>BMAV01005869.1:179316-204547 GCA_019973955.1 Trichonephila inaurata madagascariensis
AATCACGTTTCCGAACGTAGCAAAATACCTTAACTTCCTTTTAAAATGAATTATTTTACTTAACCTCCAAATCCACTACATTGTTTAATAAAATATTTATTTATATGAAAATTGTGTTTCATTTGCACAAAAACGAAATTACTTTCCAAACAATCCAATAGACTTGGAAGTTAAGTATATTGGGTTGTTATAAAAGGAAGTTAAGGTATCCGACTACGTTCGGAAACGTGATTTTGCAAAAAAGTATAAATTGATAATATTTATGATACTTAGTGTAACTTAGATTAGAAAATGTATATAAAATTGTTTTAAGAATAGTATTACAATAAAAAATTATTTAAGTACAATATTTTTACGACAACAGAGAGGGAGAAATCTTAAGAAAAAAACGCCGATAATTATTTCAAATGGTTGTAACTCTGAAAATAATGGGAATTTTTCAAAAATCTTAGTTGAGCCTCTGTACACAGGTCTGAGCTATATACGGGCAAAATATTATTATAATAGAAGTATTTTTCACAGAAGGAGAACATTTTGAAAAAGGGTTATTCTAAGTTAATTTTTAGCCGAAATATATTGTATTTAAATAATTTTTTTGTCAAAATGTCCTTAAAACAATTTTATACATGTATTCTAATCTAAGTGACACTAAATATCATGAAAATGATCCATTTATGCTTCTTTTTAAAATCACGGTTTCGCGAACGTAGTCGGATACCTTAACAAGCAACTTCTAGTTAACAAGCTAATTTTTTGAGGCATATAAGGAAAGAAAATCTCGACCTGAAAGAACCATATTAATTATTAATGTCACACTTTGAAACTACATGAGAACTAGTGGCAATAGACCTCGATCATTTTGAACCATTGTTCAGTGATGGGTGCGACATCTCAACTGGCGCACCCCACTCTTCAGACTTTTACACTATGCCGATTCAGGGAAACAGAATACTGTGGAATGTAAGTTCAATAAAAGCTACACACAAGCTACACACAGTTTTAACAAATATTTATATCCAAATACAATCTTGGTTTACCTTAGTTTCGATCCAGCTTCGGCTTCTTTATAAACGCCGTATTTACTCATTACACCTACCAGGGGTGGCTCCAGAGCCGGATAAACCGGACCCTTGCCTGGGGTGGCAAATTTTAAGGGTGGCAGTTGGATCGAATTTGAAAAATATTTTTTTTTATTACAAAAAAAATTTGATACATTTTCTGAAATATTAGGTGTGAATTTGGAATTTCATTTAACGTATCTTATTTCCTTATTTTATACTCTGTATGTTTAATATCGGTTTTCGTTTATGTTGAAACTTGAAGAGTTCGAAGCAAGAGTATATGCTAAATCATGAAATTTGATACGTTTACGCATCTTTAACGTTCTCTCCATTCAGGAGTGGGGTCACAACAGACATTCCTTTCACCATACGAAATCCGGGGACAGCTATCCAAAAGGGGACAGAGGTAATGAGTTTCTGGTTGATAGAGAACCACAGGAGATGTTTTATTTTGGTCTTGAGAGTGTCATTGCTATAAGTTATATATAAAATAAACGCTTGTGTGTGTGTGTGTGTGTGTGTTCTCCACCATCAGTAAACCTTTTTTTGAAGAAACTGACTAGCTGAAATGGGCGATTTCTTCTCTTACATTTTACTCATTTGAAATAATAACATGCAATCATGTCCTTAATTTCGAATTATTTTGTAAGACTTAATATATATGTAATGTTATACTGACTTTTTTATTCGCAAGAATTATTCAAGTTTTATAGGTGTGTATCTATGTGAACAATTTATCTTTTTTAATTATAATTTTTGGCTTTGCAGAAGGGGCGGCCTTTTCCACTTTTGTCCGGGCGGCAAAACTGTTGGAGACGGCCCTGTACGTACTCATGGTAGAATTTCACCTAATAATAACTATCCCTTGTTGCTTTTAAGAGGAATCTTTATTATTATTATTATTTCTAATGGGCTGCGGGCTGGTGTTTTACCATTTCAGACCTAGTACATTCTCCAGAAACTTGTATCTCTTTAGTGCGGCACCCTATAAGCGAATACCAATCGCCGCAGGTAATTTTGACGCCTAGTTTCCTCCCTAGAGAGAGGCACCTGAGTTCTGACAATTCGAGCGTGAACCTGTGCTAGGATTTAATTTTACCGAGAGTACCCAAGCCAAACATACACTCTAGCCAAACACATACTAGGGATCTCTTACATGCCGTATAATCATATGACATGGCCGCTGTTTATTTACTGCATCATGAAAATCCACCGGCTTGGGTTGATGTCGAACTCACAACCTTGGGTGCAGAATACCAGCGACAAACAACCACGCCACCCAGCCAGCTTTAAGAGGAATCTTATATGTAATAAATGGAATACACAAATATTTCAATCGTTAATCTCTTTAAATTAAGCAATTTTGGAATACGAACGTCGATTTACGATTAGAAAAAGAATAGATGGACCGTAAGTAAATCTATTATAAATGACGCACATATAAGTTATGCCATATTATAAAGGACGTAAAAATGATAAAAATCAATTTCGCAAATAAAACAACATTTATTACTTTCGAGGTGAACTTTTTTCCTCTTTATGCATGTAAAAATTTTGCACGTATGCCATTAAAAATATTGCAAAGCAAACCCGGTTCCTTATTTAGGATTTTTATCCAAAGCCGGAAATGCTTTTATCTTTCCTATTTTAAGAAATTTATTCATAAAATGTGTTTTTTAAAACCTGTTAAATCTATTACCTTCAATGTCTACTGGGATTGAATTTCTCTTCTTCAATTTCACGCTTTTCTTTCAAAGGTCGATACAAGAGGAAGACCTTCTGCGGTACAAGAGAACGCGCGCCCACGCACTCGTCGCTACACGCGACAAAAAACGAGCGAATTTCTTCTCGTTTGGGAGGTGCCACCTCATCCATCTTAGCGACAGTCCTGACGGCTGAATATTTGCCCTCCGCGTATTTTCCACTTTTTTTCAAATATCGCCAACGAACAATTAGTCATTGGATCTGTTCACACGTTAATAAAGATCTTCTGTGTACTGCACGATGGAGGGAAAATACCGAATGTCACGGGATAGGTGTCAGTGGTGACCTTTCACCATTTAAGCTCATGTCAGAAAACAAACCTGGACATCAATCCTTCTTTGTGTTTTAGATAATTAAGATGTAACGCAATTTTCTAAAAAATACCAAAGTTAAATGGCTATTGAGAATGTTCATCTAAGCAAAAATGTGTGCTAAACTTTGAACTTTAGTGTTACCCGAATACAGTTCGGGCAACAACTACGTGTAGAACTTATGATTCTCGAACTGACTTCGAGCAGGAAAAAAAATTAACGTTTCTAATTTGTGAAACCCGAGCTCTGAGTGCGTTTCTACTTTAAGATACTTAATTCACTATTTTCCTAATAGATGACATTAGTAGTAAGACGTGGGACACGATTTAATTGCAAATGGGCTTGTGTGTAGTACCGTGTTTTGGGATATACCATACTCAGCGGCGTAACGTCAACCCCCCGCATTGCGGAGGGGTGCAGGTGGCTCCAAAGCCTGACTCCCACCAAGTAAAATTTCAAAAATATTGCCCTTTGTAAAATTCAACTTGGGGGCCCAAAACCTGATTTTATAGGGAGGGGGGGGGGCCAAACATTCTCCGTTGCGCCACTGACCATACTGCAAAAGATTTGTAAAATGTATGCATTAAAAATCATATATTGTTGTGTTTTTATATTATATAACAACTCGGTGGCGCAACAACCCACGAGGGCCAAGGCCTACTGTGCCCAAATCAGTATACGTGACCTTGGGCCCTGAGGTGATGTTCCGGTCAGGTAGTCAGTCTGACGTGAAATCCCCAGTGTTAAGTTCCCAAGCAAGCTTGGTACTCATTTATCGTCCCACTGAAGGGATGAAAGGCTAAGTCAACCTTGACCAGGCCGGGGTTTTAACCTCGGACCTGTGGTGTGGAAGAGCGATGCATTAACCACTCAGCCTTCATATTATATTATACTAGTTATATTGTATTTAGCTTCCTAATTTTGTTTAATTTGCTCCGATTGAAAAAGATGACCATTACTTTTTTTATGGGTATGTAAAAGTTATATAAATACAGTAGCTATTGCATACAAAAAAAAAATTTTATAATAAAAAACAATTTTTTAACTTTTATAATTATATAAAGAGCAAAATTAAACTGTCAAAAGAATTTTCCATTTTTGTTCCATTTTTCTGAAATATATGCCATAGTTAAGGAATTAAAAATTCTTTCACTGAAATATTATTCCTAAGAAATGATATCGAATCATTTATAAGTATACTTTTTTTTATGTAAATCCTTCAATTTTCAATATAGTGATTCAAAAAAAAATATTGCATGAAAAAAACTGCAGTAAATCGTAATGCGGTAGATAAAACGTCAAGCTTTATCGCTTTTTGAGTTAAAACCAATAAGTGAGCAATTAAAAGACTAAAACGTTTCCTCGTCTATTCAACGACTGCAGCCATGTCCGAAAAGATATTTCAGTAAAATACAAGGTGTCCGGGCTTAAGTATCCAAAAGTAATGGCTCATTATTACGGAACTTCCCATCAGAAAATAATAAACTGTTCATCAATGGATTGGAAAACTCTCCGAGATTTTTTGGATCTAGTCCGATCGGCCGCACGTGTGCGCATTATTCGGCAATCGCAGACGATAAACTTTTTACACTGATTTCATTAGTAAAGATGTGGACGCCACAGTAAAAGGGGCAGTGCATACTTTAGTTAACGGAATTTAAATCAGTCACTCGTGTACAGCGAAGTGTTTGAACAAAATGGAATGTCAACCCTCCGAGACATCAAAATTTATCCACCAATGGTAAAGAACTTTAAATGAGACGAGAACTTTGGTATCTCAAACTAGCAGGTATCCTTAAGTTGTCGTGACAGAAGATACTGTTGATCGTGTGCGTGATTCATTTTAAAGGAGTCCTGATAAGTCAATTAGGCAAGCCAGTAACGCCATTCCATTCTGTTCGAACACATCGCTGTACACGCGTGACTGATTTAAATTCCGTTAACTAAAGTATGCACTGCCCCTTTTACTGTGGCGTCCACATCTTTACTAATGAAATCAGTGTAACAAGTTTATCGTCTGCGATTACCGAATAATGCGCGCACGTGCGGCCGATCAGGGCTGCGGTAGCCCAGTGGTTAAGGTATCGGACCATGGCAGGCATGTCATGAGTTCGAGCCCCGTACCACTAAAGACCCGCCGTGTAGGGCAGCGATGCACGTTAAATCTGTCGAGAGCTGAAACGTCCTCCCGTTGGTGTGGTGTGGTAGTTAGGAGAGGGGGGTGCCAGCTCAGGTGTCGTCCACGTCACTTGACCATGGTTCAAAATTACGTGGTCAGTCGCCAAAAGCCCTCGTGTAGCTGAACAGTGCGACGTTAATATTCACTCACTCACTCACTCACGTGCGGCCGATCGAATTAGACCCAAAAAATCTCGGAGAGTTTTCCAATCCATGGATGAACAATTTATTACATTCTGATGGGTAGTTCCGTAATAATAAGCCATTACTTTTGGATACTTTAAGCCCGGACACCCTGTACATACACACATACACATAAATATATATATATATCATATATTAGAGTAATTCTTAGAATGACAGGAGAAATGTAGAGTGCAGCCATTTATCATACTATCTTTAATGTTCAGCAAAGCAGTCTGTACTCCAAGCCATGACAAAACGAGTCTTATTTCAGCGTCGATCAGGAGCCAGTATGTTCACGTGGTTCTTCGTAAGTTCGCCGGAGTCAAAGCCGAAGTCCTTATGCGGGTGGCGGGTTGAGTTGTTCTGGTAGATTTTACACCATCTGACACTTGAAGGGTTGGGGATTCATCACATATATTTATACACATACACACGCTTTTAGTACATCTAAAGAATTTGAACACTATATATTATAAATATAAGATACCCATGATATAAAGTAGCTGAACAGTGCGACGTTAATATTCACTCACTCACTCACCCATGATATAAAACAGAATAAAAAAGTTCGTTAAAGTAATAGAGAATTTATTACAACAGTGGTGTAGAGAAACCCTCTTTGTGTGTGGCTAAATTTGAGGTATTTTCAAGTTTTATAAAAAGTAGTATATTCTGAAGATGACATCCTAGTCTTAACGTCTCTCGTTGTTTTTTAAATCTGGGAAGGTATATTTGAAATGAGAGAGGGGAAAGCCAGTTTTCAGTCTATTAGTTGCTCACTTGGCACATGTTCCGCAGCAGTGATTCAGTTCCAGGTCAAAGTCGCCTGTCTCTCTCTCTCTCAACACGGTACAAATGATTCTGTTCTTCATCTGTCACTACAACAAACAGACAATTAAAATGCAAACGAGATTTCACTTGAACAGTTGTAGTGTAATAGTTTTAAGTCGCTTTTTTCTAGATACGAAGGCTCATCTACTAATTCGGATCCAAAGCGAATATATGCTTTCTCACGTTACTAAATGTATTACTAATGATATAATGATGGTATTAGTTCTACAGGGCGCGAATGCATTTTCTCTCTTAAACTCCCCAATAAACAAAAATTTCATTCGCCCTGTTCCATCTTAACGGACATGTTTTCATCAATCCAACAAAGTATTAAAAGAGAATTCAAGTTCAAGGTACCAAAAAATTCGATTCAAATTCGTTCATAAATTTTCTCATATATATCTTGTTCTAAGACAAGTCCTGTTTTATGCATCGATTGTCATTCCAATAATTCCGCAAAAATATAGAAATTTGCATAACGTGAAAGAAATTCAGCAACACCGTCAATGCTGTGTGAATCACTGGCCGCGATGGCCTAGGGGTCACGGTATTGGACCTTGGATCGGATCGCGTTGTAGATTTAGCGTCAAAGTATAGTATTATTCAATTCAATTCATTGTTATTGTATGGAAGTGGGGAGGCGCGATGAAAATTAGGATTGAATATTAGGTCGCAAATGTTGAAAGTTTGAGAAGCACTGCCTTAACGCATTAAGGACGGTATGCAGTGAAAAGAATGTGACCACGGTAGTCACGGTAGCCGAGTGGTATAGGTATCGGATCGTGGCTTGCCTTGTCACGAGTGCGAGCCCAGTACCACTAAAGACCCACCGTGTAGGGCAGCGATGCACGTTAAATCTGTCGAGAGCTGAAACGTCCTCCCGTTGGTGTGGTGTGGTAGCTAGGAGAGGGGGTGCCAGCTCAGGTGTCGTCCACGTCACTTGACCATGGTTCAAAATGACGTGGTCCGTCACCAAAAGCCCTCGTGTAGCTGAACAGTGCGACGTTAATATTCAATTAATTAATTAAGCAGTGAAAAGAACATAGCATGAATTCCCGCATGTCTTTCGCAAACATTAAAAATGTATTGCTTACTAAAAAAAAGTTTGCATATTCCGTAATGGTTGGCATATTTCTGCAAATGGCGTGGATTTCCGTCCTTCGTCTCCAACAGTTGAAAAACAAAGTTCGGGAATTCACATTTCCCGTCTTTAGTACGTTAAGATGACAACCGAAGCGGGGTCACATGACTAAATTTCTGATAGGCGTTTCAACATATTAAAACTTTGAAAACCGTGCAAGCATTAAAAACTCAAACAAATGTAGTTACTATCCCAGCTTCAGCTCATTTAAAAGATTATTAAAAAATCTTTTTTTTTTTTTTTTTGAATTTTTTAAATTGTTTACTCATACATTAGTCGAGCGCATTTCGTATATAGATTCCTTCCAAACACAAACAAAGCTAAACTTGGGTGAAAATATAGGAAACATTCTATATAACATTATAGTTAACGAAATCATCAAAATAACCAAACAAAAATATCTGTATCCGAACCTCCGTATTACGAACCTCTATATTGCGAACTTTTTCCGGGAACCAAGAACATTTCATGATTTTCATCGTAAAATAACCTCCCAACAGCGAAGTGCATTTTCTATCTATCGAGCTTTTTCACAAGTGATTCAATTTTTTTCCCTATTTTTAATGTATTCCTGGACAGAGAGAGAGTTCAAGTTATTCTCTCTTTTAACACCAAGTTTTATTGTGTCATTGACCTTGAATTGGTTTTACCAAGTGTGTAACTCGCAAAGAGCAATGAATTTGCCTGAACAAAAAACTGAAATAAAATTAACAGATTTTATCAGTAATTAAATTTAAGGACACATGGGGTAGTGAATACTTAAAATTATTTGTAGGCTTAAAATTAGAAATGTCTTTAAAAATTCATTAATTTTAATATAAAATCATTTTTTAAAATTCAAAATGCAGTTTCTTGTTTCTTTTTCTTATTTTCCTCTCAGATTTCTTTTTGATGGTAAAATATATAAAAAAGATAAGAATTTACAAAAAAAAAAAAAAAAAAAAAAAAAAAAAAAACGATGGGAATAATTATTTTTTTAAATAGTATATAATGCTTTTGAATTTAAAATTTGTTTTATGTGGTTTATAAAGTATATTGAAAGATGAACCTCTATATAACGAATTTTCCATATAACGAAATTTTTTGGGAGGATTTAGCGACTTCGTCAAATAGAGGTCCGACTGTAATTTAATCTAAGCAAAACGATTTGTTATAAATTAATTATAATATCTGTTCTAATACAAACTGTCATATGAATATTTTATAAAGGAGAACACAACGCACAGAGATATGAATAATATGCTCTTAACCCTTGAATTTTTTTCAAAAATATTTCCTTTTGAATAATTATTGTTAAGAAAGACAAATACAAATATTTTGAAAAGTTAGAAAAGTTTTGGAATACATTTTCAAAGCAACTTTATCCTTATTTGATTTCTTAAAATAAGAAAAAAAAACGTCCACTTGAATAGCATTGGGAAATTTTTTTTATTAAGTCCTTGAAATAATACTTTATTTTAGTAGTTTTAATCTTAATAAATTGTTTGATCAATAATAATTGTTTTAAAGAGGAAAGTCATTTCTATGATTATTAGTAACACTAGAATTTTATTTCTTAGAAATACACATTTGTATTTAAATATTTTAAACATTTTTCGATATTCAGTTAGTAATTATATGTAATTTAACTTTAAAAGATACGTTTTTTTTTTATTTTTTTAAAAAGTTATTTTATAAAATGACTTAAGTAATATCCAAGAATTTTATGTAGAAACTTCTAAAGATATCTTGTAGAGAAAAATTTTAGTTTGATGTATCACACACAGTTTTTAATAAACAATGCTGATATTAAGAGAAAATAAGCAAAAAAATTAGTACAACAAATTTATAATTTCGATTCATTATCTGCTATCTATATTCAATACCATTTCAAGTACATTTTAAAATGTAAAACTATTTTCGAATGATATTTTTACTTTCATAATTACAATACTAGTTAAAAATCAGCTTAATAATTGAGGAATCTGAAACCATTGCTGAAATCAGTTTCAATAATAAATATTTATTGTTTCATCAATAATTGCTCAGATGAAGTGGGTATTAAGTTTCCTTTCATCTTTGAGGTTTTTTAAAAAATTTATTTTATTCAAAATTATTTTGAATATCACTTAATACATTATAACAGGAATAAATGCTAATAACTTGTTTAAAAAAAATTAAAACTCCAAAAAGAATTTTTAAATGGTGAATATGTTACTAAACGGAATTATTATCTGCTTCCCTACAATTAACATCTATCGGCAGTAAAAACTCTTTTACAATTCGCTCTAGAGCAGTGGTCCTCAAATCCCTGGATCGCAGATCGGTACTGTTCCGAGGATAAAACAATACCGGGACGCACAAAAAACATTAAATTATTTCCATTTTATTTACTGTAGTGTATTTTTCTCGGGTTTGTGTCCCATTTTTTATGAAAATCACTTTATATTCCATGATAAAACATTCTATATTCATTTTTAGTGTAACTGCATTTTGTTCTTGCAGAATGCTTAAATACAATTAAATGAAAATTATTAAATCAAAACAACAATATAAGCAACAAGCGCCCTCCCTTCCACTCAGTGGGTTGTGGTAAAATTATCAAATGTTGACGGGTCCGCGAGGACAAAAAAGGTTGGGGAGCACTGTTCTAGAGTAGTGTTCCGCAACCCCCGGTCCGTGGATAAAATGGTGCCGGGCTGCCTAAAGAACATTAAACTATTGCCATTTTATTTAAAGTGGTGCATTTCTCTCGGATTTGCGCAACTTTCCACGGAAATCACTTTATATTCCACGTTAAATCACTTTTATTCATTTTTGGTGTAACTATATTTTATTCTGAAGGCATATTTAAATGTAACTAAATTAAAATTGTTAAATCAAAACAATCTAAAATATAAACAATCAACGTGTCCCAACCTCAGCGGGCCTCGATAAAATTATCAAATGTTGACCGATCCGCAGCGATAAAAAGGTTGCGGAGCACTGTTCTAGAGCAGTGTTCTGCAACCCCCGGACCGTGGATCAAATACTACCGGTCCGCAAAAGAAGCATTAAATTATTTCTCTTTTATTTACTGAGGTATATTTTTCTTAGATTTGGGCTATTATTTATGAAAATCATTTAATATTCCTTGTTAAATCACTTTATATTCCTTTTTTAGTGTAGCTATATTTTATTCAGAAGTTACAATTAAATACAATTAAATTAAAATTATTAAATCAAAGCAATCTAAAATATAAACAATCAACATCCTCCCCCTCAGTGGGCCGCGGTAAAATTAACATACGTTGACCGGTCCGCGGCGATAAAAAGGTTGCGGAGCACTGTTCTAGAATACAAAATCGCGAGATAAACAGCTCCGAAAAAATTTTAATCTCACAATTTGACCTTGACATCTTAAGACCTTCCACCAGACAGCTCCAAATACCATGAAAGACCAACAATCCAGTCGGCTTTTCCCAAATGAATTGCACTACAACTCAATAACTGGAAAAAAAAAGTATCTATATATAAAAAGACATTTATTATTTGTTCGGAGACAAGTGTAAAATCATTTTAGTGTTAATTAGGTTCAGAGTCATCATTAAACGAAAGCTATATTTATCCCATCGACACCCCTTCTCCAAGGCAAGGGTCCATCCCCCCGAGTGACATCACTCCCATAGGTCAGAGCTGCGGTCGTCTCCTGTCAATCACATGACGTCACGCAGTCCCGCCCACTCTTGGAAAGCAGACGAAAACTCCGGAGCGGGACCGCTGCGCGGTGAGAACTCTCAAGAAAGGCATCGCGATTCCATCACTTTGAAAACGTTCGAAGCGCAGACGATTTCTCGTGGAATTACTTTGTCCGGCAGGGGTGGTAAAATGTTTTGGAAGTGGTGCCTGTCGGTGGTTGTACTATGCTCGGTGGTTTTAAAATCCATCGAATCGAAAAGAATTCCAAATTGGCATTTGAAAATAGCTCAAAGTCAAGGGTAAGTGTTACTTTTCTAACTTTTCAACTTCCGCAAGAATTTAAAAAATTTTTTTAATTGCCTACAATTGATAAAATATATTCTTTAGTAATTTTAATTCATTCCAATTTATTCCTTTTCAAGCATATAAAATTCATTAGAAATGCATTTGTAAGTGATCTTTGAAAACTAATGACTTCAAAAATAATTAAGCTGACTTGTTCCTATTAATTTTTGTAAATTTAGGAGCTATTCCGAAACTTTTGAGTTTTTGCAAGAGACTACACAGGCTTTAAGAGACTTTATTTTTCAGGGTATAAAAAATATTTTAGAAGTTTTTTTTTTAGGTAAAAAGATTTATACTTGACTTTGTTCTACTGTTAAATTTTATGCTTTATATTTTTTTTTAATCTGTACATTTTTAGGGGAATGAAATATATATGCAAGAAAATATGTGTAACGTATTTTACCTACCAAAATTACTTTAAAAAGTTGTCTATACGAGGAAAAAATGTCACGTTCATATTCAGTTTCTTCTTTACTTGATTCTAGTCGTTTATTGTGGTTCAAGAGGTTAAAAATAGAGCATTGGTTCATTGTGATGTAAAATACTTGCAATTTAAATGATAGTTTAAATCCTGAAATTATTAATAACGCTTTCTACAGATCTAGGAAATATACTTTTTTGGGAAGGGGAAATTAATTTATGTAAATATTCATAAGATTATTTTATTTTAGTATAAATTTTTTCCACTTTTACGTTGTAACTGAGTTGTTTTCTATATGTGTGAATTTTAATTTTTAATTCATGTTTGATTTTTGACGTCTAATGCTAACAAATTTTGTTTTTTTATTCGTGAGATATCGTAAATACATTTCAACTTAATCTTTCATAACGTGTTCCTATCTTTTTAATTTAACATTAATATCTTCATTTGCACTAAAAAGTAGCATAATGAACTAAAATACTTCATGGTTATTTCCTTATGACATGAATTTAATCGTATTGCCATTACTGGTATAAGGGAACCAGGACATCATACACGCTCAAAAAAATCTATTTTTCAATTTTAGTATTAAAAAATAGAGCATATTTTTCTGAATCAGAAAATGTTTTACACTTATATGTTCCTAGGTAAAATAACCCTTAAAATATTAAAAAGTAATTGACATAAAAATGGAAACAAATGGCTAGTTTTTTCACTTTTTCTCCAAAGCATAATTTTCTGCTTTTATGTACACTTTTTTTTTAAAAAAAAACTACTACATTATAGGGGGGGGGGGGTGCAAAAATTTTTATACTTATATACGGGATACCTGTGCATATAGTGAACCTATTTTTTTAGTTGAAGTAGTACATGGTGTTTTAAAAAATGATTTTATGTATGAAAAAAGGAAAAAAAAAAAAAAATAGAACTTTTTTCAGAATTTTACAAAGTTTTATAATTTTTCCAAAGAAACTATCTTAGTATTTTACTAAAAAAATAGATTAACTATATTTTGCGTATTGTTTTATATGTGTTCAAAAAATATTTTACATATTTAAGAGATACTTTTTCAAAAAATGATACCTAAACATAAGCACATGTATTATGAGATCTCAAAAATTATGTCCAACTTAAATTAAACATAAAAGATTTTTTTTTAACTAAAAAATTATTTTTGTATTTCTACAGAATGATTAAAATACCTTCATTAACAGCACAGAAAAAAAAAGAAAAGAAAGAAAAAAAATCATTTCTAATTAAAGAGTTTTCTAAGGCGGTTTATATTGTTTTTCTTATTTTTTGATAATTCCTTAACAATCATTTCTTTTTTAGCAAAAATATCCAAAAATCATATTTTACATGAAAGATGGTTCAGAGAACAAAAAATATTAAACAATTTTTGATAAATTGAAATATATTTTGGAAACATTTGCATTCTGCTTATAAAAGTTTAATTAATATTTCAAAAAAAATCGCCAACATCATTTTTTTGTACATAGTTAAAATGCTTAGCATTAAAAACATTTATAAAATCCTATACGGAAGACCGGAGCAACACGTGAATAATGATTGAGTTTTAATTCCGATTACTAACTGGCAGCGCTTTATGCGTAACTATTGATACAAAAACCGATTCTGTGTGTGAATCTGCTTCTGCCATTTCGTTACTTGTTAAATACTGGTAGTGTATTTTGTCTGGAGAGTTGTAATTTTCAAGAACTTCAGAGTAATATGTCTAACGGGGAAGGTAAAGGGTTATTCCCATTGTCATAGAGACATCCCCTGTACAGTATGTTTTTCACAACTACTATTTATTTTTATCTTATTCTTGTTAACCCTACCACAAAAGTTAAATACTTTAAACATTCGGGACAAGTTCATTGAAGCGAGTGACGTCAACATTTTCTCTCAAATGGTTTCAACCGATTCTTCTTTATGTTTGATTGTGTCTTTAATTTAAATTGCTGTATGTTTCATTAGGGAAGGTGCCTTTAAAGACCTATCATAAAATTGTGACAACTTCCTCTTATTACTAACAGTTACTATCATTAATATATTTAACGGTGTATGAACCGGTGAAGCATTTTTTTCAAAGCATTTTTGTAGAAGAAATTAATAAATTAGTAATAAAATTGGGTTTTTTTTTCAATCAATTAAGTATTACAAATTAAAACAAAGAATCAATCAATAAATAGATTAGCAAATAGTAAAAACTAAACAGTGTTTTTATACTAACAAATTTCCTTATACAAAATTTGAGTTAAGATGTATAAAAAAAGCATTCCTATAAATTGGGTTAAAACAGAAAGCAAATAAAAAAAATTAAAGAATTAAAGGCAAGTTGCAACTAAAATCTAATTAATGTCAAATTCTAAATCCAGACTGGATGCATTCAGTACCAAATAGAATAAAGCGTAATATATTTTTATGTCAGGTATAAACTGCGCAGGTGCTGTAAATTTAGAAAATTTTGTTCCTTTCAATTCTTACATACATAGTAGGATTCCAAATTTCCAGAGTCTATAACTTCAAAATTATTACCAATTAAACTGCTGAAACACATCCTCCTTCGAAATAAGACCCTTGAGCAACAACACACTTTTGCCATCGCTTGTTCATCGAAACATTTCTGGAATCCACTTTTAGCCATCTCCCTAAATTCAGCCTTCTCTCTCTCGCGCGCGCGCGGTGCACTTTTAACTTCATCTATAGAGTAGTCTTCTTTTAAAATGCGGGAAACGATGCGTTGACACACTCTATACTTCTTAAGGTATCCGACTACGTTCGGAACCGTGATTTTAAAAAAGCGCATAAATGGATAATTTTTATGATATTTAGTGTCACTTAGATTAGAATACATGTATAAAATTGTTTTAGAGACACATTTTGACAAAAAAAAATTATTTAAATACAATATTTCGGTAAAAAATTAACTTAAAATAACCTTTTTTCAAAATGTTCTTTTGTGAAAATTCTTCTATTATAATAATATTTTGCCTGTATATAGCTCAGACCTCTATACAGAGGCTCAACAATGATTTTTGAAAAATTCACATTATTTTCGGAGTTACAACCAATTCAAATAATTATCGACGTTTTTTTCTTAAAATTTCTACCCTTTGTTGTCGTAAAACATGCATAAACCCACTTCTAAGTTATATATTTCAAAAATTCTAGTTGAGCCTCTGTACAGAGGTCTGAGCTATATACAGGCAAAATATTATAATAGAAGCATTTTTCACAAAAGGAGAATATTTTGAAAATGGGTCATTCTATGTTCCTTTTTTGTCAAAATATTGTAATTAAATAATTTTTTTATTGTAATACTATTCTTAAAACAATTTTATGTACATTTTCTAATCTAAGTGACATTAAATATCATAAATATTATCCATTTATACGCTTTTGCAAAATCACGGTTCCGAACGTAGTCGGATACCTTAAGATCCTTGGTCAATATCCATTGACATGAGGTCGAGGATATCCCAACTGTTTCTGCTATTGTTTGAAGCCTGTTCCAACGTACCACCGCAAAAACCTTTTCTATATTTTCAGCGGTGTGGGAAGTTTGCGGACGTCCAGAACATTTGACACTTTCCCTACTTTCTCTTAAATGTGTCACACCCTTATACCTGATACAAAATTTCTTTAGTCTTTGTAGCACTTTTTCCTAAACGAACAGAAAATTTGACATTCATTGTCTTCTCAACTAACGGACTTCTTTCAATCGCTGGCTACTGAAGGCCTCCACCTAAAAAATATGTCACCGTGGCAAGCCGCCATCAATGTAATTTAGGACAAACTTTTTTAGAAAAGGGGAAAAGTTATCGTAGTCACTCCACTGCACAAATTTTCCACGTTTTAGGAAAGTCCGAGAACTTTTGAATCCTCCATCGTATTTGCTTCATTCATCGATTAATTGAAATGGCTCGACTGATTCATTAGTTAACTTCTGTGCTCTCTGGAGGTGCGCGAGAAGGGTTGAACCACAATTAAGTGACCCCCTTCCGAATTTCCGCATCCTATCAATGCAAGAATTTTGGGTCTCGACATATTTGATGATGCCTTTCCAGCGAAATCAGTACGTGAATTCAAGACCGAGTGCATAAACACCATTCATCAGTTCTTATGATCACGTCTATTTTCTCCAAGTACACCTACGTATTTGCATAGTCACAGAAAAAAATATCGATTCTACTTTAATTGACAGGAACAGGTTAAAATCATACAAAAAGATGCAATATAACGAATCTAGCACAAATTTTTGTTATAGTGAAAAACAAAATTTTTGTGTATCAGCTTATTTAGTTGTACTCGAACCCATTATCAGAGAAGAAACTTACCGTCAAAACAAAAGAAAAACTAAAAACACTTGGAATCAATGAACGAGAGAAGCTTATCAAATCAATTTCTCTCCATTCAACCTGTAATTTCGTTGATTGTCTCAAAGAGTGATACTTCAATGAAGGTCATTGCGAAGGCTGGTTTCTCAACTAAAGATGGTGTTATAGTGTTTGTATTGGCTTTGAAAAAATAGTTGTTTCTTCGTTTCACAAGTATGAAGGGTATTTTAGTTTTATATTTTGGACAGACACCTCATACAATATTTTAATTTTAAAAAGAATCATTTTACTTTTTGTGTGTTGTTTCGTTATTTTAAACTAAAACATTTATTATAAGGAAAGCATTCTATTATTTCCATTCTTTCATTCTATTCCATTTTCTCTAATGCGTGAGATCAAGATGCGTGCGTTTTTCTTAGTTTTCTCATTTCTGAATCTTCATATTCTCACCATTGATAAATTTTATAAGCCATTAATAATGAGATAAAAAACTATGAAATGTTTGGCAAAAGCATAAACTAATACGAATATTAAATCTTCTTTTGTTTCTGCGAGTTGTTTTTTTTAGTTAAAAATACGAAAAAAATATTTATATTTTCATCAATTTATGTGTGAAATTTTCAAAATTTACTTCTTCAATGAATGAAAGAATTTTCAAAAAATTATTTTATTCATTCGTTAGGAAAACAAATAAATAAAACTAAACAAAATTGTAAAGTGTAAAGTATTTTCCAAAATGGCCTAGTTTAAAAATATGAAAGAAGGTGGTGGGGTAAATTTATGTGACGTCACAGTCACATGATAAATATAATCAAGTGTTTTCGACCAACCAGCTCATGCACCTCATTCTCTTGCCAACTTTTTCTATATTTACAAAAACTTTTTTAAAAAAAAGTTCATATTTGTTCAAAATAACAATCAACACAGAGGTAAGCAAATGCACTTGAATTAATAATATCCGTATAATGTAATTTTTTTTAAGAAAAATTTCTGAAGGATCTTAATACTTAGTAATGTTCAACCGGTTATCAAATTTAAAACTGTTTCTGGACTTTACAAATACAACAAGTACAAATCTAATGCGAGTTTTAAATTCAGCAGAAAATAAGTGCTTGTATTATTATTTGACAGTAATAAATTTACCCCATTGATATACAAAACTTATTTGCTTTATAAAATACATTTTTAAAGTACTTTTTCTTAATATAAGGCAATAAACAAACTTATAAAGCATGCATATATGAGGTAAATAAAATAAGTTATTTTACCAGTTTTAGAATTTGATGAAAGAAATTTATTTCTAGGCTGAAGGCATTTAATTTTATAAAAAGATAGCTACAAATCGATTAATAAAATACTTTTAGCAATATTGTACTATTCACGCATCAGTAAAAAGTAAAATTTTATTTCTTGCGACTTATAAAACCCTTTTTTAAAGTTTAACTAGCTGTATTAACACTGCATAAGTAGAACTGTTTTGTTTTTCCAATGATTTCACACATTCATCGAACTTTGTTTGATCAGCTTTCAAACCTAAATTCCATTGCATTTTATTAAAAGTTTACACATCAGACGCTGTTTGTCTACCAATTAAAACCGGTATAAAACTATTTTTGTGCAAAAAAAAAAAGCTCGGCCATAATTTTTTAAAGCAAAAGAAGGATTTTTTTTTGACGTGTAATTTTTATATATTATTAACTTTTAAATACTATTTTATGATAAAGCCAGAATGAAGCCTTTCCAATCTTCATTTTATAGTCGTAAAAGTATATGTAATTGTCAGTCTTTTTTTTAATCAAACTTTTAATTGAGTCATAAATTATCTTTTAAGGATGCGATGAGACATTGATGTTATTTTAAAAAATCCTACAAGCAAAGATATCCAACAGCTTTACATTTTGGGTAATTAAATAAGAACATTATTTCAACGCTTGAATAGCGTATTCTAAAATGAATGTTTTATTGATGATTAATAAATCAAATTTATCATAAAAATTAGATCATGGGTTATTTTACAAAAAAAAAAAAAAATAATAATAATAATAATACATTGGATAAAACAGAAATAAACACAGGCTTAGTGGTTTGAAAAAAAAAATTGAAGCGTTTTGGTAGTTTTTTTTGTGTGTGTGGTTTTTAAAAAGTTTTAATTGCAGTCTAGTCTCGTGTTTCATTCCTAGTTTCATCAATGATCACAATTAATTAAATTGGAATTTGTTGCACATTAAATTCAAATAAACAATTCAATTGGCTTATGGCGTATCAATAACAACTACGAGGGATGATTGATAAGTAATATCTCCAATAGTATAAAAAAAAAGTTTCCGACAAGGTAAAATAATAATAGGGTATCAAAATGAAGCAAATTTATTACTCTTACATATTGTAAATTCATTTCTCAACATAGTCACCACTAACAACTACACATTTTTTCAATCGTTCTATCCATTTCTTTATTCCGTCCATGAAGAAAGATTCTGGTTGGCTGCGTATCCATTTGCTCATGGCTGCCTGAACTTTGGCATTCTGGATTCATCATTAAGACCCAGAAAACGAGAAGCAATCCATAGAATATTGTCAACCTGGTTCTCCGCTTGTCAAGAAATTCTAAACTTTAATGTCAGCAAAAAAAGTCACGCTCACCATCTTTTGGGATGCAAGTGGTGGGCTCTACACGGAATTTCTGACTAAAAGATTGACGATGAATTCTGACAGATGCTGTGCAACATTACAGTCACTCACTCAAGCAACGCATTCGCAGAATCAGACCGGAATGAAATCTCTTTCTTTTGCATCACGACAATGCAAGACCACATTGCAGTGCACAAACACATGACGTCATGGGAAAACAGAAATTCACAGTGATTCCACAACCTCCTTTCAGCCCAGATTTGGCACCGTCTGACTTTTTGTTCCCAAAATTGAAGGAGACGTTGAAAAGTTAACTTTTTCAGCGGATACCAAAGTTCAGGCAGCCGTACGCAAATGGATACGCAGCCAACCAGAATCTTTCTAAATGGACAGAATGAAGAAATGGATAGAACGATTGAACAAATGTGTAGCTGTTAGTGGTGACTATATTGAGAAATGTGAGAGTTTGTACACAAATTTCCTTCATTCTTCACCTCTGTTATTATTGTACCTTGTCGGAAACTTATTTTATACTATTGGAGACCTTACTTATCAATCACCCTTTGTAGCAATGTGACCTTTCAAACTCTTGATATGCGTCTTCAATAGTTAGTTCTCTCTTCTAGAGCGATACTGAAATAATCGACTACGAGGGAAAATGAAATCAGGACCAAAATATTGAATTTTATTTAATAGTTTAGTTAAAATGATTCTCAACTATTTTTTTTTTTTATCTATTTTCTGATGATTAAAAAAATAAATAAAGTACATGCGTTTTCTTGTTAGACAGTACATAAGCTCTGAAAGCACTTTCTCTAAAAATAGTACAAAATTCAGTTTTAAAAAAAAATTTTTAAGAAATTTGATTTGATAGTTTTAATATTGTTTCGCGGGCCACATACTATAATTGTAAAGAATACGCAATATTATTAGCATTGTGGTTTCTTTTAGACTGAAGTGAGCAAATTGCATTTTTAACAGAAACTTCTTTGCTGTCATTTCGATTCAGGAAATCTGCAAATATTTCTCTAAGAAAATATTAAATACCTTCCTTCAAATCCTAAACAGGAATAATTGAGTGAGGGAATATTAACGTCACACTTTTCGGCTACTTGAGGGCTTTTGACGACGAATTTCATTATTTTAAACCATGGTCAAATGACGAGAAGGATACCTGACATGGCAACCTCTCTCTTAACTTCCACACCACATCAACGAGAAAACGTTTGAAAATCGACAGGTTTAACGTGCATCACCCCCTACACGGTGGGTCGTCAGCGGTACTAGGCTCGAACTCATGGCATGCCAACCACGAGCCCATTACATTGACCACTAGGCTTCCGCAGCCACAAATCCTAAACAGAAATCACTCAAACCTATGGATTGATAAAAAAATTAGCTATGATAAGACTTTCTATGTGCCGAATTATTTTTAAAATATACCAATTTTCCTGCATTTTAAAGCTTTTAATATATAAAAGGGTTCATAGAAGTATTAAAGTTACTCGGTTATATATTTCTCGACAAACATACCAATTTCGAGCAATAAAATAAAAAGCTATTGAATCTCAGGAATATGTTGTAAATCATCTTGGAAAGCATAGAAAGTTTAAATCAAAACAGGAGTATTTATAGAATATAAAACTAAAAAATAATATCAGTCACTGTTTCACGTTTATATACATTCAAATTTCAACTAAGAGAAACATGTCTCTCTTTTTCTTCGTATTTAAAAACGCCAAAAATAAAAAAGAACATCTGCTTTTTGTAAGAAAAGCTTTGGAGATTTGGAATTTTCCAAATCTCTTTGGCTAACGAATTCATGACCACAGAGAATATTGCCAACAGTTATTTTTCCAAGTATTAAATTAATTTTAAAAGTTACATTACGAAGGCCGTAGAGCAACTTCATGGCATTTTAAAAAATTTTACAGGCATTAGAAATATGAAACCTCTTCAAGTGCGGGCCAAGGTTGCTTCCAACCACCGAATTGCAACAATTCCAAGAGTTTTTCCGCTGGAAACTCTCGACCTCGGCAATCGCCATCTGTGCAAAGAAGCACGAAGTGCATCTCTAATCTGACCGCATCTGTTGAGTCGGAAACAGAAGATGAGCACAGGAGAGGACGAATTGACGAAAGGGGAAGTGGCGAGGAATGAAATCGTCTGAAGCAAAATAACCACTGAGCTGAGTCGTGTCCAGTGTCGGCGCTAGACATCCGCTGCTACTGACGGACCTCGAAGGTTGACTCATACACTGATCCATCCACATGACAGGATGTTTTGTGAATCGAACGTTAAGAAAAGCGAGCACACATTTAAAACATATATTTTATTTAAAATGTTTACGAAAATAGAAATTTCTTATTACCCCCACATACATAAAAATTACCACACATACACAAAAATAAATACTTGGAATGTCAAAAGCAGCCTTTTTGTTTCTTAACAACGTTCCTTTAAACATTTTTTATCTAAAAAAAATTATCATATAATTTGAAAATTTTTAAAGAAAAAGTTCCTCCCCGCAGCGTTTCTCAAACTGTGGGGTGCACCCCCTAGGGGAGAAATGATAACCCTACATAGGGGTGTGAGCCTTTTGAACAGTTGAAAGTAAAAGATTAAATAATTATTAATTTACCGAAAGGAAGCAAACAAAATACCTTCTAACATATTAAAAAATAAAATACACATTTACACTGATATACTTATAAATATATCAGTACTGTACAATGTGTTTGATAATTAATTTATCAGTACTAAAATAAAAACAAGTTTAATAATTACTAGCGACTCCCATGGTCTTGTCATTTACACAATTTAATACTTATTTTGAAAATTTGCTCTGTTTATAATTAAAGTCACATATTGTGTACCTTTAGTTCCAAAGTACATTATTATTGCATAGGGAGGGGAAATAGCGATGAAAATTATGACTAAAAATTGGACCGCAAATATTGAAAGATTGAGAAGCACTGCCTTACAGTATACAGAAAATATATGTTCTAAATTTCATACAGTTACAGTTAATGTTCAAATATACACGTAATTATACTTACAAGTAAATGGAGCTTAAATACTTAATTCATAAATAGTAAATCCATGTATCTATATACATACAAGTCACTCGCTCAGCACGAAATCTCCGGAATTATTACATCTGCGGCTGGAAAATTTGCAGGCATGTTTCTTTTGCTGACTAAAGATCCATTAAAAATGTCCTTTTAGAAAACTTACCCCCAAAGATACAAAAATTCTCTTTAAGAATATATTGGAAAAAAAGAAGTTGAAAACATTTATTATTCCTTAACTGATGCATCCTGTCTTGAAAAAGTAAATCTAAAGGAGGGTCCAGTATGGAGATTAGGAAAGAGGGAAAATGACTCACATATATAAAAATAGTATTTTACTGGCATTTAAAACGGGAAGTCACATTATTAGAATATCAGTTTTGTGGACTCTTTTTTTATAGAAGTCTTTCTTCTTACTTTGCGAATGTATTTGAACGTTAACAAATCACGGTGGGCATTGGAGTTGAAATTAGAGCTATCAAATCAATATCTTATCTCAATATCTTAGTTCGAAATAGCTGATATAGTTCAACTCGAAATAGTTGATCTAAAATAGATAGATTTTAGATTTCAGATTTTAAGTAAATTGTAAAAGAAAGAAAAGAGAGAGAGAGAGAAGAGAGTCTTAAGAGTTTTAATAATACCAAAGATTTACAATCCATTAAAGAATATTTTTTGAAACCCTATTAAACGTAACACTAAAAATTTCTTGCGTAGGAACTTTTCGCTCGGGTTTTGAAAAACTTCAATCGTGGCTTACAGTCAATTGTTTCATTGATAAAATATCAATGTATTAGCAGGAATTTTACTTAAACATGTTTATATATTTCAAAAAACATAATGACTTAAATTAAGAAAAAATTACGAGATAAAAAAAAAACGAAATTTTATCTAACTGAACTTAATCTTTAAATAGCGCATGTTATTAAGTCTTCAAAATAAGATGTTAGAACCAAATTTTAGTTCTTCAATTTCCCATCAATTGCTGTTGCTTACAACAATTTTGGAAAGGGACTGAAATTATACAGATGTACTCTTGTTAAATGAGGGAACTCGAGCGTGTGTCAAAAATACTCATTATTCAGATTATTTTTTCCGAGAGTAATATGGATGTAAGATTATTTCTCATTAGCGTGTTTCTTTTTCAATTCCTACTTTAGCTCACACTCTCTATATATTTATTTATCTTCGAGGAATTTTCAATCGTTAATAAAATACATTTTAAAGCAATCAATGGAGCTGAAATTTTATATACATGATTATTTTGGATGACAATACAATAATTTAATTATAATTAATAAAAATTAATGGATTAAAACTAATTATTTAAAGAATTACAAATACAGCCACTTTGGCATCATTTTTGGCGATTTGGGTCAAAACTTGAAAAGGTTTTTTTTCTCACATTTTAAAGCGCTCATTTGAGCTGAAATTTTCTATACACTATTGTTTTGGGTAAAAATACGATAATTTAATTGTAATTAATTATAATTGACTTAAACTAATTATTTAAAGAATTACAGATACAGCCACGTTGGTTTCATTTTTAGCGACTTGGGTCAAAAATTAAAAAAATTTCTCACGTTTTAAAGCATTCAGTTGAATTGAAATTTTATATACACGATTGTTTGGGATGATAATACGATACTTTAATGATAATGAATAAAAGTTAATTACCACTTAATGTAGTGATTCTGTTCTATGTATATACATTTTTATATTAATTGTAGCTATTTAATAAATAGCTGCTAAAATAATAATTTTCTTTGTTGATCAAAGTAGGAATTGACTTAATTTTTTTTTTATCTTACTTGTTTATAGATTTCTTTTTCCGAGAATAGTATGGATGCAAGATTATTTCTCATTTGCGTTTTTCTTTTTTTTCTTTGTTTTCAAAGTAGGCGCGCAAGACATCCGTTGATAACGAAGGTTGACTCCGTCAGTGATCATTCCGCCAAACCAAATGAATCATTTAGAAATTTGAATGAATTTTACCTTAACAATTTAAATGATGCATATTACGCGAGTCACGAAATATGTAACAGGAAATGCATCCCACATAAAAAATTGTTTATTAACATGCGTATGCATAGTGGGCGTAGAATATGGAAACTAATGATATTTAAAGTTGGCTCATTCAGATGTTAATCTTAAGTTTAAATTAAAAAGTAGCATTCGTAATAAGGATAACTTTGGCTCATGAAGTCGCCAATTAATTACCGTTTACAGTGAATTGAAAAAAAGGAAAATTTTATCTGGCTTCCTTTGTGTGTGAGGCTCATAAGTACATTACTTTATTCCAAAATACTATTAAAAGTGAGTGAGAGTTATATTGACGTCACACTAAAAGCTGAATGAGAGCTATTGGCGACGGACCTCGTCATTTTGAACCATGGTCAAGTGACGAGAACGGCACCTGAGCTGGCACCTCCTTCTCCTAACTACCACATCACACCAACGGGAGGACGTTTGAGCTCTTGTGATAGATTTAACATGCATCGCTCCCATACACGGTGGGTCTTAAGAGGCACTGGGCTCGAACTCGTGACAAGCCAGCCACGATCCCATGCCTTGACTACTAGGCTACCGCATCCACCCAGGCAGCGGTAGCCGAGTGGTATAGGTATCGGATCGTGGCATGCCTTGTCACGAGTTCGAGCCCAGTACCACTATAGACCCGCCGTGTAGGGCAGCGATGCACGTTAAATCTGTCGAGAGCTGAAATGTCCTCCCGTTGGTGTGGTGTGGTAGTTAGGAGAGGGGGTGCCAGCTCAGGTGTCGTCCATGTCACTTGACCATGGTTCAAAATGACGTGATCCGTTCGCCAAAAGCCCTCGTGTAGCTGAACAGTGTGACGTTAATATTCAATCAATCAATCACCGCATCCACCCAAATTGTCGCCGAAATTTGCGTTGAACTGTGATAATAGAGATTGCTTTTTCGTATTTCTCAGCACAAAATGCCTTCTGGGATTTGGGGGTACATTCTTTTTCGATTGATTGATTGAATATTAACGTCGCACTGTTCAGCAACACGAGGGCTTTTGGCGACGGACCACGTAATTTTGAACCATGGTCAAGTGACATGGACGACACCTGAGCTGGCACCCCTCTCTCCTAACTATCACACCACACCAACGGGAGGACGTTTCAGCTCTCGACAGATTTAACGTGCATCGCTGCCCTACACGGCGGGTCTTTAGTGGTACTGAGCTCGAACTCGTGACAAGGCAAGCCACGGTCCAATACCTATACCACTCGACTACCGTGGCCACATTCTTTTTCGTTCACG
>BMAV01005869.1:226316-239060 GCA_019973955.1 Trichonephila inaurata madagascariensis
TTTGTTTGTCGGTCGGGGGAGTGTCGAGACCTTGCTCTCTTGAGCTCGGACCTTGAGAAGTAGGTTGACCCCGCTCGGAGCAGACGAAAAAGGTCCTTTTTCGCTCCGTCCCCTGACTTTTATGCCTTGCTCCTTTAATCTAAGTCTAGTATTATTTATACGTAGATGGAATTTTTTGATTGAGGTCAGCAATATTTTCTTAATTCCATTTGGAAATAGAATAAATTTATCTGAATGCCAAGGGGATAAAGTTGATTATTTAAAGCGTTCATTTTTAAGAGCATTTATATAAGGTTAGCTTTTTTTTTTTTACTTATTGCAAAGTTAAAGTTATTTGATTTTTATTTGAAATAAAGAATTGAAAAACTGCTTTTTATATTTTAATAAAACTGTTTCTCGAGTACTTTCTTTTATGTCCCGTAACCGCAGTAGTCCAGTGGTTATGGTCAAGAACTCATGGTCGGAGTGTCGCAAGTTCGAGCCCTGGTGCAACGGAACACCAGTCCGCGTAGAGGGGCCGATGCATTTTAAGTCTGTCCAGGCTCAATGTCCTTCTGTTGGTGTGGTGTGGTAATTAGGAGAGGAGGTGCCAGTTAGGTATTGTCCTCGTCACTTGACGATGGTTCAAAATTACGAAGTCCGTCACCAATAGCTTCGTGGCCGCGGTAGCCTTGTGGTCAAGGCATCGGATCATGGCTGGCTTGGGTTCGATCCTAGGAGAGCCCAGTACCATTAAAGACCCGCCGTTTAGGGGAGCAATGCACGTTAAATCTGTAGAAAGCTACAACGTCCTCCAGTTGGTGTGGTGTGGTAGTTAGGAGAAGATAGTGCCAGCTGAGATGTCATCCTCGTCACTTGACCATGGTTCAAAATGACGAGGTCCATCGTCATAAGCTCCCGTGTAGCTTAATAGGGGACGAGGTTTATATTCCCTCATTCACTATTCAAACGACATTTTTGTGATATTTTTTGGAGGTCTTAAGCGTGGATTTATTAATGTGAGATTTTATTATTATTATTATTATTATTATTATTATTGAATTACTATGGTTTTCTATTGATGTCAGTGGCACTCACAGGAATTTTTACAAGAAAAGGGGAGGGGGAGAAAGTCCACTATTCACATCGTCCAAAATATTCTTTTAATTTTGTCGATTTTCGTGAACAAAAAAGTAAAAAATTAATTATTGAATAAGTAATTAGCTTTAATTAATAAAATTAATTATTAATAATACATACTTAATTAAAGTTTCCGTACTATATATATATAGGATTATAATCAATCGAAAAAAAAATCAAGGGCTTTGGGGGGCGGATCCGGAGACAGCTCCCTTGTGTGAGCTACTGGTTGATGTAATATTTTTTTTTGACAAATTATGGGGTAATGAACATGTTTAAATAATATGTTCTTAACTCTCAACAGACATTATTTACATTTCTTTGTCCGCTGTAAAAACTCATTCCCAAATCGCCCTTGCTTTCAAGCTCTCGTATTATAAATCACACCGCCAACCAGCAAGAATGTGAAATATATATCCACCCTACTTAAATTTTATTCAGTCAGGACTTCCCAGCCCATGGAACCACATATCTCCAACCTCGTTACAAGCCAAGAAGGGTGGATCTTGGAGAATCAGAAATACTTTGTATCGGTGATTATATGATTTGCGAAATGACAGCGGGGCATCTTTTACTTGGTTTTATTTGGATTGCAAAGGAGAAAATAATTGTAATGGGGAAGGGGGTGTTCCCGAAAAAAAAAATGCTCAAGTAGATCACCT
Organism: Trichonephila inaurata madagascariensis; assembly: GCA_019973955.1. Classification (NCBI taxonomy): domain Eukaryota; kingdom Metazoa; phylum Arthropoda; class Arachnida; order Araneae; family Nephilidae; genus Trichonephila; species Trichonephila inaurata. The sequence goes on from BMAV01005869.1 coordinate 228,098, forward strand.
TGGGCGGTCGAGTTGCAGTAGCATAGGAGGAGTCGCAAATGACGCTTTGGGTAAATGATGATGGCACGCAATTTTTTTTAAAATCGTTCACCTTCAGTTACCGTCGTGATGAGTAAACTACGAACCGCGGGGCATATGCCACCCACCTACAGGTTTAATCTGGTCCGATGCCCATTTTGAAACAACAACGCGGAAATTTTCAATTTTCGATGGTTCAAAAAGTAGTATTTTACAGTGTTCTATCTCTTACACAGATGATAATTTCCATATAAATGTGAATATATTTTCCATATGCAAAATATCGTTTTGAGAGTTTATGCGGAAATAATGCAAACACATGTGCAAAAAATTAGACCCGACCTGATAAATATTTATACAATTATCAAAATATACTCTTAGTGAGTGAATATTAACGTTGCACTGTGTTCAGCTACACGAGGGCTTTTGCGACGGACCACGTATTTTTGAACCATCGTCAAGTGACGTGGACGACACCTGAGCTGGAGAGTTATCTTTCAGATTTTTTCGTAGTTCCGTATATAAATGTCCATTACAAATTCATCACCTTCCACAAACTCAAAAATTGACAAATTTGTAGAGTGCTATACTAAGAATTGTGCCGCGTGTCATAGGTTGCCGATCCCTGATCTATAATCAACTAAAGAAACTTGTTTGCCAAATTTTAAGTCTAATGGTTCAAAAACGGTAATTTTTATCAATAAAACTGGAACTTACAATGACATTAGATTTTTCGGTAAAATAAATAAATAAATATTGAAAGTATTACACAAAAGAGTTACATTTTGTGATTTATTCGGAAGTAGAATCAGTTTTAGGCAGGGGCGTAGCTACCGCCGAATCAAGGATTCGAGTCCACCAAGCTACAGGGGTCCCAACATGTGTAACTGCAGTCCCACTAACAGGGCTGTCATATCTAAAAAAAGACCCCGAAGGCATTTTGATACAGGGTCCACTCAGAACTTTCTACGCCATTGATTTTAGGTATAAACTAAGAATAGTAAATGAGTGAGTGAATATTAAGTTCGCACTATTCAGCTACACGAAGGCTTTTGGCAACGGACTCTGTAATTTTGAATCATGGTCAAGTGACGTGGACGACACCTGAGCTGGCAACCCCCTCTCCTAACTACCACACCACACCAACGGGAGGACGTTTCAGCTCTCAACAGATTTAACGTGCATCGCTGCCCTACACGGCGGGTCTTTAGTGGTACTGGGCTCGAACTCGTGACAAGGAAAGCCACGATCCGATACCTTGACCATAAGGATGGCGATCTGAGATCGATTATCGAAGAATCCAAAAAAAATCTCGGTCCAAAAAAATCGATTTTTTAAATCGATATGTAGCACTGAATCGATTCAGTGAATCGATCTTTCATCCTAGAAAATCGGCATTCAATTTTTTCTGTTTTGGTAAAAACCATAAAATATATTATTTATAATTATATATAGTTGAATGTACTATCTTTAAAAACCGTAATGTCACGATGTTAACGGTCAAAGGGTTAGTTACTTAAAAACTCGTGAGATGCCTGTGTGCTTAGTTTCCTTCACCCCTCTCTTTAATAAATAAAAAAAAGTTACGTTTGTAATCATTGACTTTTTGTATTTGTTCATATTGCGTTATTTGTTTATGCCTTGATTGACTGACTGTCGTAATGGACTGTGATTAGCGAAATAAATATTTATTTTTATGTAGTGTTTGTTACGGAATAATAAGTAATTGAGGGTAAGTAAATCGCTGTAAGTATCGTGGGATCACATTTGTTCCTTATGAGCGCTTTTTTTCGATTACCGGTATCATCGCAAGTGATGAGCGGATCCACTTGGATCCCAGTAGACTTCAGAGACTATTGTTTTCAAAAACCTTAGATATTAAGCATTGGGAACTATAAAAGCTATATTATCGATTTTCTAAACTTTTTAATGTAAGAAATACATTTAGAAAATAAATGTCTTCTTTTATACCCGATACTTTGATATGATACTAAAAATAATTGTAATTGTCGAATTCCCTGAACTAAAAAATTCCCTGATTTTACTGATAAGAGATCGTTTATTATGGTATCTTTCTTGTTTTTCATGAAATGGATTTATATATATATTTACATTGTAAATGCAGACTTGGGAAAAAAATCGATTTTTTAGAAATTAATCTTTTAGACCTCGATTTTTTTGTGAATCGATTCATCAGGTTACAATTCGAATCGATTTAAAAACAGATCTTTTTCGGAAAGAAACGCCATCCCTACTTGACCACTCAGCAAGCGCCGCCCAAAGAATAGTAAGTGAGTGTTTATTAACGTCGCACTAAGGTCACACAAGGACAGTTGGCGACAGACCTCGTTATTCTGAGCCATGGTTAAGTGACGAGGACGACACCTGGGCCTGCAGAGCCATCTCTTAACTTCCACACCACACCAATGGAAGGACGTTTAAGCCTTGACTGAATAAACATACATTGGCCATCTCTACACGGCAGGTCTTCGGAGGCACTGGGATCGAATCAGTAGCGCACACAGAAGTTTCCCAAGGAGGAGGGGGGTTCAGGGTGGAATGTCCACCATTCTTGTATCATGCTCCTCTTGATTTTGTCGATTTTGGGGAACAAAAAACAGTAAAAAACAAATTATTGAATAAATAATTAGTATTAATTAATACAATTAATCATTAAAAATAAATATTTAATTAAATTTTACGTATTACATACTTAAAATTATAATCAATCGGGAAAAATTAAGGGCTTTGTGGGGGGGCGGACCCCTAGGACTCCCCTCTTGTGTGCGCCACTAGCCTCAATAATATTTTTTGACCTTTGAACCAACTCCAAAATGTCTGTCTGTCATAATTGTGACTGTACACCAGTAGCGCACACAAAATTTTTTCAAGGGGGTGTCCAGGATCGAAAGTCTACCCTTTTGGAATCATGCTCCAATACGCCACACAACGTATTTGATTTTGTTCATTTTCGGGAACAAAAACAATATAAAATTAATTATTGAATAAATAATTAACATTAATTAATCAAATTAATTATTAGTAACAAATATATAATTAAATTTTACGTAATATATACATAGGATTATAACCAATCGAAAAAAAAACAAGGGCTATGGGAGGGCGGACCCCTAGGACCCCCCCCTTGTGTGCGCCACTGGCTCGAATTCATGACACACCGGCCACGAGTCCGTGCCCTTGACCACTAAACTACCGCGGCTCTTCTACAGTGACCGGATCATATCGAAAAAGAAACATTAAACGCTTCCGGTTGCTTAATTGGAAATTTATAAGGAAAACGCTTCTGTTATTGAGGAAGTGATTTACAACTCTGACTTCCTCAAGGTGAGTTTGTATTTTATCGAATGAACCTGGGGTCAGGAGAGGAATTTAAGTAATATAAAAGGAGACACACAGAGTCCTTGCACCAAGGACTTCGACAAAGGCCGCTTTCCCTACTTATCTAAGCGCTATTTTGAATCTAAAGATTTATCACTTTTCCAAAGAATATAAAACATTTATTAATGAGATATTTTTGAAAAAAAAATAATTAAACGAAATAAATTATTCGTAGCCTCAGGTCAAGGGAACCGAGCTACTATTAATTAATGAATGCTAATTATTATTTAAATTTACTTCATGTAACTTCGTGTTGTTTATACATTGTCTAACTAATTTGGTTTCGAATTTTAAATAAAATCTTATTTACTTCCAAGGTGTTTGTGTTAATGTACGGGTGTGTCTGTATACGTATTCCACGTATTCTCCGGTTGAAGATTAATGGCATTCTATGTGCTTTTGCAAACAAGACTCGAAAAATGTATCAATGTGTGTGCGTGGGTTTTAAGCAGAAATCGTATTTGATTTGTTTCTTTCTAGGAAAACTTTGTATGCTAATATATACATACTAGCCGTCACACCCCCGCTTCGTTGAATATTTTATGATATTGTATGAATGTATACTGTTTTTTAGTTATTGATGCGTAAGTCCTAGCACTAAACAGGGCTGCGTAGCCCAATGGTCAAGGTATCGGACTCGTGGCTGGGGTGTCATGAGTTCGAGTCCAGTAACACTAAAGACCCGCCGTGTAGGGTAGCGATGCATGTTAAATCTGTCGAGAGCTCAAACGTCCTTCCGTTGGTGTGGTGTGGTAGTTAGGAGACGGGGTTCCAGCTCAGGTGTCGTCCTCGTCACTTGACCATGGTTCAAAATGGCAAGGTCCGTCGCCAAAAGCCCTCGTGTAGCTGAACAGTGCGAACTTAAGATTCACTCACTCACTCTAGCACTAAACTTTAGATTATGTTCAAAAGCATGCTTACAGCTCTCAGCTCTTGATTTAAAAAGGACAGAACTTGAATTTATAATTGTATTATTATTTCTCTTACGCTCCTGCAATCCACCCCCTTGGAAATCGATCTTCCGAAAACTCGTTCTTAGCGAATCTCTTATCAACCAAAGAAACATATTTGTCAAAATGGGATTCTTTTTTGTCCATAATGGCACCACAACCCACCTGTGATCCTTGAGGGAAAAGCCCGTAATAAGTAGATCTCTAACCAAAAAGAGAAACAAACTTATCGAATTTCAAGTTTAAAAATTCAAACACGGGATTTTTTACCTATAATGCCTCCGAAACCCTCTCCCCTTGTGTGTCGATTTTCACAAAACCCGTTCTTAATGGATCACTGGGCCACAAAAGAAACATGCTTACCGAATTTTAGGTATATAGATCCAATAATTCAAAAACAGGATTTTTTTTATCTATATCACCCTCATAAGCCCTTGAGAGTCATTTTCCGTAAAATTTGTTCTGAACAGGTCTGTATTCAACAAAAGAAACATGCTAGCCCACTTTTAAGTACGAAGGTATAATAGTTAATAAAAAAAAAGGAATCTTCGCCTCTATAACACCCCTTTAGGAGTCGATTTCCCTGAAGTCCGTTCTTGGCGGATTTTTATTCAACAGAAGAAGCAAGTGGTCATGATCACGAATTCGTGGCCGGAGAGTTGTGAGTTCTAGTCCTGATGCCACAGAAGAATCGTCATGTAGAGAAACAGATTCACGTCAATTCTATTGTGACTCAAATTTCTGACAATGGTGTGGTGGCCGTGGTAGCCTGATGGTCAAGGTATCGGACTCGTGGTGGGGGCGTGTCACAGTCCGAGCCCAGTACCGTGGAAAACCCGCCATGTAGGGGGGGGGCGATACACAATAAAACTGTCGATGCTTAAACGTCCTCCGTATGGAAGTTGGGAGAGAGTGTGTTAGCTCAGATGTCATCGTCGTCTATTCACCATAGTTCAAAATTATGAGGTCCGTCGCCAAAAGCCCTTGAGTCGCTAAATAGTATGACATTAATATAAACTTGCTCACTCACATGCGTGGAGAATGAATATTAACGTCGCCCTTCTCAGCTACACGAGGGCTTTTGGTGATGGACCTCGTAATTTTGAACAATGGTGAATAGACGACGACGACATCTGAGTTGGCACCCCTCTCCTAATTACCACTGCCCACCAACGGGAGGATGTTTGAGTTCTCAACGTATTTGTCGTGCATCGCTCCCTTACACGGCGGGTCTTCAGTGGTACTCGGCTCGAGCTCATGACACGTCAGCCATGATCCAATGCCTTAACCACTAGGCTACCACGGTCCCAACTAGATTTGAGAATGTTTTGACTATGGTGATACCACAGTAGTGGCAATGAACTCATATGGTCACATCGGGAAAAAAAGAATGTCCGAGTACGAGAGGAACTGAGGAATAGACTCTAACGAAGATCTTGAAGCAAAGTTTAGAAACGGATGTCAACATTTTTGGCTTTAAAAAGGTATCCCTATTATTTATCCCGAATTATGGAATACCTTGAGAAAGTTTTGTGTGAACTGTGCTCTTCCTAGTGAGGAGTTTCAGTTCCGTTGCTAAACTCAAAAAAAAAAAGACTGGACACTACAAACTGATGAGATTTAGGGTTAAAACTAACAAGATTGATGCGAAATGTTAAAAAATTTGTTAATGATTTGTCATTCCTTCCATTAAAAGCATTTGTTTGTTGCTCATTAACTTTATGTAACAAAAATGTTATGTATTAATTAAATTATAATTTAATCCATCCATATGTACTTCTTAAATTTTAAACACTACACTTCACTACAGTTAAAAATTTAAATCTTTTAAAGTAAGCAACTCTATACCAGCTGTCAAAAAGACGTTTAAATTGATAAATTTGCAAAAATTCAATATTAGGTAAGCAAGGCCGAAACCAAAACCGAAAAACATGGCAAAGGGTCTATGAGACAAAAGTTTAGGAACCTATGCTTTCGAGAATGACGTTAATAAAAAACCCTTCTTGCAATATTTTTTTTTTATTTTATTCCAGTGTTTAAAGCATTTAAAGTTAATATTAAATGAGGAGCAAAAAAGAAAAAGAAATCTCATTATGTTTAATGTATAATTCTCACTTTCAACTTAAACTTCACTTCCATATCATAAAAATCAAATTAAACTGTACAATTAGTTAGCTCATTATTTCGACACAATTCCTATTAAGCGAGTGAATATGTAAAAAAAGTATTTTTTCCTCTTTAGCAGAAAACTCCACAACGAGGCGTTGCAAATCCCACAATGAGAAAGAAAGATCTTTTCATCAGTTCTTGTCTAGTCAAGGCCGAAACGTTTTTCCGTGACAGGCTCTTAAAAGAGCTTCCTTATCTCTGCTCAGTTTTGTAAATAGTGCCTTTTGCTTTTGCCTGTCCGAATTTAACACCCACCATGATACATATTTTTTAAAAAATTACTTGTTTTCATTCTTACTCGAGCTTTATTTCGTTGTTCCAGATTTTAGAGGATTAGAGGAGAAATCTTAACAAACAGGACCTTTATGAGTAAACAGTTCTAAGAAATTTGCGTGTTTTTACTCAAAGATTTTTCAAGAAATGATTTCAAAATTTGTGATGGTTGTTGCAATGCGTTTTACAAAGAACACGTTTCATAAAAGAGCCACAACCGATTTAAGTATATCTCTTTAATTCCTCTTTCAGACATTCGATAGCTTAGTTCTGTTGCTATTTTTAACTTTAAGAGTGTTGCTATGGTAACGCAATGGGGTGAGTGACTGCTTATTAAAGTAGCATTTTAAAGCAACACACGGGGGCTTTTGGCAATCAATCTCGTAATTTTGAACGATAATCAAGTGACGAGGATGATATCTGAGCTGGCATCCTCCACTCCAGCTATAGGACGTTTGAGACTCAACGTACTTAACGTGCATCGTTCCCCTCTGCATGGCGGGTCTTCAGCGGTACTGGGATCAAACTTATATATAACCTTAACCACCAGGCCAGGACCGATTTCCTAGATTGTCGGCCGCTCGCGTACAAAGACCTGATGCGCTGCCCCTCTGAGAATTTTTCACATTTTAAGTAATACTTGACGTTGATGTTATTTACTGATCTACTTAAACAAGAGTAAAAAGTAAAACACTAATAAAAATTCAAATAGACACAAAAATAACTTATTTCCTTCATTTTGTTTTTCTAAATTGTAAAGCTATTATATTTAACTGAAAACTTTTAACTTCTCCAAATGCGTATTGAATTTAAACACTCCTTTATCTTAAGTAATATTAATCATATTAGATATTTTGGTAAAGCAACTTTATAGACAAAAATGATTTTTGAGACGTCTTTGTTAAACGACAAACCACAGTGCACAGCCAGTGCTGCTAATAAGAAAGGAAACTTTTTTTTTTTGCGGGGATTACTGGCTTTTGCCACGAATTTTTATATCAAATGAAGGATGTGTGTTAAGAGTAGACATTAATGGACAATGTGAACCAACACACTGTTCACTAGCATTATATTTTTCTTAAGCTATGATATGCTATCATGACTGATTTCAAATCTGAAAAATTATTTAAAATTCAGCATATTTATTCGACTTATTATAAATTTTATTTAAAAAAATTCGCAAAAACTTTTGCATGATTGATAGAATTATATGCGGTCACCTCTTGCCCTCGTGTGGTGAACGCGCTGCACACCTGCTAGGATCGGCTTTGTACTAGGCTACAATAGCCACAATTTTATTTAGGGTACAACAAAATTGAGAAGAACAAGAAAAATGTATTCATTTGTTTACTTGTTAAAAAAGTCTTCGTAATAAGGGGTCTCAGATTGGTGGCTCAGTGGTATATAGTTTTTCAATCATTTCATCGAGGACAAATCAGTAAAAGGTTAATTTAAGCTTAATAACAAATAGAGTGCGTCTGCCCTCGTTCACGTACAGAAGATCTCTGATTAAAACAAAGTTTTCACAAGCAGCACCCGGCCGCGGTAGCCGAGCGGTATAGGTATCGGATCGTGGCTGGCTTTGTCACTAGTTTGAGCCCAGTACCATTAAAGACCCGCCGTGTAGGGCAGGGATGCACGTTAAATCTGTCGAGAGCTGAAACGTCCTCCCGTTGGTGTGGTGTGGTTGTTAGGAGAGGGGGTGACAGCTCAGAGGTGTCTTCGACGTCACTTGACCATGGCTCAAAATTACGTGGTCCGTCGCCAAAAGCCCTCGTGTAGTTGAACAGTGCGACGTTAATATTCACTCACTCACAAGCAGCGCTCTCTATACTGAGGGGGTTCTACCATTAAAGTTACCAAAAAAAAATATTTTTAGAACATGTATATTTTGCCTCTCTCTCTCTCTCTTAATTGGGGAGTAAAAGGAATCCACAAGAAGAAATCAAACTGTTACAAGATCTTGTGTTTTTTATGTGAAAGCTATTCTTTTAACTTTCAAACCCAGATTTCCCTTCTTGAATGACCTCAACCCTGTATGTTCCAATTTCCACTAACGAGCAAAAGGTTGGATTGTAGAGAACAATAAACAAATAACAATTTAATACCTCTGAATTTGCTTCGGGTAACATCAAAACATTTTGTAGTTTTTTTTTTTTTTTTTTTTTAATTTTTTTTTTTATTATTATTATTATTATTATTTTTATTTGTCCATTGTGTTTCCCCTTTTTGACATTTCTAGGATATTCAAATTAACAGCACAGAGATGGAGAAAGAATCGATGCAAATTACAGGAGCCTGATTAAAGGGCCAGGGATTACTCAATAAATTGGTTCAAGGCTTGCGTATATGGTTCTGACACGGCAGAAGGTTGAAAGTTAGAAGACTGGTGATAGGTCAAAATGGTCCTCTCTCTGAGTCGATGATTTCCCCTGCTCACAATTTCTTTTAATTAAACAAAATTATAGTAGCTTAGACTTCTAATGTCAGATTTATACGCATTTAGGACAATTTCTTTCATCACGTCTTTGGTTGAAAGTCAGACATTTTCGTGTAAGCGTCTGTCGATTTCTGTAATTTAATTATCCTCGATGCCAACGTTCGGAAAAAATTGTAAGAAATTTGCTTTATTATCACCAGGATTGATGCCAAAATAAACTAGTGCTTTCACGCGTCAGGTTAAAATACGTCAGCCAACGAAAATAATTGCGAAATTTACCTTTAAAATTATACTAAAATGAAAGCACCATTTTGAGCCAGTCGATTAGGGATTTGAATCACATTTTATTAAGGGTAAAGCCTTAAGAATAGGAGAAGCGCTTAATAAGTTTTCTAATTTTTCATTTAAATATATTACTACTTATATCGGGTTCGTGGATTTTATGCTTTGAGTCCAAAGAACAAAATAGTTCCTAAAGAGAGATGAAATTTACTATAGATAAATAATCCGTTAAGTACAGGATATAGTGTCAAACTTCTCTACTATATCCTATAGAAGTACTTAGACACAGCTATCAATGTTTACAAACACAAATACGTTATGATAAAATTATCCGCAAGTAATCACTCAATCGTAGCAACTAAAGTCTTTAGCAGCTGAGGTAATACTGACTCGGTTTTAGCAAATGACAGCTATTTATAGTCTGCAAGGCTGCATTCCATTCTTTCTCGAAAAATCCGCTTACGTCATAGATCGTGATGTTAATAGATTTCTCGAGTAATTTCCAAAAGCATCCATAGGATTGCCAAGTCACCCAAAATGATACCAACTTGGCTGTATCGCCACTATTTCGCCAAGTTTTTAAGTGTAAACGCCATTATAATCTAAGAGACGACTTTGCTTGAAAATATTACAATTTTTATCATAAAATAAATACGACAGATAGTAAAGATCGTATTAAACATCTAGATATAAATTATTTACACTATTTTAAATATTCGTAATAATATGTAAGCAAAAAATGCACGAATAATGGAACAGTTTGGTAATTTTAATATACTTTTCAATTCTTCATTTAGCTTTTTAAAATTATATCTTTTTTAATTTCATATCAAAGCAACGGTACATTTTGTTTCCAAAATTGAAAAATTTGTTGAGAAAAGATGCAAACTTTCTATAAGAAATTTAATTTTAAATTGTATGAAAAAATGTATCAATGAATTATTTCAAACGTTATATATAAAAATAAAAATTATAATCGCAGGCTGACACAAAAAACTAATTCCAGAACAATTGAGAACACATACTCCAGTCCTTTCTGAAAGGTTAACGTTTCAATCTTTGGAAATCCCGCAAAACACGTTGATGAGCGATGATTTAATGTGTAACCGTTGAGTAACATTGCGCTCATCTTTAATTTTGCTCGCCCTCTACCATTCGCCCTGGAGGGAATTATCATTAAAAAAAAGATGTGGCTCGGACACATTTTCCCCACATGTTCTGAGGCGACATCATTTGCATCGTGACACGCGCATTGAGGGATGGACAGCCGACACGAATGTCGTGTTGCAAGAGCACTTTTTCTTCCTTAATATCTTTCGGAAACAAGTCCTGATGGGAGTTTCTTTGTGAGTTTTTTTACAAGATGGAGATGAGCACTGATCTCTGTGCTTAATTGATTTTGTATGGCATCAGCAATAGATTCAATTTTTTA
>BMAV01005869.1:255503-279327 GCA_019973955.1 Trichonephila inaurata madagascariensis
GCAAAAGTTTTTAAGTAATTTTTTCTCGTGTAAATTCTGACAACTACATTTAGTGAACAGGCAAAATATTAAAAAAAATCTATAGAAATTTTTCGCATATACAAAAAATAGAACACGTTTTCAAAGGAATTTTCCAAGTATTGAAATTGAAAATTTGTGTTCTATGGCTTTTAAATATATTGTGGGCTGTATGGGATTTCTAGGCGGATTAGAATTTGCCCATCCTTGTATCAAACAATACTTAACTTTTATTGATATTAAATTACGAATTGATAATATAATTTTATCTTTTAACTAACTGCAGACTTTTCTTGGCGTATTTAAAGTCCTCCACAAAACTGAGAGAGCTCCGAATTCTTTTTATGATGATATAGCAAATTTGGACATATTTGAACATCCATACTTTATTTTTCATTTTGTAACACCCGGCAAACAATAAAGAAGGACAGTTTAAAAATATAATAAATAACAGAAAATAGGTTATTAAAAGATATACGTTATATATAACTCGCAGTTGTAAAAAAAGAAAAAACCTCTCTTAAGTCTCTATAAATATTCTTAAAAAATCAGTCTTAAGGTATCGGACTACTTGTGACAACTTTTTTTTTTATAAAATAAAATGGAAATATGGGGATTTTTTTTTTGTGGTTTTTAGATTTATTTAGTACATTTTAAGAAAAATATGCTAAAATTAAGAAGAAAAAAAAATTATTAGAATTAAAATGGGAAAAAATGGGTAAAAATTTACAAACATTACATAAATGGGGCCCATTCTGTACAAAAAGTTTAGGAACAAATTTTTAATGTTTTCAATTTTGATATGTTGCTTTGCTATTCGTTTTTGAAATGTCCTTCAGGATAAGAGATATTTTAATTTTTACAAAAACTAGAGCACTTTATCTTACAATTAGTTATTATATGAAATTGCTAAGAAAACAGTTATTATATTCACATAAGGGACTGTAAATTTTATAATAAAACAGTGATTGTGATAAATCTGAAGCTTAAAACATTTCTACTTATACAGAAAATACACAAAAAATTTCAGTTAATTATTTTCAAAACTTTTTGAGCAATCGCTGCCCCCGTTTGGGCATTTCCAAAAAAACACATTTCGAGTAAAACGTAAAGTATGACATCTTGCTTAAAGTAGTGGCATCTGCTTTCACACACACTAAAACACTTGTAATTTTTGTTCTAGTGAATGAAAAATAATAAATTTAGTATTTTTATAAAGCTAACAAATGGCCTATAAAAAAAATTAAATTATAAAAAAAAGTTATCAATTTTTGGCAAAATTCACAACTTTAGGATAGTCGTATACGTTAATAATTTTCACAATTTTTATCACAGATGCGCGTTAATTCTGTAGAGTGTCAAAGTCCTCACGTTGGTATGGTGTGGAAGTTTCGGCTGTAGGGTGCCCTACTCGTCACTTGAGCATGATCCAAGATTACAAAGTCCATCACCAACACCTCTCATTCATCTTCACCCCTCAGGGGGCTCACCTTCTTTAGGTGGGTACGGGTGTCACAATCCCGAGGTACCCTAGTGATATTTTCCTTTTCCCAAGGGGTTTTCTCCCTTTGGTAAACACGAGTGTCACGACGTCGGGGTACCCCAGGGATCCTTCTCTATTTTCGACCCTCCATCTTGTCATCCAATTTCCCCTTTTCTTCTTTTCCCGTCCAGACCACAGACCTATGAATGTTTGGCGCAGTATAGCCAAAACTGGCTCTTGCGCCATAAAACACCAAACTATCATCATCATCCATCTTCAGACACAATAGCGACAATCCATCCATTTTCAGAACATGTAAACTGAATTTTTGCTGATTTTCCATTTATTAAAATTTAGCATTTGAGCTAAATTGAGGGAAAACTTTACGGAGGGAAGTCTTTCTCGGGGATATAGTAAAACATTTTGTAGACAAGTAAGCACCCTTTTGTGTTCACATAATAATAATTCAATCTATTATAATGTGGACTTTAATTAAATGTGCGGAGGTGTGGTTTGTTTGTGTGTGTATATATTTGTTTTTTTATTGAATTCAATTCATGTAAAACTGGTGGGTAGTCTCATAAGTAGTCATTGAACTACCCACGAGGGTGTACAGCAATGAAGTCACTGACCAATTGACATCATTCGTTGCGTCAACTAGTAATTGTCTCATCGCATAATCGTAGTTTGGATAATTAACATCGATTTTTCCCGCACTATAGTCACAGAAACCTGGCACCCACATAGGTAAAATGGAAAAATATTTATGTTTTCATTATTAACAATGAAGTGATGTTTGTATTATCTCTGCGTATTCAGCCAAAATAATGAACTACAGTAATCCAATCGTTAATACTGGCAATTTCTTGAGTTGCGATACCACAATCAAATAATGATTCTGTGAGTTACTTTCTCTTTTAACTACAAGTAGAGTTTCGAACTTAGTTTTAATTATCGAGTAGCAGCCTCTACTACGCCATATCCTTGAGATCTCTCCAGTTTTATGTCTTTTTAAGGTTCGGTCCCAGGAGAGCCCACACCCTTGGAGTGAATTATTTTGGTTGGCGATAATTGCGCCATCTTGGTAACTCTACTTTGATACACTAGATATGGTAAATCTGGATTTTTGGAACTATTTCTGGAATTTTCGTATTTTGTCTGCGGCCATTTCGAATTTCCTCATTTTGTTGTTGGGCACCGGGCTAGAAGTATGGCTGCGTATATGAGTGAATATACCTTAGAATTTTTTTACTTTGTCGAATGCGAAAGGTAAGAAAGAATTGATTGAATAGTGCATGAAGGAAGAATTGCTTGCTTCGAATAATGAATGTCCTAAATGTAATGAGAGAATGTGATTATATACGAACGAAATATATATTTCATTATTATTATTATACATATTCACACACATTATACGTGCTGTTTTGGATGGATGTCGAATGGGTATGTTTGACCATTACCTCGCAGAATATATATGGCGGTGCTCCTACGGTCATTCGCTTAGCGATGAGGCCTTTTTCACAAGGCTTTTTTAAAATCTGCTGTTGCGCTGTACCCTCCACTCGGAAAAGATCAGTAGTAAGAAAGTTAGTGCTGTTTTTTTAATATTTATCTTAAATGTATTTGATTAGTTTCTGTATTGTTTACATATATTTTCATTGTGCATCCACCTTGTTCCGCTATATTCACTTGCCGCCATTGTCTGTTTCACTTGGCGCCATCTCGTTCTGGCCAGGCGCTTTTTTCAGTTTGTCGCCTAGGGTGTGGCTGTCCTAGGATTTTACCGCAGATTTTAAAATTATCACGTGACTTGCAATTGAGTAAGAAAGTGTATATTAACATCGCACTATTCAGCTACTCGAAGGCTTTTGGCGACGGGCCTCTTCATTTCGAACCACAATCAAGTGTCGCGGATGACACCTTAGCTGGCATTCCCTTCTCCTAACTTCCAAATTAACCCAACGGGAGAACGTTTGAGCCTCGACAGATTTAACGTGCATCGGTCCCCTCTACATGGCGGGTCTTCTACGGTACCAGGCTCGAACTCATGACACACCGGCCACGAGTCCGTGACCTTGACCACTAAGCTTCCGACTTGCAGTCAGTAGTAGTTGTAGTTTCAGTTATTCCTCATTGCGAAGTAGCCGAGTGGTATAGGTATCGGATCGTGGCATGCTTTGTCACGAGTTCGAGCCCGGTACCACTAAAGACCCGCCGTGTAGGGCAGCGATGCACGTTAAATCTGTCGAGAGCTGAAACGTCCTCCCGTTGGTGTGGTGTGGTAGTTAGGAGAGGGGGGTGCCAGCTCAAGTGTCGTCCACGTCACTTGACCATGGTTCAAAATTACGTGGTCCGTCGCCAAAAGCCCTCGTGTAGCTGAACAGTGCGACGTTAATATATATTCAATCAATCAATCCTCATTGCGAAGATTTTCATAAGTTCTCTCTCGAAACCCATGAATTAAAAAAAGTTCAAGATGTAGTTTTAAAGCAACAGTATTTCCAAAATCATCCTATCCGTAGGGATGCAGTAGCCGAGGGGTTATGATTACGAAGTGACCGACGTGCCATGTGTTCGAACCCTTGTGCCACTGAAGATTTGCCGCGCAAAGGGGCTGATGCATATTAAATCTATCCGTGGCTTAAAGCCCATCGGTTGGTGTGGTAGTTTGGAAAGGGGAATTCCGGTTTAGGTATCGTCCTCGTCACGACCGAGATTCAGAATTACGATGTTCGTCTCAAATATCATGTTATTTTATAACACGACGTTAATACAAACTCAATCAATGCCAGTCAATTGTAATTAAAACCGATTGCAAGAACCCTTCATAAGAATGAGGATTTAGACTTTTTTTAAAAAAAATTATTGCCGCTAGTAAAAGAGAACAGAGGGGCCAAGTGGTAGCGTATCGTGCTTCCACACCACATGTTCGAGGTTCTATCCTTGGGCTGGGAAAGGAGAACTCAGCCTTTCATCCCTCCTGCAGTGGGTCGGTAAATGAGTACCGAGCTTGCTTGGGAACATAAATACTGAGGGTCTCGCTTCAGACTGACTACCTGATCAGGACATCTGCTCATGCTCCTCAGGGGCCCATGGGTCACGTATACTGGGATGGGCACAGTAGGCCCTGGCCCTCATGGGCTGTTGCGCCATTGAGAGTTTAAGTTTTTTTAGTTTGAGTGAAAAAGGGGACAGCTGACCATGTTTGTGTTTTGCACTAATAAATGGTGCTTAAAGATCTGCAACAACATCAAAAACATTTTTAGTTGCAATTATCATTGTTGTGTGGCCGCGGTAGCCGAGTGGTATAGGTATCGGACCGTGGCTTGTCATGAATTCGAGCCCAGTACCCCTAAAGACCCGCCGTGTAGGGCAGCGATGCACGTTAAATCTGTCGAGAGCTGAAACGTCCCCCGTTGGTGTGGTGTGGTAGTTAGAAGAGCTGGGTGCCAGCTCAGGTGTCGTCCACGTCACTTGACCATGGTTCAAAATTACGTGGTCCGTCGCCAATATCCCTCGTGTAGCTGAACAGTGCGACGTTAATATAAAAAAAAAAAATCTCTTTCACTCACCCTTTCGAATACTTAACACTAAAGTATTAAAATGATTGAGCCCCTTGCAAAGAGTATACAACATTATTTTTCGTTTGAATTTTAAATTGAAGTCCTTATTACCATAACTTACATAATAACTATTTAGTAATATTTTCATGTTATGTGAATATGGTGTATTTCACCTTTCTTCCTTTTCTGACTAATAGGATTGGTGGTTATTATACATAAATTGAACAATCTTTTCATCCGTTGTAACAACAAAATTGTCAAAAACAAAAGAAAATTAGTGATGTATAGCACTCTTAATTGTTAATGCTAGTAGTTAAACCTAATCAAAGCATATGAAAGGAAATTACTATTAACAAGTATTATTCACAGATATGTTTTACAGTATCCTTAGGAGAGAACAATATCAAATGTCACTTACATGTAATGAATTATTGGAACCTTTAAAGCCATTCAGATCGTAGAAGGGATGGGCAGATAAATAAAACAAAACGTAGAAATTATTTATTCGAAATGTTCTTTTGATACATATTTAATTTTTAAACATTTCGCTAAAAATGTCTACTTAACAGGGATATAATGTTTCAGGATTAATCAAATTTAGATGCAAATCAAATTTATAATTATAGTATAAATTTCTTAATTATTTTACTAAAAAAAAATGTTTTAAAGAAATCTCGATGAAAATGAAATCAAAATTCCACAAAAGAATAAATTTCTACAAATTAGATATGATATTATAAATAAACACCCGCCATTCTTTATAAAATCATTTATTCTAGAATTAAAAGTCTTAAAAAATGAAAAGAAATGCTCAATTTATAACCAGGACCAGCAAAATAATTCTATTCACGAATTTGTTGCCACTCTGTAAAAATTAAAATTACATAGCATAATAATTGTTTTTCCTAGTAGTATTGCAGCAATTCTCATTCCAAATTCCTGCTTTTTTTCCCTCAGTAAAACTTTAAAATAGAGAAGTTATTTTAGAGGTTAAATAAACACAGGAAAAGAGTTTTTCAGATGTATTAACAAAGTCAACAGCTATTCAGTTAGTTCGCCATTGAATGCCAAGGTCGACTGACCACCTTTTCTGACTTTCCTCTTTCGTTAATGGAGTTGAGGAGTTTCTCTCTCTTTTTCGTTTCCTATTTTTTTATGCGAAAGGAGTGGCATCATCTCTTTCACGACATTTTTTCTTAAATTGCATTGAGGCTCTAAAGAAACCCTTTTAATAGTGATTGTGATGCCATTTTATCGGTAGCTGTTCTTCACGCTATGCTCTTTTTTTTTTACAGATTTCGTAAAAACATTTTACACAAAATATGTTCAAAAGAATGAGTAGAAAGAAATTATATAAACTGCGTTACACCTTAAAGTTCTGGATTATTTTAATAGGTTGTTTATTTGATTCAAGATAATGTTATTACGGGATTCGAAATAAATAAATTTTCGTACATAATTTCCACTTTTTTCTCTCTCTAATCCTTACCTTAACCCTATGGCCGGAACATCAGTTTTTTTTTGCCACTCTTAGAAACATCCGTCTGACAGACGGGTATGCAAATTTTTTTACCTTAAGGTATCCGGCTACGTTCGGGGAACCATGATTTTAAAAAAGCGCATAAATGTGTAATTTTCATGATATTCAGTGTCACTTAGATTAGAATACATGTATAAAATTGTTTTAAGGACATTATGACAAAAAAAATTATTTAAATACAATATTTTAGCTAAAAATTAACTTAGAATAAACTTTTTTCCAAATGTTCTTCTTTTGTAAAAAATGCTTCTATTATAATAGTATTTTGCCTGTATATAGCTCAGACCTCTGTACAGAGGCTCAACTAGAATTTTTGAAATGCATAACTCGGAAGTCGGTTTATCCATGTCTTACAAAAACAGAAGGGAGTTTTAAGTTTGTAGATCTAATAGCTCTGATAAAAGGGATTTTTATTTATTCTTAACTCCCTGTAACTCTCTTCTCGGTCGATTTTTCAAAACACCTTCCTAAGCTGATCTCTACTCAGCAAAAGTAACCCATTGTTACACATTTTGTGTAATGAAGGCTTAAAATAGTGTAAATAAATTATCTGGATGTGTAACAAGTTAATATTACTTTCTGTTGTATTTATTTTATGTAAAAATTGTAATATTCGCAAGCAACGCCGTTCTTTACATTCTAATGGCAGCGAAACATAGTGAAATGTTGGCGATAGAGCCAAGTTGGCATCTTTTTTGGCGACCCTTTTGGTAACTTGGCGATTGATTGAAAGGTGCGGAAGTTGATAAGTTGTTGCGCCACCTGGTGGGGAGCTGCAACAAAGAGGATAGCACAAAAACCTTCTCCATAAAAAAATACATGTGCATGCCAATTTTCATAGTGATTGGTTGAACGGTGTTGGAGTGATGCGATTTCACATATACAAACATCCCTTTTTATATGTAAATGGAAAATTAGTAATCCTTTTGAAATTATATATATATATAACAAACGGAGCAAGGAACGTATTTAGCTAAGTCCTTGTACCCTGATACATTTGATCATCATTACTGAATGAAACAATACAATATAGAATGCATAATAGGTTAAAATATATTATGTTTCAAAAGATATTTTTTCTTAGAAAATAAAGACATTTTTTTTAAAAAATTGGTGATAACATGTCCTTCAAAAGAAGTGAAGGTATAAATAATAGGATATTAACACACACACACATAATAAAATTTCTCCACTTGTCGTATTTCTGACTAAGATCCCACTTTTAAACATTCAGGCAAAAAATCGTTACAATAGACTTTAACGGTGATTACATTTTTTAATAGATTTGTAAATCTTTGAATAATCAGTGATCATCAAAATAAACTGAATACATGCAGTGATTTACCTTAAGTTCCTCTAATAAAATAAGGATTTACTTATTTTACTATCTCTGAAGTGAGTGAGAATTTAATAAACGTCATACAACAAAGCAACACGAAGGCTATTGACGAAGGACCTCGTAATTTTGAGCCTTGATCAATCCGAACTACCTCACCACGCCAACGGGAGGGCTTTGAGCCTCGGTAGATTGAACGTGCATCAGCCCCTCTACACGAAGGGTCATCAGTGGCTGAAGGAGTCCAACTCACTACATGCCGGCCACGAGTTCGTGACCATAATCACAAGGCTACCCCACTCATCTCTGAACAATAGACTTCTAATAATATTCGATTCAGAAATATGCACTGAATCGCTTCTGTGGTAAGGTTGCTCTGATTTCAGTTACACTTCGCTTTCTAATTAACCAATCCCTTGTATTTTATTTCTTCTATCTCTCTTTCCTCCTCACTTTCATGCCCTTCACTTCGCATAAATAGTCTCATGCATTCATCTCTGTTCCTTCAATAGGTGGAGGTGGCCGCGGTAGACTAATGGTATAGGTATCGGACCGTGGCTTGCCTTGTCACGAGTTCGAGCCCAGTACCACTAAAGACCCGCCGTGTAGGGCAGCGATGCACGTTAAATCTGTCGAAAGCTGAAGCGTCCTCCCGTTGGTGTGGTGTGGTAGTTAGGAGAGAGGGGTGCCAGCTCAGGTGTCGTCCACGTCACTTGACCATGGTTCAAAATTACGTGTTTCGTCGCCAAAAGCCCTGAACAGTGCGACGTTAATATTCAATCAATGAATCAATAGGTGGAGTTTTTATATCAAATATCGTAGTAAAGTAGTCCCAGAGGTTAGTTAAGAAAAATATGCTCGCCATAACATTACAGATACTTTACATTATTTATTGCGCATCGTATGCTGTAATCACTGTGTTAATTTAATACACGTGCTTTTCTTTTGTTGAAAAAGGCCTGTTACAATTTTTTTTAAAAAAATACTTTCATTCAAAATACATTATTAGAAACAGATTCCAAACGTTACTTATATTTCTTCATCAAGCAGAGAAATCCTATTAACCTGACAGCCAATGACAATTTATTAAAATATAATTTGTTTTCAAGTGCATGTGTATCATATAATTGAATAACATGAACACACGACACTATGATACAATTTATATTGATTACATCCATTCCTGTGGAGGATATGAAACAAACCGAGTATTAATGTTGAAATGTAAATACTGACATAGATTCTCCATTAATATTAAAAGCAGAATTAATTACATGGAGTGAAATAACTAATTACTTTCTTCGTGATAAAAAGCGCTATCTAACGGCCAATCCTCACGATTAATATTCTAAAAGTGAGCTTGGGAACACTTTCACAAGTAAAACTTTCTTTCTCTTTATTTAAATTAGATTATTCATACTCTACATTTTGATAATTGAACATGCGTTTGTGTACTAAGGTATAATTTAATGACTACCACGTAGCGTGTGGAATAAAATTACTTGAAACGGTTTTCTGCTATTGACTACAAATCCAGGTCTTCGAAACGGAACTGAATCGAAAACCGGGGGGAAAAAACCCGTTATATTAGACGAAACGAAAACCGGAACTGAACCAAAAAATATATCGGTTTATTTCGGTTCGATATACCTTTAGTCATTTTGTTACTGTAACCAGTTTATCAATAATATTTTCTAATTTAACGTCAACCATATAATTGTCATCATTACATGCATATTGCTTCTCGATTTCCTGTTTTGATGTTCACTAGTACTGTTCTGTTTCAGTTTCGCACGAAAGTACTTGTAGAAGGCAGATTTAATTCAGTTGAATGAACTAGAAGTATCGATGATTTTTGAAGAGAAAAATATTAGTTATATTTTTCGCATCTCAACATGTGATCATTCACCGATGTTTGTTTAGATAGACGAATCAGAAAGATGCGAGAATAAAAATGCGATTTTGATAATGAATAACAATGCCAAGGCTCGCCGTTCTCTGTTCACCGCTCGTATCGTACATGCTGGTTAATTGTTTCAATTCACATAGTATACCAATTTAAAAAAGAATAAAATCATCTAAATTTTGATAAATTACATTTTTATTTGTTTATGATAGAATTATTTTATATATATTCTTATTTGTACTAAAAATATAAAATTATTCATTCGGAAATGAAGTGAAAACTGTTATTTTTGTCAACTGAATATATATATATTCAGTTGTATTAATACAAAAAAAAATTTACGGTTCGAAGACCTGTGCAAATCACTGCATTTTGGTGATTTCGCCCATATACACACAAACTCTTCATTAGGCAATGGGGGTTTGAAAAAAGTTCTCTACAATATATTTATTTATTTTTTTTGGTGGGAATATGCTTACGCTTTCTTTGAAACAGCGCAGTGAGGCTTCCTGATAAATTTTGGAATGAAGCATTCAACGATGTGGATTTGTAAAAGTTCCAAGCAAATATATTTTAACATTCTAGATTTTACATAAAACTATTGGAACAAAATACGGATCAGGCCGCCATATAGCCAAAAATTCCAAGAAAAAACTCGATTTGCTAAATTATTATATTGCAAAAATTTCCTTTTTTTAATCAGTTGCAGAAATAGGTATTTAATAATAAAACAGACGATTGATATTTCAGTGAATATGTCATAACTACATACCGTAAAATCCGGAGTATAACGGGAACTTTTAACTCAAAAAATAAGATCGAGAAATTTAAGGGTGCGCGTTATATACCGGGTATATAAAAATCACAGCTTCAAAAATAAACAAAAGGGTAAATATAAAAAGAGTTCTAGACCTCTACGTAGATCGAAATACTGTTTATTTAAAAGAAATGTGGCATACCTAATGAACTTAAGGGGTTGTAGTCTTTGAATATACTATTTTTCAAAAGTCTGGGATAATACCTCAAATAAATGATTTCAAAAGATAACAGCATTGCATTTGCACATTTCAGTTTCCTTCGTAAAAAAAAGTTGTGCGCGTTATACGGTGAATATACTTAAAAACTAAAAAAATGCAGCTTGAAAGTAAAGGTGCGCGTTATACACCAGATTTTACGGTAATTAGAACTATCAAATAAAAAATTTATAAGACAATACACAATGAATCCGCCAAAATATGTTTTAACAAGTTTACTTTTGAATCGGATTTAATGACAAATTTGCCGAAACAATTTCCAATTAAGTTGACAAAAAAAAAAATACTAAATTTTTATTACCACGAGCATAAACTAATTATAAAATAATTTAGTTTACTTTATCATAGTAACAGCACAGCGTCAAGACCAAAAGTGATAATGGGAATTAAATATTTAAGATGAACTATTGGGTGCCACATTTCGATCTACTGATCCATCCATGCAAAGCCTTTACTTCTTTAATATCTATCAGAAGTCGCGCGTTTCTCCCACATTTTAATCTTCCAATGCTGTCTTATTTTGTTCTCGTAAGCTTAAATTAATGGTAGGAAGAGTCCAGTGAACCACATGAGTGTTCCCGAGCACTGCTTGTTATCTAAGTGGTTGGGAAAGAAAAGCTCCGCAAATGTTTACAGAAATTCTCAGGACGTTTGCTCTTTCTGACTTGTATCCAAAACAAACTTTTCAAGTGAATGCCCTCGGTTCGTTTCAGGTCTCAAATATGCGGTATGAGACTGCAAAAGTCGACAAAAGGAAGAAAAGTTAAAGAAGTTATTTGTAAAGAGTAATGGACAAAAACAACTCTAGGCGGTGATTTTTATCCAGATCTGAGAATTATATATTACCAAGCGGAACGTTATGAAATCTCTATGTTTGTGTGTATGTTATTTTTAGTTATGGGATTTTCAGTATTAAATAATTCATTATTATATAATAATGAAATGTGAACTTTGGTAATCTCTTCGAAATAGGCCTTTTTAAATAGAGATTTAAGAGACAGTAAGGGACATGTTAGCACTTTGAAATAAAATTAGTTTTGGAAAAGTGATGGAAGATTAAACTGAAATACTTCAGAATTGATTGCCAATGCCTGATTGGCTCTATAATACCACTAGCCGTTACCAACCCGCTTCTCTGGGTATTTTATGATGTATGAATGTATACTGTTTATATATAAATTATTGATATCTAAATCCTAGCACTAAGCGGTCGATTGTTTTGAAACACATTCTTAAAACTCTAACCTCTTGAATTAAAAAGGACATAACTTTTGAATAATAATTTTTAAAATTGAAGTAGAATTATCTTTCACACTCTCGTAGACCTTTCCCCCGTCAATATGCTTGCTTATTTTTTCAACTCTAAATTTAATTGTCCAAGAACGGAGATATATATATATATATATATATATATATAAGCCCTGTAAACCCCTTTGTAAGAGTCGAGAGAGAGATATTTCCGTAAGATCCGCTCTTAGCAGATTTCTATTCAACAACAACAAAACATGTGTACCAAATTTTATTATTGTAGGTTTGGTAGTTCAAAAAAGAGGGGTTATTTTTTTTTTTAATCAATACACTCCAGTAACTCCCCTTTGCTTCATAGGAGTCTATTTCCGAAAAAATCTGTTCTTAACGGATCTCTATTCTACTAATGAAGCAGGCTTACTAAATTTCAAGTCTGTAGTTCTAATAGTTCCGAGATATAGCGACGAGTGAGTGTGAGCCGCTTTTCTCCTTTATATCTGTAGATTGGGTCCTTTGTGTAATTAAAATAACCTCTAGACCACTTTGGTGAAGCTTCGTGATTTTTTCTTAGAGAAGGATAATGATTTGCCAAGTCAAAAGTTGATTACTCTTTTCATATAAATCATTGTATTGCTCTGAGGCTCTAAATTTTAGTTTTTAAAATTGTAACCTATGTAGCAAAGTTTTTTTTTTTTATCTGTTTGAATCTTAACGCAATGGACTTAAGAATGCTAAGCTCATAAAGCGTATCACTGTAGTATAATTGAAAATGTTTATTAATATCGCATTTTGAAGCTACACTAACGCTACTCCCCACAACGAAACTCTAACCACGAACAAGTGAAGAGAACGACATCTCAATCTGCAAGCTCCCCCACACGCCAACCTGAAGGTTTTGAGCCTCAACAGGTTTAACTAGCATCAGCTGCTTTACACGGGGATTCTTCACAGGTACCAGGACTCGAATTCCCGACTCAACAAATAGAACGCTGGCCATAAATTTGCTTAATCCTTTATCTACTGGCGGTACTTATAAGTACCCCTCACTTTAAGATTACATAGAATAAACATTTTTACGAATATTCTGACGATACTTATATAGCAGGAATAAGATATACGGCAGCACGGGTTCTATTATAAGTATTTTAGCGGGGAAGGCGAATAGTTTTATAGCAGAAATAGCGTTTTCAGCGGATTGCGAAGATTATCATTTTTGTCCCGAAAAAATACTTAATGTCAAAATTTAAGTGTCTTTTTTTTTTGTATGTGAATGAAGACTTTAGAAAACGATTTGGCGATTTATTTTAAGTGGACAAGGTATATAATTAATTTTATAGTTGAATATCTTTAATTAATTAATAAGCTCTAACGGATTAAATTTCCCACAGTTGAGTATTTTGTGCATGTATATCCCTTAATTTTCAATGTAGTGATCCAAAAAAAAATATTGCATGAAAAAGAACTGCAGTAAATCATAATAAGGTAGATGAAGCGTTAAACCTCTCGGCTACCTGATCATACAATTTTAGTAATAGACAGGGGATTGCTATCAAGCCAAATGCCCTTTCTAATCTCAGTGCGATAATTAAAGTTTTAAACATTGTGTTTCAAAAACACCTCTTGTGGCAGTGGTAGCCGAGTCGTCATAATCATGAACAGGTGGCTGCTTTTGTCGAGTCGTATGTTCGAGTCTTGATGCTGAAGAAGGCTGAAGAAGGGGTAGATGCTCATTAAATATATCGAAGGTCAAAACTTGCACATTTTTGATGTGGAAGTTTGGAGAGTGAGATGCCAGCTCCTCATCCCACTTGACCGTGGTTTAGAGCTACTGGGTTCGTCGCCATTAGTCGTAATATTTCTTCGGAATGCAAAAATAATTATAATCAAACAAAATTAGGCTCCATTTGGGAACTGATCTTATCTGACAGTGACCGTTATATTGACTCCACACTATAAAACAATACGAGGATTATTAGCAATGAATTTCATAATTTTGAACCTCTATCACGTGATCAAAACGATACTTGAGATGACTATCCCTTCTCGCGAAACTACCACTCCACGTCAGCGGGAGCGCCTTGAGATCGACAGAAGTAACGTACAACAGTCCACTCTATCCGGTAGGGGATTTTACAAGACCCTTGCCTTGAAGTTACCTTCACCTAGTATGGTGGAATCCAAACTTGGAACATTCTTTAGGTTGAAAAACACAACACAATTTTGAAACAATTAACATAATTTTAACATGAGTAACATTTTGTCCTAAGCTATACGTAGTGAATATGTAAAAGTGGATGAAAATGGAAATACTCCGAAATAACATTATAAAAGGCCAACAAGATCTCTTTCAAAACTTTTAAAAAATGCTTAATATTCTTTTCTGATGCCTAGGGGGTTAATATACTTTATTCTGGATCGTGTCTTGTGCAGAATTCTCGATTCTTTAACCCAAATCAGGTCTGATCAAAAGGAGAAAAAAGAGCTCCCACGAGATCTGTTATGACATATTCATTATCTGAGCAGCGGGGAGTCCTCGACGTGAAGCGACTGAAATAACCATAAAATCGGTTTTATTTTTATGACCCTTCATCTTGAACGATTTTTATGACCCTTCGTCCCCACATCTTCAAATGGAATCATATCATCTGCCCACTCTTCGCTAATTTCCAGCTCAAATCCGAGTCACGAGAGGATCAGTAACTGAGCAACAATAAAAAACAATAATCTGTGGATGAGTTCAAAGTAGGAATGCAGTTTGACTTGCTGTGAGGTAGTCAGCTTCAGAACTATGAACAAAAATGACTCCCTTTCGAAATAAAAAAAAATGAATCTGACATCTCAATCGAGCTTTATCATCTTGTTAAATAATTAACCGATGATGACTTGAAAGTCCTCCTGGGCAATGTCAATGAGCCGTAAAATCTCCTTCATTGTGCTTTATTACAAAACGTATCATATCATCTCTCCTCATTTATGCTCTGTGTACTGCGTACTCTGTTGAAGAGAGTTATAGCCTTGAAGTATATTATTTTATGTTTTGCGTAAGAAGTTATTTAAAAATTTAAAGAGATCCTTTGGGTCCAGTGGTATGTCACGTGCTTACGGATCAGAAGGTTGCGAGTTCTATCCTCCTCAAATTCTTTTTAGAAAGTATCAACTATTTCACGGTAAGAATTTTTCCCGTAAATTACTAAAGCCGTAGTAGCGGAGTAATCCTGATTCTGATCTTGTGACCAGCATTGATTCTGTCAAATAAGGGGGATCCCCTCAGTGGCGTAAAGTACACCACTGCAACCCCCACATAACCAGGGAGGGCAGGATTATAGGGGGCCCAAAGCCTGACTAACGCTAAGTAGGGTTTAGGGCCCGACCGTTTTGCAGAAGCCCTAATATTCTCCGTTACGCCACTGGATCCACACTCCTCGTGTTACTAAAGAGAGGGCAATGCACATGAAGTCTATCAGGACTCAAAATCATCACGCTGACGTGATGTGGAAGTTTAGTGTGGAGTGCAAATTCAGAGGGGTCGACCTCTTCATTTAACAGGGGAACAAAATTACAAGGTATATTAATTATAATTAATGCGCTTTTGCTTCGGCAGAACCAGTGAGTGAGTGTATATTAACGTCACACGAAGCACCGCAAGAGGAATTGGCAACGGACTTCGTAATATTGAACCATGGTCAAATGACAAAAGGGACACTTGAGCTGACGCTCCTTCCCCTTTCAGAGCTTCCACACAACAGGAGGATATTGCGGCTCAACATATTTAACGTTTATCGACCCACTCTGCACGGCAGGTCTTCAGTGACACTAAACTCGAACACATGACACCAGTGGCGTAAGGCACAACCCCGCATCGGGGGGAAGGGCATGATTATAGAGAGCACAAAGGCTAACTGATGCCAAGTACATGTGGTCTTGCAATCCTTTGTGAGGTCTGGTTTGAAGCCGGAAACCTGACTTTGCAGGGGTCCCTAACATCTGCGTTACGCCACTGCATGACACGCCAACCACGAGCCCATGATCAAAATCACCAATCCAGTGCTTCTCAAACTTTTAACACTTGCGACCCACTATTCAATTACCATTTTCATCGCGCCTCCCTCCATATAATAACGATAGATTGAATTCGATAATACGATACTTTGACGCTAAAGTTAAAATACAACTTTAAGCTCTTCGCCACCGGAGTATATAAACGTCTCACTCAGACAGTGCATAAATTACATATATAAGCCTTTCCGAAGTATGTTCACTACTATCCATAAAATTATTCCGAAGACTTTGAAATGCAATAAAATGACCTTAACATTGTTTGAGGAAGATTTACTTATTTCACAGAGGATTTTCTTATTTTCCCTTTCTCCCTCCCCCCAAATACACCACATATGCGAGCATACGTGCAAAACGGAGGCATTGGGGAGTGAATCGCGTAACCTTTAATCTGCAGTTAAGGGATTTATAAGCTGTACAAATGATTCAGATAAATGTTAATTTTTGCATATGGTTTTATATGTGACAAACCGGTGCGGTCACTGGTAATTATATTTTAAACCTGTTCTTAACTTAGTATTGTTAAGATAATTATAAAGTTCACACACACATTGTGCAGTACTGATACATTTATAAGTGTATTATATCAGTGTAAATATATTGTTTTTTTTTTCATTCTGACAGAATGTATTTTGTTTGTTTTACTTTCAAAAAATTGATAATTTTTTTAAATAATCCTTTGTTTTCGACTTTTAAATATGCTCGCGCCCCTTCTAGGGTTAGAATGCCCCCTAAGGGGGCACTCCCCACAGTTTGAGAAGCGCTACACCAAGTCATTGCGGCCACACTCAATAGAACCAGAAAAAATTTAACAAATAAGACCAGACTATATATATTTACGAATGCTTCTGGAGCAATTCTCTTGGATAAATTACAAACAAGAACGTCGAAAGCTAACATCGTCTGGATCAACTGACAGTAGGACTAAAGACCTTAAGCTGTACTCTAAAACCGGATCATTTCACAAATATTGATATTAATTTAAGAGTTCTTAACCATTGCGAATTCAGGAGTGCAAAAGTAACCAATGTCCTTTTAAAGAAAACTCGTTGAAGTTTTTAATATTTGTTCATCTTTTAGTTTCAGATGAATAACTAACCAACTTTCACCTCTTTCAAGTATTATTTACCTACTTTTATCAACCTGTAATTTTGTTTTTCAGGCCTAACACGTGTGCCGTGGAGGAAGTACCGGGCACTAATCAGAAGTACTGGACGGAGTGCAAATATTGGATGAACAGAGAGATATGCGGAGTTAAAACGTAAGCCTCCTTTTTATTTATGGAGATTCTTCTTATTCTCGAACTTGTAAATGCTGATGATTACATATTCGGTTACATTTTCTTGACGACTTTCTTTGATGCTCAAGAAAGGGTTTATCTAAGTTATTAGCATTTGCTTCTGGTTTTCATACTTCATAACCGTTGAACAAGTTTGTTTTTTTTTAAAGTAAGAAGCAATGAAAGAAAACGAGTAAATTTTCTTTCAAGTTAAATCAAATAGAACCCTATTCTATTATAATCTAATTTCAGAAAAGTTTTGCCATTTCTTTTAAAGCTTTCTTTCAATCAAGCAACATAGATCAGAGAAGAAGCAAATAGCATCTATATTGACTGATATACATATGTTACGGCCAAAGCCCGAAATCTGCCAATTCGCGTTTTGGGCAACGGTGCTGTAAACATTCCGGCCAATGTCCGATCTTTCTAGAGATTTCGGGCTTTGACCGGACAATTCACGAAGTGTATTGGGATGATCGGTCAAAGTAGGAGGAAAGAAATCAGCAGATTGTTTTACACACTGTAAAAAATGAAGTATTTAAAAATAAATACTTCTGTGCACTGTTTTTAAGTACAATTATTTCAGAAACGAGTTTACACATATGAGTGACACCTCTGAGTTAAAAATAAGCTGTTAATAAACAAAAATATTATCTCGTGCAATTCTGTTCTTATTTTAAAGCCATAATAGAAATTATTCAGTGAACATATAAGCTGTAACAACGTGATACGTGAAGAAAATTAGATTTGCGCCCTTCAAAATTATTACCGGTCAATGTATCATTATCATATCGGGCTTTGGCCAAGGATTCCTAGCCACTTCGCGAAATGGCCAGCCAAAGTAGAATATATAATCGACAGGCGTACCTCTAGCCCCTTGCCACGATGAATTTCGTGGGCCTCGATATGACTACGTCAGACAGGTACATTAGAAACAACAACAACAACTGAATATATAATATTAATTGCAAGTACTTCGGACTTTGGCAAAACCTCTTGGCCAGCCAATTCGTGAACAGGCCGAACTTATGGCTTTGACCGCAATATATGAGGGTGAATCAGAAAGTAAGTTTCCCCTTTCGATTGTGGTCAGAATTGTGTATGGAAGTCAAAACACAGAATGAGTCATTAAATATAAGACGCAACTTTATTTTTCCACATAAGTACCAAGTACATTGTGACATTTGTCATACCGCTTGATAAGCTTCAAAAACCCCTCCAGGAAAAATTCAGGGCTTTGCATACGGAAGAAGCGTTTAACGGCTTGTTTGACTTCAGAATTGTTGGCTTTATGTGGAAGTTTGGAAAAGGGTGTGAAAGGTGTCGTCCTCGTCATTTGACCGAGGCTCAAAACTACGAGGTCCGTCTCCAAGAAACGCTGTTAGTTTAAACGATGACAAGAACTGTATTTTTGTTTTAATATCGTTTGGAAAAAGACAATTTTTGTGATTTGTTTTATTGAAAACGATAAATAATCTTTCTTCACACAAATCGCTTTTCTTTTTTTTATCTGACAAAAAGAAAATTCTTAAATGATACCTTTTTTATTGTGGCTACCTCTTTCTGAAAGCTTTTATTTTTCAAATCAGATCATTTCACTCTTAGTTGTTATTAAAGATAAACGGTTACGCACAAGCTGTCTTAACATAATTTCCCATTAAGTCAATTGAAAATTTTAGAACATTAGTTTTTCTATCATAAGTTATTTTGGACAAAATTATCTTGGTTTTAGCTACTTCCCACCTGAAATCTCATGCTTGGAAGGTCGAAAATAAATACACTTTCAAGTTTCTAATATAAATACAAAAAAAACACGTTATTTTCAGAATAGTTTTTGAAAGCTATTTTTATTATAGTGATAAATTGAGAGATTTCCTCCAGAATTAAGAAAAATGAGGCAAAATACGGTGAACTTTATTCTGAGATGTGAAAAATTTTCGAGAATATTCTACACCTTTACTTCACGAAAAATTCCTACTAAAACCTGTAAAAATTTATTTTTGTTCGCGCGAAACACAGCCTTTTAGAAATTTCCAATTATCTTCCTTGATAGCTAGCTGATTCAATATCGACAAAGAAATTTTAGAGCTCAAGTTCTTATCACAGATCAACATATTAAAAGTCCTGATTTATTTTCGAGATGCAGTAAAAACAAGAATCTAGCTGATTATATCATCATTGAAATCGGTAAACCAAAAAGACCTTGTACTACATCTCGAGTACCATTACTGCCAGTCAAGACGTCGAAATAGTTCTACCGTTAGGAAGGATGTGTCACTGGCTCCGCTGTTTAATGAAACGTACGCTGGAAAACATTGAAAACGACAGGAACTTGATGCATCTTCAGAATTTACTAGTTTAACTGAAGTAGGTCGCTGGCAGAGAAGGTCGGAGAACCAATTTGTCTCGTTGACAGATGGTTCCCCTCGAATTACAAGTCAGAAGCAAGATATCACCGTCTCTGCCAAGGATTGTACATCGCCTCATTGGTCGGATGAGGAGGGTCTAGCGTTGGGCTTTTTTTAGAGTAGTTTCCCGAACTTTTTTGTCTCATAGACCCCTTGCCATTTTTTCCAGTTTGGGGGAGACCCTTGCTTACTTAATATTGAATTTTTGCAAAATCTTTCAACTTAAATGTGTTTTTGGTAGCTGGAATAGAGCTATTTACTTTAAAAGATTTAAATTTTTAGCTGTAGAGAAGTGTTGAGTGAAAAACTTTAGAAAACGAACACATCTAAACTGTAAATATATATTAATTAAATTAAAATTTAGTAACTAAAATAAAAAATGACTAATCTAATAGACTAAATAAAATAACTGATCAATAAACAAATTGTTTTAATGCGAGGGATGAATCGGTGCTTTTTAATAAATTTTCAACATGTGGCATCAATTTTGTTGGGTTGAATCCTACATCCACATGAATGAATTGTTATGAAGATTGGAAACGGTGCTGAAATTTCTTTCCACTGGGAAAAGCAATTGAAAACTTTCTCACGATTTTCCATAATTCTTCATAGATAGATATGTTTATATTAGTATGAAATATTACGTAAGTAAATAAGTAACAACTCTGTGTGTGTGTGGAATTTTTATTCCATTCATTGAAAGTTAAAGTTACGAACTGGTTAAAATAGAGCTACAATCGCAGACCCCCATTTACACCTCATGGACCCCCAATTTTTTTGCTACTGACATAGACCCCTTAGAGGCCGTCGTAGTCCTTGGGGGTCGATATAGACCACTTTGGGAATAATTGTCTTAGAGCGATTCGCTATAGCAGGGGTCTTCAAACCTTTTTGACTCATAGAACCTTTAGAGCAGCGCTTTTCAAACTTTCAATATTTGCGACCATATTTTCAGTCATAATTTTCATCACGCCCCCTTCATACAACAACTATGTACTGAATGCAATAATAAACTTCAACGCGCGTTAAAGCTACAATGCGACTTTAATTATGAAGTGCACAATTTATCAAGATAAATATTATATTTTGTCTGACAAACCGGTAAGTCACTAGTAATTACTTTTGACTCTTGATTTTAATTTAGTATTAACAAATTAATTATCAAATACTTTTTGCCGTACTGATACATTTATAAGTATCTCATATTAGTGTGAATACGTATTTTATTTTTTTTACGTCAGAATATATTTTGTTTCACTTCCTTTCAGAGAATTGATAATTTTTTAATATCTTTTATTTTGGACTTTACGATATTCCTCCTACGTAGGGTTATCACGCCCCCAAGGCCTATCACGCCTCACAGTTTAAGAAATACTACCTTAAAGTTATAAATTGTGTTCTGGAGGAGAGTGAGTGAGTGAATAATAAGGTTGCATTGCTTAGCTACTCGAGAGCTTTGGGTCTGGGACACAGAAGAGAAACTCACTCTTTCTTTCTCTCTCTCTCTCTCTTGGGGTGGCCGCGGCAGCCTAGTGTTCAAGGTATCGGATCGTGGCTAGCATGTCACGAGTTCAAGTTCAGTACCGTCGTGAAGGGGAGTGATGCACGTTAAATCTGTCGAGAGCTCAATCGTCCTCCCATTGGAGTGGTGTGGTAGTTAGGAGAGGGGGTGCCAGCTCAGGTGTTGCCCTCATCACTCGACCATGGTTCAAAATGACGAGGTCCATCGCCAAAAGCCCTCGTGTAGCTGAACAGTGCGTCTTTAATATTCACACAACACATTCACGCTCTCTCTCTTTTAGGAGAATATATCATAAAATAATATTTAAAATAGATCGACATATTATAGGTACTTTATATTCAGACGAATAAAGAAAAAAATTTTTTTAATTTTATATAATGAAAATTTTATAATTTACCTATGAATAATATTAATTTACTATACTCCAGGTATCACCAACGCATACAATGTAATTAATAACCGGGATATGTGCTTGAATTTTTAGTACCTTAACTATCAAAATCTAGGCCTCTATTGAAATTATCTACAGTCCCATTTCATATTCTGCGTTTAATAAATTTTTTTATATTTTCTCTTTACTACCACATATAAACGTTTTTCACTTAAGTACACTCTGTTGTTGTTGTTGTTACTGATGCCACCTGATCGGCAAAGGCCAGATCGAGGCCTACGAAATTCATCGTGGCAAAAGACTAAGTGAAGCCTGTCGTTAGCCGTAGCTTTGAGCACCATACAGATGACAGTACGATTTGGCTCGTTTCCACCCCAATTTTGAGGGAGGACACTTGGGGGTGATCAGGGGCCTCCCACCTCTCTACCCCTTCCACCAACCACACGAAAGGACTCGACGGCTATTTAGAGTACCCCCTGCCTCAAAGGTACTATACATTTACAAACATCCATATCTTCTCCGGGATTCGAACCCAGTCCCTATGGCACCGCAGTCAGCATCGCAAACCACTATACCGGTTGGGTGACTAAATACACTCTTATGAATGGAATTAAAAATTTTATAGCTGAAAGAGAAATTCCGTGTATAATTTACACAAAAATTTGCAACCTAAAATTCACACACACAAGAGCTGTTCTTGGTAAAATTTAGATTTTAGAGGATATTTATTCCATGTACATTTTTAACCAAAGATCAAGATCTCCTCATTCATATCTGTATTTTAACATAGGATCTGTGGATAGTTCAGTCACACGTTCTTATTGTATCAGTATTAAATTATGATTTTAATTGAACTAATGTGAGACGCATTTTCAATCCACCCATAAAAGCACGTGAATCAATTTTGAACATAGATTTATAATTTTCTTTTCGATTTCTTATTTTGACTCGTGGAACCCGTGGACATGCCACATGGAACCCTCGGGTTCCATGGAATACAGTTTGAAGTGTGTGAATATTAACGTCACACCATTCAGCTACCCGAGGGCTTTTGGCGACGGACCGCTATTTTTGAACCATGGTCAAGTGACGAAGACGACACCTGAGCTGACACCCCCTCTCTTAATTTCCACACCAAGGGGAGGACATTTGAGCTTCGACATATTTTATGTGCATCACCCCCTACACGGTGGGTCTTCAGCGGTACCAGGCTCGAACTCACAACACGCTGACCACGAGTCCGTTACCTTGACCCCTAGGCTACCGAGGCCACTCAGTTTGAAGATCCCTAATCTTCAATTCTCACCCTTTTCAAGCAATAACAATTACTGCTGGTCTGTGTGTGTTTGTGGGTGGGTGTGGGTGTTTTTTTATTTTTTATTATTATTTTAAATTCCCCTTTTCAAAAAATTTATTCTTATTTTCACTGCCTCATTGCTCACGGTTCTATCGCTTCTACTCCTAGGGAGTTTAATTTGCATTTCTCCAATTTGTTGCTGTTTCTAATGCCACATGAAAGACGGTGTCATGCATCGAGACTCACGAAATTCATCAAAGCAAGGGGCTAGTTTAACGCGATAGGCAGTACGTTTCGGATCTGCCCCCCGCCCTCCCCCTCCCAGTTTATCTTATTCCCTCGTGTTGCTTTGAGTTTTCACTACAATAATTAGTTTGCAAGAAGAATCTTTGTCTACTCTTCCAACCGCTCTATACAGTGACGTCTTAGGATTTTTTAAGGCCATCGCTTGTTAATTGGCATGTCTCCACGCAGTGGCGTAACGGAGAATATTCGGCGCCGGCCGGGGGGGCAAGGTGGGGAGTTAGGCCCCGACCTCAAGTCCGCACTTTGATCCAGCCCAGCTGGGGCCCCCTTGGAGCCCCGGCCCCCCCCCGCAATGCGGAGGGCGCCACTGTCTCCACAACTTTTCCACATCTGTCCTCAACAACGCTCGGTACATTCGTTTTGATTAAATTATGATTTTAATTGAACTAATGAGACGCATTTTCAATCCACCCATAAAAGCACGTGAATCAATTTTG
>BMAV01005869.1:279727-300755 GCA_019973955.1 Trichonephila inaurata madagascariensis
GCTTCTGGCAACCGGTACTATGTGAAGTAAATGATGCTCAAAATTATTTTCAAACAAAGGGACTTAATATCCATAAATGTGCTAAAAAATACGAGCTTTACAGACGGTATTAGAAACAAAACAAGAGGAATTCATAAATGACGCTTTAATATATGCTAAAAATTTATGTGGAGAGCTTGAAATTTCTTTTGAACTCCCAAGACGAATCTGGAGGAAGCATATATTTGGCGACGGAAATAAAGACGTTCAGTTATCTTACAAAGATGACTTGAGGTGAACAATGTTTTCTTCAATAGACAGAGTAACTGCTGAAATTCGAGAAAGATTCCAACAGTTGTAGAATCTAGCGCAAAAATATCCTTTTTTAAGGCCTGAAGTGATATTGAGCATACACGAACTCAACTTAGATCGAGCTCCTCAAGACATTAAGAATTCCAACTTGAGCGCGTACGTCTAAATGATTTCGTAGCTGCAACAGAACCAGGCTGCAAAAAAGAGCTCATTAGGTCCGGCTCTGTGGGTTTATTAAAACATATTATTCAGTCGAAACTTGAAGATGTCTTACCAAACATTGTCATAATGTTGAGAATTTTTTTAACTTCTGCTATCACAATGCCAGTTGCGAGAGAAGCTTCTCTAAGCTAAAATGAATCAAAAATGATCTCAGATCGACCATGTCCCCGTTAAGGCTAACAAATTTATCTATTCTGGCAGTTGAACATGACATACACATTGATATTGACAATTGTATAAAAGATTTTGCTATGAAAAAATACACGAAAAGTGCATTTTTAATCAATAAAAAAAAAGCTTTTTTTTACTTTTACTAATTTTCTTGACTAATAATTAAAATTGAGAGGCGACAAATTTCCGGTCAGCCCCAGGTGGCGGAAGCCCACTCTAAGCCACTGAATGAAAGTAAACAAATCAAAAAATACATTCTGACATAATAAAAAATATATATATTAAATACACATTTACACTGATATAATATAAATGTATCACAATGAGATTGATAACTAATCTCTCAATACTAAGTTAACAAAAAGTTTAATAATAATTAACTACTCTAATGAATTTGTCATATACAAAGTTTAATACTTATCTTGATAATTTGTACTGTTTATGATTAAAATCGTATTGTAGCTTTAGCGTAAAAGTATATTATTGCATTCAATGCATCGTTATTATGTGAAGGGGGCGCGATGAAAATTGACTGAAAACTGGGTCGCAAATATTGAAAGTTTGAGAGAATCACAGCCTTAAAGTGAACTGCACCAACGTTTTCTTAGCATACATAAGTTCGGGAGTACTCACTCGAATGAACACGATGCATTAAAACCCCCAATAGAAGTGGTAAAAAGACATTTCGTACTTAATTGCATGTTTCACAGGGCTTATAAAAAGAATATTGAAAGGACTTTTAAATACAAGAACCAGATTTAGTTTTAATTAATAGTGTAAGAACATGAAAATTAAAAAAAAAGCGCTTGCGGTATTATTGGCACTGAAATTTTTTCTCGAAGCTTGTGTGAAAGTTTAATTTCTATCATTATGATATATTGAGACACAGAAATAAAAATATCTTCGACAGTTACTGTTTTTTGAAGGAATAGAAAATGTCACTTTATATAAAAAATATTGTAGGAATGCCATAAAAAATTATTAATTGTAGCACGATCGTGTTTTGATCTTGACAACACCCCTTCCCCCATTCAGGGCTTTGCATTTGTAAGTGCAATTTTTAGGTAAGTTACCTCTATCTTGTAATGGATTTAGATATTCCTATCCATTATTTTCTATTGGCTTTTGCTCAGTGTTATTTACATAAAAGGGGGAAGGTTGGCTGGCCAAAAAACATGTTCAACCCTACTTTTTTTATATAAGTTATTTTATATATTAGCTGTCCTAAGTCAGCAATGTTAATAGCACTGCAGCATCCATTTTATAATTTTTAATCTCGGTTACTCATATGTCCTTCATCGTGTGATTTTCCTACTGTCTATGTGTTTTTCGAATGTGATTGTTGGATGTTATCTCTTGTTTGTAGAGAATAAAAGCCTATATATAAATATCTTTCCGATATACAACAGAGGTCGGTAATCTTTTAGCTGTGACGTACCGAAGCAATCTACTAATATGACTCAGCGTACCACACAGTAGGACTTTTTTGAAACCATCTCGAGTCCCGCAATAATGCATGCAGAGTTTAGAGAATAGAGGTGAATAATATAGACGTTTGCAGTTTTATATATTTTTTAATTTTCCATCGTTTAAAGATATTCCTTTAACATATAAATAAACAGCACAAAATACAACTATTTTTTCAACAAAAATTTAAGAATAATTAAATTGTACGTATATTAAGCGTTTATAAACATATTTATTAAAATAAGAAAAAGACAACATAAAATATAAGTATTTTCTTTCACTATAGTTAAATAAAAAGATAAAAAAAAAACTTGTGTTAGAACTTACCCTTGATTTTGTGAGTACTAATTCGACTATTTGTGACTTTCCAATTAGACACGATTCTGAGCATTCAGTTGTTAAACAATTTCTTTGCGGACTCGAAATATTCTTCATATGAGGAAAGATTTCTTTATTTTGATATGTAGAACCAAAAGTGAAAAGCAGAATACATGTAATTTTCTCTCTTCTAAAAATTAAGTCTCTCCAGCAATAACATTCAGTAATTTATAAAATAGCTGTAAATTTATCTTTAGAGTTATCTTTCAGATATTTTTTAGTAATTCCGTAAATGTCCATAATTCTGAAGATGTTTGTCAAATAAGGTCTATTACAAATTTATCGATTTCCATCCACTCAAAATTGACAAATGTGTAGAGTAGTGCAGAGTGCCACTGAGAATTAATTGTACCGTGCCATAGGTTGCCGACCCCTGATATATACTTTAATTATCTTGTTTCACTTTCTCGAAAGTTTGTCGAATCTTGGTCTAGAGCAGGGATGGGCAAACTTTTCCAGGGTACGAGATACTTCTAATTTTTTCAAAGTGTCGCGGTCTACTCAGTGGCGTAGATGTAGTGAGCTAAGAAAAAATCTACCATATTTATTATAACTTAAAAATAATTATGGAATATGTACTTACCTACATAACTATAATAAAATAAACTTACACGTTTAAGATCGCGTTTAAAGCAAAATGCAAGATAGAAACATAATAATAATAGCCACATCAAATGATACATTTGTTGCGAAACAATTCAACATACGTTAAAAAATAAAACATTTTCATCTAAAGTTAGTGCTCCTATTTACAATCATTAGAAGACAGTCTGCATCTTGTCAGCCAATCTTGAATATTTCGGTATATATTTACTCACTGCTTATCTTCAGGTGGTCACCTCAAAATGTCTTAGTGGTCCACCTGTCGACCGCGATCGACTTAATACCCACCTAAGGTCTAGACAGTCTCGAAAGAGGTTTTAATTTCGTTCAATAACAAACACAGTACAATGCATGCAAAGGGCCTAGGGTACGATGATCTCTCTGCCTACCACCTTTCCTTGAGTATCTTCCTCCAACGAAAAACTATTTATTAGCAGAATTCTTTGAGGTCACCTTTGTCATCTCTGAAAATAACAACGGCTTCTTGAAAAAGCTTTGCATAAGGCTCTAGAGTTATGTCATTATAGAACTATACAGCAACACACACACAGTACAACTCTATTATTAAAGAAGGGTGAAAATTGAACCATGT
The DNA here is from genome assembly GCA_019973955.1 of Trichonephila inaurata madagascariensis. Classification (NCBI taxonomy): domain Eukaryota; kingdom Metazoa; phylum Arthropoda; class Arachnida; order Araneae; family Nephilidae; genus Trichonephila; species Trichonephila inaurata. The sequence goes on from BMAV01005869.1 coordinate 283,452, forward strand.
TAAGGTGTATTGTAGGGGTGGGGAGTAAGCTATCTCTTTTTCAATGAGTTACTAATTATAAAAAAAAATAAAATATCAATGTTAATTGGTAAAGCTTACGTATGTGTGTCAGCTTGTAACCCCAAAGGATTGTCGAATTTATATTATAAATACTGAGGTGAAATAAGACATCTTATAGAAGCCTATATTCGTCGCATTGTTCGAGTATGTTTTACTCTAGTACTACATTAATAAAAAAATCTCACTTTAAATATATTCATTACAAAGTTCTCTTTCTTTGCAGTGTTCTCCGATATGAGTGTTGCGAGGGATTCCACCAAATCGGTAAAAATGGCGGCTGTTTTGGAGGTAAGTTGGACTACTTTATACAGAATATAAAAAGTCATTCAGTATGGAATAAAAAGGAGGAAATGCATATCACATTGTCCCCAAATACATTTACATAAAATATTATTAATTATTCATTTAAATATATAGCGTTACCTCAGTCTTCCTCCTTAATCCGTTCCAGATTTTTGTGTATCCGTGATAGCCGAGTGCTTATGGTCACGAACTCGTGAACTGCTAGTAGTGACTTCGAGTTCAGGTGCCTCTGAAGACTCGCCTTGTAGGAAAGCTGATATACGTTAAATCTGTCATTGCTCTAAGTCCTCACAGTGACGTGTGGTGATTTGGAAAGTGGGGTACCACTTCTAGTGTCTTCCTCGTCACTTGACCGAGGTTCAAAATAACGAGGTCCATCGAAAATAGCCCTTGTGTTGCTTTAGAATGTAACACTAATAAACACTCACTCCACACCACGTCCACGCAAGGATTCTGAGCCTAGACAGATGTAACGTGTAACAACCCTTTTACAGGTCTTAATGGTACCCAAACGAGCTCGTGACTCGACAGAAACAACCCCGTGCAAGAGTTCGCTACCGTGGCCACGACTACTACGCCGAAACATAAGTATAAGAAATTAAGCTTAAAAAAAAAATCATATTATATTCGTCGAAGGTTGCCAATTCATTTCATATTGTATTGCTTTATACATCGAACAAGGCTGGATCCTATTTTAGTCCCCACGAATACTTATCGCCAAATTGGTGAGTTATTATTTTCATTTTGGATAGAAATCCGATAAAGGAAAATGAGCAGCTGGCACAATTTATGCCAATGGTGTGGGCTAAAATGGGATTTTTTTCCCAAATTAAGCATTTAATTTATAGAACAGTGATTCACAAACTTTTTTTTTTTCGCAGTACATGTTTAACAATTTCAAAATTTGGCGGGGCACACGAACAATAAAATAAGTTTAAAAGAATTTTACTCATCTATAATACACAATGTAAAGTAGTTTATGATAATAATTTTCAACATTAAATAAAGTAATATACTCGATCATGACAAGATTCTCGAGTAATTAATTACAAATTAATTATAAGAATACAATTTTATGGGAAATTCGAACTTCAAGATTTTTTGATAGTTTCTTTTCTATTCGGTCGTAAAAATGATAAAGCTACTCTCATTTCATCATATATACATTTAAAATTCTCAATCCTTTTTTTTATTTTTACATTTATTAATGCTAAAAATCCGAATTCTCGCAAATAAGATGTAGGAAATTGTAATAATTTTTTAAAGTTTTTTTGGCTATTATGAGATAATCGTCTCCAATTTTACTCCAAAATGAACTAATTAACTCTTCCGAAAGTTTTGAAATTAAATCTCAATTAATTAATCTCTCAAAGCTAATTCATATACAGATGTATCCGCTATCACAATTTTTTTTCTATCCATCTATCTACGAAAGGATACGTTAAATACACCCCGAATACCTTTATTTCTATAAAACTGCCAAATAATTCCGTTCTGGATTTTATTTATTTTTCTCAGAATACAATTAATAATTTTAAAAAAAATTGGCGGCATACTTCAAGAATTTGGCGACACACTTAAGTCCCAAGGCACAGTGGTTGAGAATCACTGTTCTAGAAGAAGCTATAATTATATTATTCTCTGTCCTATGTAGGGCTTCTTTCCCGGAATCCCGGGAAATCATAAGATTTCTGTACTTTTTCTATTCCCGAGAATTATACTTCGTCCCCGGGATTTCCCTGGAATCGCCGGGAGCAAAACATGCTGGAATAGTTTGTTGGCAATGCTTGAAAGATTTTTAGAAATAAAGTCAGCAATTTTAAAAGCATTATAATTGACATTAAAGAAGAACAAATGATGGCCAGTGTAGAGTTTGAAACTCTGACTGCAATTGTAGCAGGCTTAAAGCCAGTAAAAATTGGCTTAGAAAAAATATGCAGTCTAAATGGAATTTTGTTAACTGTAGAAGGTATATTTTCTTTCGTTATTGGAAAATTGAACGAACAAAATTCAGAATTTGCAAAAAATATGAAATATTCTCTAATCCAAAGAATTAATGAGAGACGCAACGTTAATTTAATAGGATTAATGTGATACCTGAATTTTAGAGAAAAATACGAAGCCGCTGCAGTTACTGTCGATATTTCGCGATTGCTAGTGAAAATTGTTTTGTTATACAAGCCCAAATGATAGGGACAAGGCTTTTCTGCGAAGAGGAATCAGTATCCAACTCTTCGCACTCAGAAGAAGAGAGCATGGAGATTTTGAAAGAAAAACCTTTGACGTTGGACGAAAAATTAGATAAAGCAATTTACTCTAAAACAAAAGTTTTATATAGTTCAACCAAGAAAAGTACTAGTTTCAACAAAATCATGAAACAAGAAATGTAGTTGTTCGACTCGACTTAAAATCCATCACCAAACATTATAAAACTATGTGAGCCTTTAAAAACAATTCCTCCAAAGTCAGTTGAAGCCGAGAGAGCTTTTTCTGCTGCCGGAATGTTCGTCACAAAGCTTAGAACTAGGCTGAGTGATAAAAGTATAAAATGCTTATGCTTTCTGAAATCCTATTTTAAAAATGAATAATCAATTTATTATATATTTTTTGTATTTTTAGCTCATTATATAAATAAGTATTAATTTTGGAATTTATATGATTATTTATATTATTTTATATAATTATTATTGATTTTATTTAAAAACAACTTGTTTTTAAATTTTTTTAAATTTAAATGTATTTCAGGGAATTTCGGGAATGACAATTACATTTCCGGGATTTCCCGGACATTCCCGGGAAATCAAAAACCCTAGTCAGTAGAGCTTATTACAGTATTTAGTAACCGGTCTCACATCGTTCATGGGCATCTACGCTAATAGGCATCGATCACACTTGTGATAAAATTTTTCTATTGTGTCTTAATTTTAACTTCTTTAAAAAATTCTATATACAAACATCCCTCTCTATTTCATCTATGCATCTATCTACCTTGTGACGCACACAAGGTGGGGGCCTCAGGTCCAGAACCCCCCAAAGCCCTTGATTGTTTTTTCGATTGATTATAATAATATGTATATAGTACGTAAAATTTATTTAAGCATTTGTTGTAATTAATTTTATTAATTAAGGCTAATTATTTATTCAATAATTAATTTTTTGCCGTTTTTTGTTTCCGAAAATCGACAAAATCAAAATAATATGCTAAGTGGCGTATTGAAGCATAATATGAGAATGGTGGGCTTACGACACTGCCCCCCCTTGAAAAATTCCTATGTGCGCTACTGATGCAAGTAATCTTCTATATCTCCTCTACACGCCTATAACAATTTTCTATGCTTTCTATGCTAATTCAATATTATTATTATTATTATTATTTGTCCTTAAAATAAAATTAACATTGAAAAATATGTAAAAAGGAAGATAAATAATTTTTAAAAAAGATTTGAACATGTGAGGTGTTTGAATTATTTATTCGAAAAATCACGCAATACCTTAAGTGGTTGCAGATTTCCAGTTCTGTCCTAAGAAAAATCATGATTCTGACGCAAAACTACAGATTAAAAAAAAAGAATTAATTTATTTTTATTTGTGACCTAGTAACCAATTACTTGATAATATAATTTCTTTTCTTTCTCAACTTATGCTGATCTTAACTGATAAGGTACACGAGGAATTAATGAGTATGCGTGAGGAAAAATGTTCCTGCACAGTTACTAATTTTTTTATTATAGTTGCAAAATGGGAAGGAAAAAAGAAACCAACGCACCGGTTTTATAAAGTAGAACAAAAAATAATTAATCTAATATCTGCCTAAGACATTGTATTTTTAGGTATAAAAAATATTCCTTCCAATTATCGTATAATTAACCTGGTCATTACAGTAATGAAAATTGTTTACATGATTATATCCTTAATCTTACTTTATTTTTGATTTTTCTATATAATCATGTTTACATATACTATATATAAAATACTATCTAGCACAAAATTGTTTTTTTAATAATTTTAACTGCATAGCCCTTAAAATTGTTTTATTCGATCTGAAAATATTTTTTGGATACATGAAATAAAATTCTATTTTCAAATGAAAGAAGATTAACGAACTGTGGTTATTTTTCTAATTATCTTCAATGTATTAGAACTTATGGATTCCATCTAAAAATTACGCATGATTTAAATTCCTGGAATATTGTTATATAATCTGAATATAGAAAGATAATACCATTCTGAATAATAACCCTAAGTGAAAAAACCAGAATTCAATTTTTAAATCTTAGTAACCAAAAATTTTGCTTTCTATCGTATGATATTTTACTGAATTTTTTTTTTTTTTTTGTATATTTATAATTTCAATTAAAATTAATTATAAAGTTGAATGCATAAAAATTAAAACAACTATGATAGCATATACCGAATACTTATGTATGAGGGGCACACAAGATATGTATTGTAACTATCCAATACCTCTAAAAACAATATGTTATAATAAAACTAATAAATAAAGAACTCATTATTATTCTGCATTTATTGAATTCTTTTTTTTTTCAACATTCGTTTTGTTACGGTAATTGGATTAAAATCTAACACTTGTAGTTTTTTCTTCGGAATTGAAGCAAAAAAAGGAAATTAAATATTGAATATTTCATTCACTAACATTATAAAAAGCATTAAAGGAAAAGTTATTGAGGTACGATAACTTAACCCTTAATTGTTTCAGTGAAGCCCATGACGGACGTCGTGAAGACGGCTCGCGACCTGGGGGCCACCACCTTTGTGGATTACCTGAACGAGGCTGGCCTCACTGAAAGACTCACAACTCCAGGGGAAGCCATCACTCTCTTTGCACCAACAAATGAAGCGTTTCAGGTAAATTCCTTTTTTTTTTTTTTTTTTTTAAAAATTCATTCAATCTTTAGACATGATTTCACGAAGTACGAAATATCTTAGTATCCGTGAATAATTTCATTCAATTTTGCATTCAAAACTTGTCATCATCATATATATCATCACGAGGGGCTATCTGGGTGGGCCAGTGCCTTCTTTTGAAGCTTCCTCCATAATGAGCACTTGTTTACTTTTGTTCTCCAAGTTTTCTCGTTTATAATCCCGAAGTCTGATTCCACTCAGTCCACCCATCTCAACCTTGGTCTTCCATGCTTCCGAATCCCAGTGACTTTGAACTGCAGTACATTATCATCTAGCATTCAAATGATATGGGCTATCCATTTCATTCTGTTTATTTTTATGTATTTAATGGTGTCAGGTTGCTTATAAATTCTATATAATTAAAAACTGTATCTTCTTCCCCGGCTATTGTTTTGGTTTGCACCTCCAAGTATACTTCGAAATATTTTTCTCTCAAAAGATGCCACTCGATTTTCTTCTAATTTTGTTATTGTCCAAGTTCTGAGATGCATATGTCAAAACTGGTTTAATAAGAGTTATGTAAATTAAAAATTTTGTGTTTCTTGAAAGGAAATTTAGATTTTAAAAACCTCCTCAGTCCATAAAAAAGCTTGTCATCAGTTTACTTATATATATATATATATATATATATATATATATATATATATATATATATATATATATATATATATATATATATATATATATATATATATATATATATATATATATATATATATATATATATATATATATATATATATTACTTAGGGTTCTCCTACCTACCAGACATTTTAAGTTAAGGTTAATCCTTTGAAATTTTATACCTACCTTTTCAAATATGCTCTAATGGCAGCGGCAGCCTAGTGAGTATGATCACGAACGTGCTGCCGGCGAATCAAAAGTTCAAGACCAAGTGCCATTGAGGACCGGCCGTGTAGAGCAGTGCTCCGCAACCTTTTTATCGCAGCGGACCGGTAAACGTTTGATAATTTTACCGCGGCCCGCTGAGGGTGGGACACGCTGATTGCTTATATTTTAGATTGTTTTGATTTAACAATTTTAATTTAGTTACTTTTAAATATGCCTTCAGAATAAAATATAATTACACCAAAAATGAATAAAAGTGATTTAACGTGGAATATAAAGTGATTTCCGTGGAAAGTTGCGCAAATCCGAGAAAAATGCACCACTTTAAATAAAATGGCAATAGTTTAATGTTCTTTGGGTGGCCGGCACCATTTGATCAACGGACCGGTCCGCGGACCGGGGGTTGCGGATCACTGGTGTAGAGGGACGGATGCACATTAAATTTATCGAGGCTCCTAGTCCTTTTGTTCGCGTGGTGGGGTGCCTTGAAGAGGAGGGTGTCGGATCAGGTGTCGTCCTCGTCATTTGACCATGGTTAAAAACTACGAGGTTCATCGCCAATAGCTCTCATGTTGCTTTGGACTGATACGAGTTGAATCTATCGAGTTCGAAGTCATCGCGTTGACATGACAATGATGTAAAAAATGAAACACCTGCACTTGTGTCGAACTCGTTACCTGGCAGAATTACAATATTTAAAGTTGTATTCGCTGCGTTTCGTGAACCTACTAGAGGGTGGGGGTGGGATTTTCTGATTTGAAAATTTATCTTAAAGATCGCTGCAAATTCGATGGAGGGGGTGTTTTTCTTCTGAAAAAACACTGCTTAAGGGTCTCCCTCAAAGTAGTGTACTGTCTCCATTATTATACACTATCTATATGCATGACTTTTTTGAAACATTGGAGATTGGAGACGAGTGTTCTATATATGCTGATGACATTTTTATCTATTGCTCGCATAAATCACTTGATATCATCTGTCGTAAATTGCAAAATATTTTAGAGAGAATTAATCAATGGTATAATTATTGGAAATTGAGCTTAAGCCCAGACAAAAGTACAATAGCTGAGCTCTCGAACGAAAGGATTCACTCATTTCCTAATATATTATTAGCTGGGACGCGCCTTTTCCTTGGCAATCTTCTATTAAATATTTAGGAGTATATTTTTCGAAACGGAATCAAAATACCAATATCACGCATCAAATGAAAAATAAAACACTGAAAAAAATCAATGCTCTTAAAGGTATGGCTTACAAGCATTATGATCCGAGAGCTGAAAATCTTATCCAGCTAATCAATAATAGCATCTGTAGCACCTTTTTTTTACACATGTCACATAATAAATAAATGGTCTGACAATCAATTGAAACCTTTTAATGTAATACAAACTAAAGCTCTCAGAATTGCATTTGGTCTTACACAATGGACTCCAAATATTGTACTCATGAAACTGGCTGGACAAGAAATTCTCTCGGACAAAATCAGAAGACTGGCAAATAAATTTTTCATTCCTCAAATCCCCTCCCCCACCTCCCAATCAAACCTTTTCTCCATTTTATAACAATTCTCTGAATTTAAAAATTATGAAGGAAGATCAATTAAAATCACATAGTGCGATCCACAGACTAGATAACAAGATTTATATACAATCGCATTATACCAATTATCTGGCTTTACTTTGAACTCCGGGACACTCTAATATTCTATGGAATTAGCAGCAGATTATCTCGCAAGATATTTCTCGGAGTCTAACGTTTACATCGATTGTATAGCTTCAGAAGACATCAGTAAAAAATATATCAAGAAAGACTTAAAGAAGCAAATAATAATTTTTATTCAAGCAAGTATTTTGAAAATTTGGGCAATATCAAAACATTGGCATCATCTCTAAATAGACAAACAGTAGAATAGAAGAAATTCTATGCACTCGAATCTTTAGCAAAATGATCCTTACCCCAGGACTTCTTCAAAAATTCAATTTAACGGATAATGCAATTTGTAGTTCTTGTAATTGTTTAAATGACTTGGAACATATTTTATTAAGGTGCAATAGATATACTCACCCTCAAAATCATCTAAAATCTTTTCTCAAAATTGATCCTCGTTGCAATATCACCTTCAAAGAGCTACTGGAGAAAGCTATATCAAACAGATCAACATTCAGATTTTTTATTCAGAAGATATGAAATATTTTGACATCAACTAACTTGTTAATATTTCTTAGTTTTTATGGGATATAATAGCCTTTGTTGCTCCAAATCCCACATAAAGATATTAACTGTAACTGTAACTATTCAAGCAATACTTTACGTTTTCAAATACTTGCCAAAAAATTATAAGCAATATTGGAATTGATATTATATTTCAGCCATTATTTTTAAAAAAGTGTCTCAGAAATATTAATCTTTAGAAACTGTTAATATTTTTTCAAAAGAAAAAAAAATTCATAAAGAGCTGAATCGATTAGTTTTTAACGTCGCATTTTCACTTTGATAGAAAACTAGGGCTATCAGCAACAAAATTTTGAGCTTAGTTAAAATAAAGGGGACGACATTTGAGACAGAACCGTACTCTAACACAACACGCCAACATGATAACTTTGAATATCGACTTATTTGAAGTGAGTCAACCCCTATCCACACCGAGTCTTTAGTGGCGCAAAAACTAGAACTCATCACAGAAACTCTACCAATCACCAATCAGTGACCACGACCTTTAATATGTACATTACCATGATGTTTGCTTTGGGCCCTTCTCCTGCCTGAACGACTGGCCAGAAAAGCAATTATTTTTCGTCCTTGTCATCTAAGGCAGTGGTCTCCAACCCCCTGTACACGGATCGGTACCGGTCCGTGGATCAAATACTACCGGTCCGCACAAGAAACATTAAATTATTTCCATGTTATTTACTGTGGAATATTTTTCTTGGATTTGGGCTGCTTTTTATGAAAATCACTTTATATTCCTTGTTAAATCACTTTATATTCATATCTGGTGTAACTATATTTTATTCTGAAGGCACGCGCGCGTTTAAATACAATTAAATAAAATTATTAAAACAAAACAATCTAAAATATAAACAATCAACGTTGTTCCCCTCAGCGGGCCGCGGTAAATTTATCCAACGTTGACCGGTCCGCGGCGATAAAAAGGTTGGGGAACACTGATCTAAGGCATGCACGAAGTATTAGTGTACTAGTAGGTTGGAATTTCAAATAAACACCCATGCCAAGGTTCTTCATGTTAATTAAAATTTAAACTTTAATATTTCTTTTTAAAAAAAATCATCATCTTTATCTTACACTTGCCAAAGTTTTCCTCGAATTCTATTTTAAAAACAAAATCCTTAAAAAATTACGTGCTGCATATCTTTAAAAAAAAGTTAAATGTGGAATGTTTAATTGTGTAGTCTTCGAAAAAAAAGTAATTGGGATAGTAGCCTTTGTCACTCCATACTCCACAAAAATAATAACTGTAACTGTAACAAATTAATTTTACTTCGAATGCTGTGAAATCCTTTTAATTCATTAAATGCAATTTTTTTTTTCATTATAAAGTTATTTCAATTTTTGTTTGTTTGTTTAATACATTATTTTAAATATTTATTCAATGGTTTTCTATTTTAAAAAAATTTCAAAGTAGTTAGTGAATGCTATGTAGCCAAAATTAAGTTCAAATCATTGCTGAATTGTTTGTATTGACATAAAATCTAAATATACTTACAGAACTTTAACAAACTGAGAATCTGGAACTCCATTTTAACTTACTCGTAGTACTGTCATATCAAAAATTAATCAGACGCGTAATCTTTTTGTGGACTCCTTCAATTTCAACTTCAAAACCAAGTACGCTTCAGATTTGAGTGTTTATTAAGTAATTTTCATACCAATTTCTTTTAATGAATTCTCAAGATATTGCATTCAAAAGGTTTAATTTCAGACATTTTTAAACATCTATAGCAATATTGTATATTTATCTGACTCGAAATTGAACTATATGCCTCCGCGGTAGTTTTTATTCCTCGATCCCATATCGGCAAGACAACAATTCAGTTGACAAATTCGTGCATACAGCAAAAGTTATCAAAAAAAGATTCTTTATACGTGATTACATTCAAAGCTGAAATAGAAAAACTTAGCAAACTGCTATGAAAGCAAAATGTATCGGCATGTAGATAGCCAACTGCTTAAAGAGTCATAATAAATGGCTTTTTTATCGAACAAATCAAATTACCTCAACCGACGGGTAGAGTAGCAATTGAGGCAGCCAGCTTCAACACGGCAATCGCGAGCTATTAATATGTGAGCAAGACAACTGATTAGCTATGAATAAGAATGACAGAGTAGTGATTAATAAAAATAGACATCCTAACCACTCCAGAGATGGGTTGGGCCAGTCTTGGGCAGGCGTAGTGTGACCGCAGATTAATTTATGGTATTCCCAGACACCATCGGATACGGTCAACAGATTTATGCAGGGCAATATGCTCACATGCATCGACGTAATCAGATGGTGCAAAAAATAAATCTGGATGGTTATTATTCATTATTTTGATGTGAGGATCATTTCCTTCAAGATCGATAAAAAAAAAAGAGCAAGGCATGGCATTGGTTTTGCTTTATTTATCATCCCTCACTTTTTAGAGCTAATGATAAACATTATTCTTTGTGAACTTTTAAATTTTTTCATTTTTAGTCCATTGTCTCCTCTCTTCTTTTGTGTCTTCTGTAACCAGGGCTTTGAACCGGAACTAAACCGAACCGTTATTTTACTCGCGGAAGGAGAACTGGAACTCAACACGAGGAAAAATATCGATTTATTTCGGTTCGATACATCTTCAGTCTCATTTTGTTACTGTAACCAACTTATCAATATTTTCTAATTTAACGTCAGCCACATAATTGTCATCTCATTACATGTATATTGCTTCTCGATTTCCTGTTTTGATGTTCCTTTCTGTTTCAATTTTGCATGAAACTACTTGTAGAAGGCAGGTTTAATTCAGTTGAATGAACTAGAAGTAAAAATAATTTTTTAATCTATAGTCCAAGTTATATATCGGAGAAAGGGGCAAAAAGTCCATAAAAACTTTACAAATTTATAAAACCTGGAAAATTAAACATAAGAAAAAACGGTTTGCAGGTTTAGCATTGATAAGTCACGGGATTTTTTTTAAAGATAAGAAAAAAAAAATAATTAAAAAACAACCGATAGGTGGCGTTTCGTACGTAAATGAAAGAAAAGACACTCAAACAACAAAAATAATGTTACCAATTCATTTATTACAGCAACATGTGTTCCACACGTCCACCACCACAGGGCATAAAACATTACAAGCGTGTCACAAATTCAGAAACGACAGATTGCAAAATGTCCAGCTGTATACATGACAGCTCTCGACGAATCGCATCTTTCATTTCCGACAGATTGCATGGACAGAATCAATACACCCAGTGTTTTAAATATACCCACAGCTAAAAATCTGCTGGTGTCAGATCTGAATACCAAGGAGGTTATGGAAATTTGCAACGTTTACTAATGATTTTTTCTTCCCCGAAAGTCTGTATCAAGAATTCTTTGACTGGATTAGCAGTGTGACTTGTTGCTCCGCCTTGCAAAACGCAACAGTAGAAAGCGCATCTTTTTCAAGCAAACATGGAACAATCTTTTCACGCAGAAGCGTCAAACAACGTTAATCACTTAATGTCTCCGTTTTCCACCCATTTACTGGAAACTGTTTCAAAGAAGAGGGGTCCTATAATGAAGGAACCTGTGAACCCACACCACACTGTGACTTTGGGGAAATGCAGTGGTTTCTCTGTGCACACACATGGATTTGACGTCACCCAGATGCGACAGTTATGGGTATTAACATCACCATGGAACGGAAAAAAAGCTCCATCTGTCCACAAGATGTTAAAGATCCAAGAGGAATATTTCTCAATTTGGGAGAGAGACCACCTCGCAAATGCTTCTCTTTGTACGGTATCCGATGGTATGAGTTCATGGCAACACCTTAATTTGTATGGATACTGATGAAGAACTCCATGAAATATGTTGCGTACCAAGTTGGTGGTAAGCCCAAGCGTCTGCCAGCTCCCCGTGCATTGCTAATCCCTGCAGTGAATTCTGAGATTAATGCTTCCATTTCGGCTGCAACATGTGCCGAACATGTCTTCTCTTATTAAGATTTCGTCCAGATCTTACATAATCGTCAAGCGCGATCCAGTTTCCTCAAATCGCTGAACAAGCTTTATGAGGTTTGCCACTGTTAAAGGTCCGTTTCCAGTCTTCACATTTTTCTGTCGTAATTTACGCAGTGCAACAGTCGCTGCGTTCGTGTAAAACACCTTCGCCCACAAAACTTCATCTTTCCCATTCAGCATCCTTGTTCACTTAGTCGGCTTGCTGTGAAGAACTGAATCTGCGGGTGACAGGTACCCCGACAAACTGAATCTGGAACGCTGAACATCATTGGGAAATGGAACGCGAAGCGTTCCTCCATCCCATATCGGAAAGTATTGTTGCTTTGATGTTGAGAGGCCTGAATTGAGAGGGAGCTTCCTGGTTGGTAGACACGGAAGGAGTAAGGGGGTGTGGCTATGATGACTGCTTCGGAGGCATCCGAAATAGTGTGGATTTTTTATGGTAAGCAGACAAGAGACTCGTCTACTATTGAATGAGAGGGATCAGTGAACCAACACACTATTGGCTGCCCTGGAGTAACGGAAATTTAAGAGGTAGGAAAATTGTGCTTGATAATAAAATAAATTAAGAAAAAGAATTAAACATAAAAAGAGTACAAAAAATTTAGAAGAGCTCATTCACCACAAGGGAATGACGTTAACAAATGTTAGTGGGGATTATAAGAGTCTAGTAGAATTCTTCTGGGCTTCTTTCTATTTACATTGGGATCATATTTATCGAGATTTAAAATATTAGAATGATTGATGTTTGGCAAGTTATCAAAAAATTTGATTGCCAATATTTGAATATAAGCTTTGAAAGGTAAGATTTTAATAATTTCATAAATTTCTTTATTTTTGGTATATCTGCAAGCTTTGGTGATATTTCTAATAATAGCATTTTGTGCATTTTCTAGTAATTTAATATTTGAATTAGCTACGTAGCCCCTGCTAAATCTGGATCAAGAGCATTCATTTTTATAATCTACTGTCTCATTTTCATATTTCGAAGTCGTTTGTACCAACGCCATTAGTCGTCTGTGTTTTTTTAGTTTGTTTTTTTTGTTTTTGTTTTTTTTTTTTTTCATCTTAAAAAAAATACCCGTGACTATCGATGCTAAGCCTGCAAACCGTTTTTTTTTATTATTATTATTTTGTTTAATTTTCTGGGTTTTATAAATTTTTAAAGTTTATATGGACATTTTGCCCACCCGGGGTATTTTTTCCATCTCAGCATGCGATTATCCACGGAAGGTTGACACCACAATCACATGAACCTAGTTGTGAAATGCGATTTTGATAATGGATAACACTGCCAATGCTCACCGCTCGCATCGAACGTGCTCGTTAATTGTATCAATTCACATAGTGCACCAATTAAAAAAAGAATAAAATCTTCTAAATTTTGATAGAATTACATTTTTTGTTTATGATAGAATTGTATTTTTAGTGCAAATAAGAATATACATAAAATAAAATTATTCATTCGTAACTTAACCGAAAACCATTATTTTAGGTGAATCGAAAACCGTAACTGAATCGATTTATTCTTTTTTTATTTATTTATTTATTTATTTTAGTTGAACTGGAATGAAAACCAGAACGAAAAAATTACGGTTCGAAGCCCTGTCTGTATCCAATATATCGTGGTCGCGAGCTCGTTCCTGATAATATTTCTGTCGGCTAATTCTAATAAATAATGCAAATCCTTTATATATTGAAAATTTGTTGTTGTTTTTGTTGTAAAATGTAAGTTTATGTTATGAACTCTTGTCTTACACATATCTGCAAAAGTTTTCCCTTTTAAAACGAAACTTCACACGGTCAAAATCGAATCATATGCACAGATTTTTTTTTTAAAGAGGTACTAAATTTTTCTACTACAACGTATATATGCTTTATTTTTACTTAAATAAAATTTTTGCATTACGTGTAATTATAGTAGCACAAATAATTAAAAACTTGTTGAATAGTTTTTGAATTAAATATTAGAATCGTAAGAAAACGTAATTATAATATGCACTTAATAAGGTGCTAAGTTAAAAATAAAAATTATTTCTATATTTATATTAAAAACTGAAGCAATTGCGAAATGTAAATTAAAGAATCAAGAATAACTTGTAATCTAATATGTGCACACAATTCTTAGTTAAAAGAAGGTTACATCACTGTAAAATAATTTTCTTCTATTGTTCCTGTAATGAGGATGTCATTTTATATAAAAAATCAACGTATGCCGGTTTTACTTTTTAAAAATAAGCTTATTTCCTCTTTATAGACATATTTCATAAATTCATCTGAATTCTTATAGATGTTAAAAATAAAATTGATAAAACTTAAAATGTGTGTGTGATATATGTAATTAAATTTCGAGTAGTGCTGCCATCTATTGCTGGAATGATAAACAAAAGAGTGCTGCTTACGGTGCCATGGATTATATTTCTATAATCCCCTCCCCCCTCCTGCCTCAGAAAATTCCAAATGATAAATTTGCTGACTCAAAAATTATCAAGATTTGGAACTTCAAATCAAATTTCCAGTTGGGATGATTTTTTTTTAAAAAGAAATTTAGCAAAAAATAAATTCGATATGTAATCCTCCAGTGAACATTTAATATTAACTCCGCAGCTCCATTAGAAAGAGAGAAAAAACATTTCATGTTAAACTTCAACGATCAATAGAATCTTGTTTTCTACTCATAATTTTTTTTTTTTTTACCTGTTAATGTACATCTATCTCTCTCTTTCTTTCTGTCTCACTATTTATACTATCAGGTATAACCACTCTTTTCACGGATTAATTATATAATAATCGAAATGGAGAATAAAAATATTTAATGAGGTCAATTTAATTAATGTTTTGTATCATTTTAAATCGATTCTAAGCAGACTCCATGGAAAGAAAGATTTAGAAAATAAAATAGCAAATTGAAATAAATAAATATAGCTGAATTACCCGGTATTTCCCGGGCTCATCTGTCAGCCAGTATTTAAATATTATTTAAATCAAATAAATTAACATAGTGTTTTATTTGTTTTCATGAAAAACATTATCTTTTTTCAAAATGTTTAAAAAATTTCACAAAACACGTTCCTAGTGGATATCTTCTTAACAAAAGAAACATGCCTATCAATTTTCAAGTCTATGGGTCTTTAACTTCAAGAGATCTGATGAGTGAGCCGTTTTCCCACTGGCGTAGCTAGCTCTGGGGAGGGCCTGTATTGAAATTCCTTCGAGATATGGGATGGAGAGAGAGAGAGATATATGGGAGCCCTGTTAGTGGGACTGTAGTTACACATGTTGGGGCCCTTGTAGCTTGGGGGCCCCGTATCATTGATACGGCTAATAAGGCGGTAGCTACGCCCCTCCGTTTTCCTTTCTATATAGGATGTTGGATTTTTGATTTGCAGAAAATCGATCCCTTGCTATAATTGTTTTTGGAAAAAATGTATATATTAGTTTTCTTAAATTTACAAATACAGTTTTTTTTTTTTTTTTTTATGGATATTTCGCTTAGGCCACTGGAAAAATATCAGACTTTTGTAAAACATACTGTTTAATCAAATTAGCGGTGTAGACCAATTTGTTTCATTTCTAGCTTACATAAACAAATATTTATTATGCATTTGCAAATGAGTTTAATTCAAATGGAGTCACTGGTTCAATTTCTGGTGCTGTTGAAGACCGGTTCAATTTCCGGTCCTGTCGCTTCACGATAAATGGAAATGAGTGTCGGAATGCTTATAAGACATGGAAGATGGAAGAGTTAGGAATCAGTTTGCGCTTTTATGACAGTCATGGTTGAAGGAGGTCAGTTCGAAGCTCGAAACCCTTTGGGTGAGCTCGATTCTCTCGAGAAAGCGAGTAAGTGAGAACTGTGATAGAAAATGACGAGATTCACCTCCAATAAATAGAAGAAAATTTAGAATAACCTAAATTCAACTCGACCAAATAGCCTGTTGATATAGTCTCAAAAACTCGGCACTCGATAACTCGTTAACCCAACTCGGCCACACTCTTTCAGGTCATAAAAACTCGACGTGCAGACCCATTCAAGGTCCCGCATTCCATTGTCTGGCGTTGCACTTTCACTCCGGAACAATTCCGGAAAATGATGAAGACGTTAACGTTGAAGAAAACTTTCTAAGTCCTAAAATATCCCATAGTGAGGGACTAAAGGCGGTCGAAACCGCCTTTCAGTATTTTGAACAACAAGGGGCGTTGGTAATGGACACTGTTCCTTCGTCACCTTCGTGATGAAACGGCAATACTCAGAGTGCAGTACGGAAGACAACTGGACGTTACGCATTTCTTCAAAAAAGTAGCCAGTTTTTGCAAAGTCGGCTACTTAATTTTCGCTACAGACAGATTTATGCTTTCATAAAGTATTTTTATGAGGTCTATCTGATCAAGTAAACTATTGTATACTATGTATTCATTAATTTTCATTTTCATGTAGTAAATATTCTATGCCTACATAAAAGTATGTAATTTTCATTTGCTTAAGGGTATTTATGCAGCTTATCTTCTGTTGTATTCCCAAGCAAACAATAAATACAAATGTAGTACAATATTTTCAGAGGAACACACATACTTATTCTTTTTTAATACTATTCTCGATAACCCGGCATTTTCACAAATTCAGTCTCCCTTTGGTCCATATTAGGCCGAGTTTTAAGGATATCCAACTGTATTATATATTTATTCGTTCCTTATACAAATCTTTTTTTACGGATAGCTAAATATTCATCAATTTTTCCTTCAGCAATTGAGTCCCACGGACCAGGAATCCCTGAGAGTGAGTCTGTTGGAAAGCGAATCCCCCTTCCTTCTACACCACGTGGTCAGCGGCAGAAAACTGCATTCCAAGGACTTTAAAGGAGAGCAGGAGGTAGAGACCCTCAACAGGGGAGCTAAACTGCGAATCAACAAGTACAACCACGGGGTGAGTATCTTCTTTCTCTTTTTCAACAGATCATA
>BMAV01005869.1:312254-383541 GCA_019973955.1 Trichonephila inaurata madagascariensis
TTTTAGTTTTTACCATAGCCTTTATACCTGGGCACTTTCGTCGACGCGTTTTTTTAGCCACCTTCCCCTCCCCCCGGGAAAGAGAGGTTTGTATACGCCACTGCTACAGTCCTTGATAATCAAAAGTTGCTCAAAATAATACACAACAAAAATTACTAAGAGGACCCTTATTGGTTGAGGATCAAAAAGGTTCTTGTTAATTATATATTAGCAGAATCGAAAAATGTTGGTGAAAATGGAGTAATAGAATGGCTCTGATGGGGTATTCTTGCTCGATGCTAATGTAATTTAATGAACTTCTATGCACATGTTATGTTTTACCAAACCTATTCCAATGGTTTTCTACATTTATTTACAGCCCTTCTGAAGCACCACATCATCCCTCATACGGTGTGCCTTCCTGCTGTGATCGACACGCACAAAATGAAGGCAGTGGACGGGGAGCGCCTGCAGCTCTCTTGCAACCAGTCTGGCGTCTACGTGGAAGACGCCAAAGTCGCCCAGGACCAGCTCATTGCTCAGAATGGAGTCATCAGCGTCATCTCCAAGGTGCTCATACCTGATAGAGGTAGAGTGATATTGAAGAATTATTTCGTAAAATAGATAACAGAGATAATGTATTGAAATCTTATGTATATTAGTAAAGGTATCTAGATTTACGATGATCGTGAGAGATATTTTTTAAAACATATACGTGCATTTTAATGTAAAATATCCCTTACACTTTAAAGCTGATACCATTCCTTTTTTAACTATAAAATTCTTCTAAAGGCCTTATCACGCATGCATATTTCGGAACAACTCAAGTCTCTTTAGAACAACCGTTTCAAGCAACTGTGAGGGTGAAGGGTTGCCGTAAGCAAAACGATACGCTTTGACGTCAGCCGCGCCCTATCTTCATATTGATAAATTACTCCCCGATTTTTCTGATTCAGACAACGAAAATCCAAAATTATTTCTTTTATTCCGCTCGCGCTTTTGTTGGTGGCCGTAATCAGAAATGGAGCGCCATTCTGTCTAAATGGCTATACGCCATTAAAATATTATATGCCATTAAAATTTACTTCTTTTCTGATGCGTTTGACGAACCCGATGCTGCCATCTTTACTGAAATCTTGTTTATGATGTAGGAAGCCAAAGAACCCTATTGGCTAGAATTTCGAGCAATTCTTTCAGCTCACTGGGAAAAAATTGTTCGAAGCCATTGCTGTGACAACTGGACAAAAATCACTCCAAAAGATTGCTTGAAAGAAAAATTGCTCCAAATACCTTTCCGTGTGATAAGGCCTTAGCACAACTTTTTCGGAAAACGTTACAGAAAATTTTTTGAACCACCTCAAAATCCTCCCTGGGCATAACTGTTCAGCATTAAATATTTCAGAATTTTCAAAAATGTAATTTCTTGATGAAATGAGTCATTTTAAGAAATTACTCTCAAAGTAGATTTTACATACAGGGGATGAATACAATGAATATTAGTATCTTATTATAAGTAAAAATATCATGCAATAAGAGTAAATTTCTTCGTACTGAAAACTCGAGGTCCAAATAGTCTTTTATTTTGAAAAGAGTAGGATGTTATAAGTCTTGAAGATGAGATAGTGATTGGGATAACTGTATTTTATCAGTTCATTGCTATACTATTAATTTACTCCCTGTAAATAATTCCGGGCTTGAATCAATTCATTCTCAAATGATGTGAGCCCACGTTGTCTGTAACACAATACTGTAAAAGTCAAACAAACTATTGAGACAACCCATCCTTATTTTTTTACATTTTAAAATACACTTTATGAAGCTATCATATAGCAATTTAAATAGTAGACTCGGTAAATAGTTTCACATAAAACTAACCTTTCATAGTCCACTGCCGTTGAGAATTTTTATTGGGATTAAAAATACTTTCCCTAACATCAAAATATTTCATTAAAATAAATTCAGATGTTCGTAGTGAGCTTTCTTTATTACTCTCTATCATCGGAAAAAAAGTTAGCTTCTTTTGCTTCTTAGTTTGAAATTGATATCTGAAGTCTTAGAATTGGTGAATAATGTTGAACAAATTTAGAATTAGTGCGTGGATGGAATGATGCACAAAAATTAATATCCAAATCCTGAAAATTGTACATTAAATCTTATGCAATTCAAATACTATGTTTAAAACCATGGTGCCATTATTAATTAGTGTGTTCAAAGTTCCAAAATTATATTAACAGTACTATAAATAAACTAAACTAAACTCAGTAACGCAGCAGCCCATGGCGGACCAAGGCCTACTGTTCCCATTTCATTTCTCGTGGCCCCTGGAGGCTGAGATGCATGAGCAGATGTTCCGGTCATGTGGTCAGTCTGACGCGAAAACCAGCAGTGTTTAGTTCTCAAGAACGCTTGATACTCATTTATCGATTCACTGAAGGGATGAAAAGCTAAATCGACCCTGCCCAAACCACGGCTTGAACCCAAGACCTGTAACGTGAAAGCGCGATACGCTACCACTCGGCCACTGGGCTTTACTATAAGTACAGTACCTTATACCTCACTTATTTTGTAATTTCTCAATTTTCTCCAGCTCTCTTTTTGAATGGCTGCGATAGCCGTAAATCATGGTTACGGACTCGTAGCCACTAAAGACCCGCCGTGTAGGGCGGAAGGTTGATGCACATAAAATCTGTCGAGGCTCGAATTCCTCCCGCTGGCGTGGTGCGGAAATTTGAAAAGGGAGGTGCCAGCTCACTCACTTGACCTTGGTTCAAAATTATGAGGTTCGTAACCAATAACTCATGTTGCTTCACAATGCGATGTAAAACAAAAATCAAATCAGTCTTTCTTTCTGAATCATGTTCCTTATCATCGTTCCTAATTGACGCTTTATCCCCCCCTTGTTTCCTTTTTTCTTGGTTATCAGTTAAATAACCTTTATGGTGATAAGCCTTTTCCTTTGCCGTGCTTGATGAATTGATTGTTGTGTAGCTCGTAGCGTGATGTCCCTGCTGGCTCGACGTCCTGAGCAAGTATCCACCTTCAACCGTCTGCTGAAGAAGTCCGGCGTGGAGTCGTATCTGACCAAACCTAACATCACGGTGACTGTGTTCGCCCCTTCCAACTTCGCTTTCAACCAGATGCCCGAAGAAGAGTTCTCGCTGCTGGACGAGGATCAAAAGTAAGGTTCTCTCACAATCTTTTCTTCTTCTTTTACTACGAGTTGTCCCGGGATGACTCGGAACTGATCCCCAACTCTGAGCACATTTTGAGTTTATTTTTGTCTTAATATTCAAATAAGGTTTTTTTTTTTTTTGTAACATGAGTATTTATTGACAGTACTACATATTTAAAGAGTTTCGAAATATTTTACAGTTACTCAATTTTTCATGGTAATAGGTAAAATTAAATACCAGTTCAGCGTTAACCGTTTAGGTCCCCAAAAGTGTGATCGCTTATATTATCGATTATTTATATTTTATATATGATACACAACATTTTGAGCATGCGCGGTATTGATGCGACTTTAGGTGACGTCTCTCAGACAAACCAGAGAGAAATACATAGTAAATAAAATGAAAATATTTAATGTTCCTTGGGCGGTCCGCGGATTGGGGACTACTGCTCTAGAGTGTAGACCACGGTTTACAATGCGTTATAAAATCAATTCCGTGAATATGGCAGACGATCGAACAGTTGTTGCCTACACTCTACACTATGTGTGTTACAAGTTAAATACAACCGAGTTTAAACCTTAACAACGAGATTTTATGATCAGAAACACATAAAATGTATTATTAATCTCCAAATGTTTATCTAATTGTTTAGGAAATTAGAAGAGTTGATGAAACACCACGTGGTAGTAGGCCGCGTGAAGACGGAAAGTATCTCCGATGACCAGAAAGTGGACTCCGTAGATGGAGAGAATGCCCTCAGACTCAAGGTCTACAGAAACGTAAGTTGAAGAAGTTTGTATGTAAAAAGAAATAATAATGACGGTTTTATTTAAATATATTTATACGCTTCGCGCTTAGAATTAAAGTTGCATGTTTACATAGGTTCTAAAGAGTGTTAGAAAGAGGACTTTCTTAGTCTTGTTTGCATCCAGGTTACAGCCGAGGGATTTGCTAATTTTTGCAGCTATCATACAAAATGAAGTAGTCAAATAATAATCAAGTAACTAAAAGGTCTATTCAATGAATTCATAATTAACGAAATTGCATTTTTGTTACATTTTCCCATTCTTTTTATTTCAAAAAATGAATGTATTAGCTGAAATTTTGACTATTAAATTATTCACAAAACTTAACAAAATGGAAATTCATACAATGAAATACAAATTTCTTATTGTTCACTTACTATGCCATGTATTAAAATAAGAAATGTTTTTTTTTTTTTAAAAAAAAAAGGTTCAAATATTAGGTCTTATTTTAATTTTTGTTTAAAACAATCGTGGCATTTTTCTTGCATGACGTGTATAAAGCCCACGCTTTGAAATAATCAATTTAAAAAATAATAACACTAGAACGTTTATTTTAGAGCTGGTAGTAGTATTTTCATCCCATTGACGATCATTTTATATTGATAACTTGTATTGGTTGCCCAAATCCCATTTTCTATATTTTCTTTTTATTGTCGTATTAAAGGGAAACATAAGTTTATAGGCTTATTACGAAACAATAAAGATTAATAGCTAATGCTCATAATAAATATATGCCATTATTTATTTATGTGTCATAATTTTCAGAGAGATTGAAATCGTACTTCTTGTGCAAGTTGTGAAACCTGATATTGTGTAACTTTGTTTTGTTATAATAAAGTCTACCTTACCAAATCTCTTTCCTACAAAAATTCTGAGAATCCTTGTTTTTGGTTGCATAAAAAAAAGAACCCATCCTGTTAGGCAACCCATTTTGCATTGTAGCAAAAATAAAGTATAATTTTCTCTTTGTAACAAAACTGGGGCATATAATAGGATGAGCATATATATATTAGGTCTGTTTGTCTCTTCTAATGTGCATTTAACTCAATTTTTGCTTATTAGCAATAATGGAATTATATATGCATAGATTTAAAAAGTAGGCGCAAGATTAATCATAAGCTTCTTCACAGTGTATTTCATATTTCCGTTAAAATTCTTTGAAACATCTACAACTCTATGTACAAAAGACACTTATTCCTAAATAAATGAAAGAAAATTTCTCAGAATTCAAAAAGGAACAACACTTAATGATAATGACTTCTCCAGAAATCCTTACCTTACTAGACTCAAAACTCAATAACACTACAGCGTATGGTGTATAGCTTACGAAACTCTATTTCCGAAAGAAGGAATACTTATCTTTCCACAGACATTTATTCTAAATTTAATATAATTAATAAAAATTAACAAAAAATTTCCAAGAAAAGCTATTGCATTTAAGTTTAAAAAAATTAATATGTTCTCTGAATTATTGCTATGAGCCTCTTAGTTGGCTCAACGTGAGCTCGCTAGTTGCCATTTGTTATGAAGTATCTGATGTTAGTATACAACTAAGCAGATTTGTCGTAGGACTGGCAATAAAATGTTTATGACTATGAAAGGACGCTCTACCATTGGCCGAGTGCCCTGATAGGGAGAAAAAAATGGATTGCTTCACGACATCGTGAGATTCGAATTTAATTGTTATACAGGATGATTCACTATCAGTGCGACTGACTTGCTGGAAGAGTACAGAGCACAAAGACGATTTGGAATCACGTAGAACATCAGGGTTGGAAATACCTTCTACATCAGGGGTGTCCAACCCAAATGACCTTGCGCGCCACTTCGGAAAAACATTATAATCTCGCGGGCCTAACATAAAAACATGTACCTTTGTATCACATTGGGAAACAAAACAAAAACAAAAAAACATTTATTGGAGTGAAAATTTAAAATAGAATGAATTATTATTTTCATCATTTTTCATGTATACAAACATAGATAATATAATAACGTTTATATAATATAATAATGCAATGATCAAATAATGTTTAAAATATTACAGTTGCCATTTTCTTGAAAATTACGGTGTTCCTATTGAATTGATCTTTCGTTACTCATTGTTGAAATTGGATAGTGCTGTCATTCGCATACGATTAAGTATACATTGTCCTTTATCTTTACCATCCTGAATATTTTTTTTAAACTTTAAAAATCATCTGACTGCCTCTTGCTTTTTGTGCAATCCAAACAGAAAAGGAAGAGGAGAAACGAAAGTCGCACACCCACAGAGAATCATGTACCATCCATAGTAAAGGATATGCATAACGCAATTCGAAATTTATTAAAAAAGTAATTTACTATAGTAAAATCAAATGTAACTGTTTGATAAAATATAAATCTATTTTAATCTAAAGAACATTTCTATTATCAAAAAGGATTTATTTTAAAACAAGAACAGGTAACAGGCAAATACATTGTAGATATATATATATATAAATTTCCCCTCAAATAAATTTCAAAATGAAAAAACTTTAAAAATCTGATGTTTAAAAATTTTTTAAAAAGAGTCGGTGGGCCGCAACTTACGTACTGGCGGGCCGCGTGTTGGACACCCCTGTTCTACATGAACTAGAAAGCAAAGACTGAAAAAGAAACAGCACCCTCTGTTGACGAAACCAAGTAGCAAAATCCCTCCTGTGTTAACAATCCTCGAGCTTTCATTGCCAGCCAACGCTATAAATTGTATGAATTTATTTAGTAGTCTGAAAGTATCCTCCATAAGATGGGTAGAAAATACTTAACCGTAGGATACTATCGCTCAAGTACTTGTACTTCGATTGCTTTCAGTAAGATTTAGAACCCTCACCTTATTGTCCAGCATTTTCCTCGATTCCTCTCAATTGATAGTAGCTCTTTCAAAACATCCAGAACGTAACTTCTGTGCCGACTTGCTAAAATCTGTTTGGAAAACGTTAAGGATATAATTTCGGAGTGCCATACTCATTACAGAAGCTACAAACGCAAGAAGCATGTTGATTAATATAACGATTGAGTATTCGTCCATCTAGGGACGTCGTAAGACCTTTTGAGGCCCTGTCTGTGATGTTTAAAAGTAGACAGCATACAGCCTATATTGTCAATCACTCGAACAAACGGAAATTTGAAAAAATAAATGTGCATGACTCACAATCTCACACCTCTACCGATGACCGCATTTCCACTAAATGAGCTGAATGATTGTTTATAGTATTAGGCCCGAGACTAGACATGGGCAACGATCATCGCATAGTAATAGCCTTGCCACTTTTACCAATTGACATGCAGTTTGGAATTCCCTGTTTTTCAGATATGTAGGATAAATTAAGTATGAGTAAAGAACGAAACGAGGCCCCCACCGAGAGCGAAACCCTGGGCCCAGTTGGCCCATACCTTACGACGTCCCTGCGTCCATCGTACCTGAGTGAGCAATTCTCAAATGCCGATTTCAAATGAAATTTTTAGACAGTCCAGTGCCAGTTTATCCATTGGAAGTTTGGGGAGGGGCACCCAGGGGTCCAGATTAGCTGAAAATCGACATATTTCGATTCTCCAGTGCTAAGGGGGAGCTGTAGATTTTCTGGCCCAGGGCCCCAAATGAGCTTAAACCGGCATTGAGGTAGTCGTACTCCCATCCTTCACGTGAAAACGCCATTACTGACCAGCAATGGTCGCGAGCTCATGGTTGCCATTGTCGAGTCGGGGGATCAACTTTTGAAGCTACTGAAGACCACCATGCAGAGGTACTGATGTACGTGAAATCTGTCGTGGCTCGATCTCCCGTTGGCGGGGTGCGGAAGTTAAGTACTGACTGAGGCGTTGTCTTCATCTCTTAACCGTGGTTCATATTATGCAGTCCGTCGCCAATAGCTCTCGTATTGCTTTGAGTACGAAGTCCATGAACTTTCACTCACTCACTGACCTGCAACGCTGTATGATTCCGAATTGTCTTTGTTCCCCTACATATTTTGCAAATTTGTCGCACTAGTGATTAATAAGCCTTTAAGGTATCCAACTACGTTCGTAATCGTGATTTTAAAAAGGCGCAGAAATGGATCAATTTTCATGATATTAAGTGTCACTTAAATTAGAATACATGTATAAAATTGTTTTAAGGACATTTTGACAAAAAAAAATTATTTAAATACAATATTTCGGCTAAAAATTAACTTAGAATAACCTTTTTTCAAAATGTTCTCCTTTTGTGAAAAATGCTTCTATTGTAATAATATTTTGCCTGTATATAGCTCAGACCTCTCTACAGAGGCTCAACTATGATTTTTGAAAAATTCACATTATTTTCAGAGTTACGACCGTTTGAAATAATTATTGGCGTTTTTTTCTTAAAATTTCTCCCCTCTGTTGTCGTAAAACATGGATAAGCCCACTTCTAAATTATATATTTCAAAAATTCTAGCTGAGCCTCTGTAGAGAGGTCTGAGCTATATACAGGCAAAATATTATTATAATAGAAGCATTTTTCACAAAAGGAGAATATTTTGAAAATGGGTCATTCTATGTTCATTTTTTGTCAAAATATTGTTATTAAATAATTTTTATTGTAATACTATTCTTAAAACAATTTTATATACATTTTCTAATCTAAGTGACACTAAATATCATGAATATTATCCATTGATACGCTTTTTGCAAAATCACGATTCCAAACGCGTAGTCGGATACCTTAAATTACTCCAATTTATATACTGCGCAAAGTAAGTATAGAAATAGTTCTATGTCATCATAAGCATAATTTAGGTCTAGTCATCTGATTTTGGTTCAAAATTAGGCGGAGTATGAGCTGTATTTAGCAGAGCTTTATTTCGTTCATTCTATGCATTATGAGCAGTCATTGCAATGTACACACAACTGAATCAATGAAAACTTTGATAACTATGACATACATTTCTCTTTTAAAAACCATTGATTGAAATATTGTGCAGGAAGTAGGAGTAGAATCTGCCATCTTGGAGGAACAGGACATCGAAGGTCAGAACGGAGTGATACATATCATCAACCGGGTTCTCACTCCTCCTAGTCACAGCATCATGGAGCTGCTGCAGAGTAAAGAAGAATACAGGTGAGAACAGAGATTATATCTGAGGAATGTATGATTAGTTTAGAAATCGTTAATTGTTTACATTCTATACTGAGGGTACTCAACCTTTTTTTTTCTGCTGGGCCACATACATATGTCAGCCATTTCACGCGGGCCGGATACATATGTTAGTTATTCCACGCGGGCCACAACATGAGGATAAATGAGGGAGGGGAATGCTTTAAAAGATCAAGATAACATTGGAAATTTAAAATGTGGAAAATTGATCAAAATATTATAATTCCTGTTTTGCTTTTTTTTAATTATTATTTATTTTTGTTACTAACACTAAATTAGAAGCCTTTAAGAAGCACTCCTTCACAATTTATGTATCAGTAAATGGTTTCATATGATTACCAATAATGCAACAAACCTCTTGGGATGTCTTTGTTACCGCTGTGATATTACCATTGACAAAACACTTTGTTGCTGTTGAAAGAGATCTTCGAGAAAAAGTGTCATTGAATGATTTCTGTTTGTTGTTATTTTTTAAATACAACACTTTCGTGACAAATCAAACAATTAATGATCCATGTATGTTTTTCACTACAAAATAGTCAACTTCCCAATCGTCTTGAAACGATACATTTTCTTCGAATACTTTTCGCTTGTAAGATGTTAAAGATAGTTAAAAATTAGTTCCACCCACTGTTGTCTGTCATCACTAACCGTAACTGTTCCAAGTAGAAAAAGAATATCAATTCGTGCCAGTACGATACCGACAGCAAAAAGCAAAATTGATATGTTATTTTTCTTGACAAAGAATTTCCCACCAAATTTTTATACAATGTTCTTAAATAAGTGAATTTCTCAGAGCAATGGGCCATGACCGGGCCACTTAAAAAGGCTCGGCGGGCTGCAGGTTGAGTATCGCTGTTCTATACCATATTAGGTTCGAATTCTGTGGGTAACTATATATTTCTCTACGTTTATTTACATAAAGGACCAATAAGATTTTCATATAACTTAAAATAAAGTTTAAAATAATTATGGTTTAAACAGTATTGCCATGCGTATGATTTTTATCGCATCTTTTGGATTTATTAATTGTTTTATTAACCCTTTCGCGACGATTAGCGAACCTCTGTTATGGAACGACACTTTAACAGGATGCATTGTCTTGTGGAGACACGCAATTCATGCTGCTAAGCCTAACTTTAGGGGGGAAATTATATCCGTAAAATCCTGCGTATAACCGATAGTTTCAAACTGCATTTTTTAGTATTTAGATATAATGCGCATCCCCCTTCTCTTTATTTTTAAAGAAGGAACATGAAGTGTACATCTGCAAAGTTATATTTTTAAGTCATTTATTCGAGGTACTATCCCAGGATTTTGAAAAAAAAATATACTATATTTCTAGAATTACAACCCCTTAAGTTCATTAAAGGTATGTCATTTATTTTAAATAAACAGTATTCCTATATATGTAAAAGTCTAATTATTTTTACACTCATCTCTCTCTCTCTTTTTTTTTTTTTTAAGCTGTCATTTTATACTCGGCGTATAATGCAGAACCGTAGATTTCAATCTTATTTTTTTGTGTTAAAAGTGTGCGTTATACGCCGGATTTCACGGTATATTAGTGGTCCAATTGTTTCAATTTACGGTCATTGTAAGAGAAATGCATGTTATTGCCAGGAGTAATTGTAACACATTATCATTATATTTTTCTCAAGTATTCTAGAAAATAATGAACGATATACAAAACAATCATTTCAATATACGCCTAACTTTAAGAGGAATGAATAAAACGCACTAAAATTGTATATCATACATCCTCATATCACCCAAAACAAAAGTATTTCGCAGCAACGAGTACATGTGCATGTACATCAGCTGACACATTAAAAGAAAGAGCTCTGTTTATTTGCGTTATTTGTTATTATCTGATTCCTGCATTAATTCCCAAACAAAATAACATGGATAAAAAACACTTCCACGAAAAGAAGATCCACATCCTCCACTTTCGAAATCTTCCACTATCACAGACACAGGACTACATCTAGAGGCAATAAAAACATATTAATTAAATACTTCGTCCGAAATTTAATATAAGTTACAACCGTCCTCACTGTCAGTTTAAAGGGCGCGCGCGCGATTCATATATGATGCACTCAGCTGTGACATAACGTTTGCTGCCAATGCATGTACGGCACATCTGTCGCGAGAAGGTTAACGTCGCACTCAGAAGCATCATGGTGACTTTTGAATATTTTGGAAGTTTAATTCATTGCAACAAATGATAAATTGTACGCAGGGACGTCTTAAAAAGACTCTTTGAGGCCCTGGGCCTGAGAATTTTTGAGACCCTGGACCCCTATGCAAAAGTAGACCGTACCTGAGATCTTTAAAAGTAGACAGTATATAGCATGCATTGCCAAATACTTGTTCAAACGGTAATTTGAAACCAATAAATGGGCATGACTCACGATCTCAAAAACATTGGCACAAACTGGCTAGACTGATGGCCCCATTTCGATTAAATGATTCGAATGATTGTTTATGGTACTAGACCGAGGGCTAGACCTGGACAACGGTCATCACATAATACAGACTTACTACTTCTGCCAGTTGACACACAGTTTGAAATTCCCTGTTTTTCGGAGAATATGTACAGGAATAATATTTGACCATTAAAATTATCCGGATAATGATCTTATTAAGACAGGGTCGAGAACGAAACGAGGCTCTGGGCCCAGTTGGCCCATGCCTTAAGACGTTCCTGACTGTTCGTGTGTGTAAGACCCGAGACGAATCAAATTGAACAGTGGAGCTGAGAAATTAAAAAGCACGAGTGCATTCAGTGAAGCAACTGGCAACAATATCCGGCAAGAAAGACAGTGAGCTGTGAAGCGGATTGACTTGAATGACGAGAGAGGAAAATCGCAGAATGAGGATCATTATCTGTAGCTGTGAAGAAATCAAAGAAAAAAAGTACATTGCTCCCAATGAGGATGCAGTGCACTCACTTTTCTCACCTAGTTGGGTTGTCTGATTAGTAGGTATGAGTTCTGTAGATATGAATTTATGAACTCTACAGCTGCCAGTTCTCTCCAGAAGTAATGGGCCACGTTAGTCTAGTAATTATTTCCGAGCTCATAGCCGATGTGTCATGAGTCTGAGCCCCAGTGCCACTGAAGACCCACCATGTAGAGGGGTTGATACTCGTTAAATCTGTCGAGGTTTTAAGTCCTCTAGTTGGCGAGGTATAGAAGTTTGGGAAAGGCGTGCCACCTCAGGTGTTTCGTCGTCACTTGATCATGGCTTAAAATTACGAGATCTCTCGATAATATTACTCATGTGTTACTTCACTGGGCGACGTAAATTATGAGGGACGTTCCGAAAGTATCATTATTATTATTTACTTTTTTTGAAATATAAGATAGTTCACCAGGTGAAACAAACAATCACCATAAGGAACTAAATATGCTGATTAAACGGCGGAAAGAGCGTCAGTATCGAAAGAATGACGCATGCTCAGAACGCCGAATAAGAGAGAGTAACAGCAGAAAGGCGAAGTAAATCGGGTACAAATCAGGATGGCAGACAGACGTGTACTGACTACGTGGTCTCCAATGAAAGTGCGAGCTGTTATCCGATATGAATTGACACATAATATTAGTATATCCGTCAACTATGATCGCTTACAGACCACGTAATATGAAGAGGTAATGTTTCGTCAAATGGTTGGTCACTGGTGTTGCATGTTCAATGAAGAAAGGCAGAATGTGGAGGATGGAGATCGAAAAGTGGACGTACCTCCACATCAACAAATAAAACAATATTGCAAGAGTACTGGACTTGGTGTAGGAGAAGTATCCAAGTTCATCAGTGAAGAAAAAATTATTTACAAAACAGTGCTGAGATGAAGAATGCTGTTCAACAATTCCTTGCATTGTACAGCACCGGGTTAGACTGAAGAGGTTTCTTCAAATTGTTTGCACGTGACGATAAATGAATCATGTCAGTGGTGACTATGTTGAAAAATAGTGCAAGGGGCTTACTCTTCATAATGTCATGATTCAATTTTTCTTCTCTCTCTCTCTTTTGGCAGTATGGTCTCAGTGTGTAAAAAAATGACAAAACTTACTTTCGGAACGTCCCTCGTAAAATCAATCAAATCATTCATTTAACAGTTCTCGTGTTCATTTGCTTTGGATTCGATTTCTCTTGGGCTTCTCTGTAATTTGTTCCTATTATGTAATAACTGTACATGAGAGAGATATCTTGAAACATACGAATAATCAAAGTGTATGTTTTTTTTTTGTTTCAGCACAATGGCTGACGCCATTCATCACGTGCAGGAGTTCGAGCCTCACTTCCTGAGTTCGGTGACCAATCACTCCTTCACGATGTTTGCACCCACAAACGATGCCTTCGAAAAGCTTGGCAAGGACAATTTACACTCGCTCATGAAGAACAGGAAGAAACTCAAAAAAGTAAGCCAACCTATATTTTTCTCATTTGCTTCCTGCTTTAAAATATAAGGAGATCCGTCTTCATTGTGAGGGTCTGGGTAGTACATAGCAGGGCCTATAAAATTGTAAATGCTTCCAAAAATTTTAAAAGTATTTGATTGTTTTAAATTGAATTGTAAGTGCATGAAATTCATATGTTAAGAAAAAATAAAGATTAACTTGTCGGTTGAATCATATCAAAGTGCTTCTTCTTAAGCACAACAGCTTGTTGCAGGCCAAGGCTGTCTCACCAAGTCTACACCATTTGGCCTTATCCGGCGCAACAGCCCTCCATCGGCTTACTCCAATTACCCTTAAGTCATTTTCTATGTCATCCAGCCACTAGTTTATGGTCTTCCTTTTCTTCCATTTTTCATCGATTCTTGAAAAAGTTATCTTTTTATTTGGAAATAAGTCATTATATCTAAATATGTAACCCAACCATCTAATGTAGGATGTTTTGGCTATTTTAACAATGTTGGTTTTGACATATTTTCTTATAAATTTCATAATTGTATGGTATTCTCCACACGTCGTTATGTTTTGCTGGTCCAAAGATCTTCCTCGGGAATTTCCTTTCGAAGATCAACAGCATGTCCATTTCCGCTATTGAATTGCTTGGTCAAAGAATTTCAAATGCAAACAATCGGATTAGAAAAAAAACTGAACTTTAACTGTCTTTGTGGTTATGAATTAAGAAATATCTCAACATTCCAAAAAACTATCAAAATAACTCCAAATATTCCTAGAACTACAATGATATGACCTTAGAAAAAAAAGGATTACAGTGAATTGATCATTAGGAACACAATGATATGCTCCTTATAGAAATACAGTTTGATTCTTAGAAATACTATGATTTGACCCTTAGAAATACAGTAATGTACAATGAATGATAACTAAGTGATATCAGTTTTATCTGACAAAAAGAGATAAAGTTAACTGTTTGATTGGAAAGTGAAATTTAGTTTTCTGTGTCGCAGAAAAACCCGGAGGAGAAGGAAGTGCTTCATCTCTGTTGGCTTGTGAAAATTACCTTTATCAAACTTGCTCTTCATTGGCTAACCAAACAACTTCATTGGTATCCGTGGCTCTTGGACGATTTTATCAAATCTTTCTCCCTATGGATCTGGCCTCATTAAATTGTTTCCCTAATTTGTGCACGACGCTGGGCATTCCATAACTCTCCAGCAATCTACACTTCAGATTTTCCTGCCTCAAGTCTATGGACCAGGGGTACTCAACATTTTTTTCCACCGAGCCACATACATATGACAATTATTTCACGCGGGCTACAATATGAGAATTAAGGAATGGGGTACTATAAAATCAAAAACATGCACAATGTGGAAAATTTATTAAAATTCATAATTTTGGATTTTATTTTAAGGGGGCATGGTACAATTTACGCAAAAATTTTTAGTTTAAGGATTTTTAAAATTTTTTGGTTGCCTTCTATGTGTGCATACTACGTAAAACAGATTTTGTGCTCAAAATTTCATAAAAAGCTAGCCATTTAATTTTTTAAGGGGAAAAAAAAATTGTGAAGTGATTTTAAAATGCTACTCCTCCTACAAAAACTTACGTACACACATGAAATTTGATTTACAAGTACGTCAATCTATGTATAACAAAAGTTGGTATGTGTTTTGCTATAAGATGATTGATATTCATACAATGCTTCTTTTTATGAATGCTTATTGAAAATTTCTTAAAAAATGTATAAATTCTGAGTTCAATTATTTTTTTAAAAAATAAGTATTTATTTGATTAAAAAATGCATACTAACTTTTGTTGCATGTATTATTAGCAATAGGTAAAAAAATTCAGAGCATTAGGCACAATAGAAAAAAAAAGCCTTCGATTTTAAATGAAGACAAACCAGTTATTTTATCTTCCTGAGATAAATAAGCTTAAAGTTTTGATTTGCCATAGGGATGTGAATAAAAACCAACGTAAAAGCTATCATAAATCTGCGTTTTTTAAGTTTAAGGCTTCCAAATTTGGAGAAGTTATAGAAAATTATATATAGAATAATTTAGGCTAAGAAAATTATATTTGATTTTTTGGCCTATTTTTGTCAGTTGAATCGTACTGTGTCCCCTTAAGACTATATTAAACTCTGATAGTTTAATATAGTCTTAAGGGGACACAGTGATGTTTTTAAGACACAGTTTTTTATGAGTTGTTTGATAAACTCATAAAAAATAGGATTTTCTGCATTTTTTGACCATTTATGGGGTAATTACGATTTTCTTTCATCAATGTGAATGTTGTAAAACGTATACATATTGCACCATCTAGTTTGCCTTTCATTCAAAATAAACTTTAATCTTTTCTTTAAAAGGCATACAAAAATGAAATTGAAAATCTTTGATTATTTTTGAAAGTGTTGCCATACTTTTCGGACACCCTATATGTGAAGGATGAAAAATGTACAATGAATAATATTTTAAGACTACTTTACACCCAAACATAATGTGATGTTTACCTCCCTTTCCTTATCTTGCAGATGGTACAGAACCACGTTGTCGATAACATGTTTGCCACGGGCTCCATCCACACAAAGTTGCAATACAATGTGCAGACAGAGTACCAGACGGTGAAGGTGCACAAGGAGAAGGACGGCCTGATGGTCAACTCGGCCCACGTCATCGAACCTGATGTGCTGACCAGGGACGGCATTGTCCACTGCATCGATCAAGTGCTGGTGCCCGAGAGGCGCAGAAGGAAGTCCTGAAGGACAAGACTCTCTCTGCAACTATCATCATCTCCCGAGAAGATTTAAATTATGAACACACGTTTTCATTCATATTTTCATACTTAAGGCTCTATTGTTACATTGTGCGCATCTTGAACTGAGACAAACGAAGAATAAGACAGAGGTTTAAAGGAATATTAAATCGATGGTTTTAAAAATAATCATCTGTTTGTCATGCCCTTTCCATACTACTCGGAAAGAATTCAAATATTAATATTAATAAGCAAAATTTATTCATAATGTTGCTGGAAATATTAATACGACATTATGATTAAGTGATAGAAAGTAATGATTCTCTTTCTGACAGACGAATTCATTTCATTGTATTCTCATGAAGTAAATGCAGCCCACCGACTCAGTAGAAAGATTTACTTCTCCAAACGTAATTTATCCTGTAATAATTGCTTTAACAAATACCCCGTTCTGCCCGTCAATATAAGATAATATTTTATGTGCACCCGTCTCTATTTCCAGTAGCCAATAAATCAAATTACACAGGTCTAAGCTACATCCAAAACATTTTTTTCAATGGGCTAAATTCATAGCAGCCGCGTGATTAATACAATCACGTGTTCTCCATTGAATTTAAAACTGACAATAGACTTTAACTTGTAGTTCAACTTGTAAAATTTAGATAAATTTTCGAATTTGATTGCCTGGTATAGATGTTCAAATATTAAGATTCTTCAAAACATTTTTCAAAATTTAAGAAAAGTACTTTTATTATACGTGCACTTTTAAATCAAGTGTATTTTATTTACCTGTGTGCATTATTATTGCTTACAAATATATACTTTTTAAAAGAATCTGCAAAAAAAGTTGGCAACAGTAAAGCTTAAGAACAGATTGACTGGAAACACTTGATTGCTTTTATCATGTGACTATGACGTCACATAAATTTATGAACTGATTGGCTAGAAACACGTGTTAATAGTTTTCATGAGACTATGACATCACTTGAATTTAGCCCATTGCTGTGAAGAATACAATTTGAAAAAAAAATGCAGTAGGGGAAATACTATCATATTGGCGTCTAGAGAATTATTACAAATAGTTATATAAAGATGAAAAAAATCATTTCAAATTTTAATTTTTTTGCAAAGGCATTAACGCTAACAATGCGTTCTGGAAAAAGTGGTTATAAGCATTTGAAGATATATATTATATTTTAAAGCTGAATATTTTCTCTTTATATAAGAAATCATCGTAATTTGTGGTGTTTCTTTAGTTTTTCTTTTTTTATTTTAATTAATGAAATTTTCTAAAGAAGCTGTCAAAACTGCCATTCAAAATAACTCAAAATCTTTTTAAAACAACATTTATAAACAGTTTTGTGAATTAAAAATATCTATCGGGCATTAAATTATCAACTTTCTTTATTATTGTGTAGTTGAAAATAAAATTAGGGAACTACATAAAAAACCAATTTTTAATAAAGTCCTATGTTTTTCATTACCAAAGCTTCATTAGTAAAGCTTTAAAAATTATTAAAATAATTTTTTTAAAAAAATTCTTGGAAAACGATTCCAAAAAAATTCGAAAAATGACTTCTAAACTAAAATACATAGTTGTTTAGGCATAGATATGCCAACAAGACATTTGAAATTATTTCTTTAATTGTAACATCCTGATCAAAGATTTGCGTTTAAATTAGAAGTACGAATTTAAAGATCACTTGTCATCAAATTCTAT
Source organism: Trichonephila inaurata madagascariensis (assembly GCA_019973955.1). Lineage (NCBI taxonomy): Eukaryota > Metazoa > Arthropoda > Arachnida > Araneae > Nephilidae > Trichonephila > Trichonephila inaurata. Next base: position 330,245 of record BMAV01005869.1, read on the forward strand.
TCTAAGCTTCAATTATTATTCCAAAGTATTGGTTATTTTCAAAGAATTTTAAATTACATTTTGAATTCATGTTCAGAAAGAGAATTTAAATCTATCAATTGAAAATCTTTTTTTTAAATTGATTTTCTTATTACAATAAACATTTTCTGAAAAATCTCTTATAAAAGCTGTTATTAACAGATAATGAGCGTATATTTAATTAAAAAGATGTTTAGATTTTTCAAAATAAAAATTTTAAAACAAAAGTCGCGTTAGAAAAGAAGGTAATTGCAAATTTTTAGAAAAATTCAGTTATATAAAACTAATTATAATGAAGAACTTAAATCTTTATTTGAACAAAAGATTCATATCTTAAGATAAACACCTATACGAATATATATACTACGTCATATTTATATCAATACCATTCCAAAGTATTAAAAGAAACGATAAAATACGTGTTAAGATTTGCTTGGGGAAGAAAGAACTTTCTCTTTTTTTTTTCCCTAACAAAATAAGAAGCATCCCTACACCCATTTCGAATTCTTAACAAAAACAGCGAAATGATGAGATTTTTTTCCAATATCGGATTGCTTCGGTGGATGAGTCAAAGGTCAAGGACATAGTATCATAAGCTATCATCTATTATGGGGCGCAATCATCTAAATTTCACTTGTTCTGGCTTAGTGTGTTTCGTAGCATTTCTAAGCTTTCGTCGTCGATTACAGAAATTTTAATGCGGATAGAAAATGATGTATCGTTGTATTTTAATGACTAATAAAATGAAATTTTACATTCACAACCTCTTTTTTGATCTGTGCTTATTCAATTTTGGCTGGAATTATCATACATATTTCTCAACCGGAGTTCGCATTCATGCGATAAGGGGAAGGTTCGAGGGGGCATTATAAAACTCAACAACTTTTATTTAATCTAATCACGATATCTTAATATTAAGTATTCCAAGCTCGAATCCAAATCTATAGTAAGAAAAGATTCATTTAACTCACAAGAGAAGCTTATGAGTTACGCAGGCTCAAACTCCAGGATAAGCCCATGTTCTCTCGTCGGCATGAAGTGGAAATTCTTAGAGCGAATGCCAGCTCAGGTGTCGCTTTGGCATGCTAAGCACGTGCCTAGGGCACACAAAAAATTATAATTTCAGCGAACGTACAACCGCCTAGCGAGTCAGGAGAGAAGCATTTCTGCCTTGAATAGAGAAAAGAATGAAATGAGATCTACTATGGGAAAAGAAAAGCTTGACAGTTGGTTGTTGCTCTGCACTCAGAATGAAATTACCCCATCCCAATTGATTGCAATGATGTCATTAATGATTTTGCAATGATTAAAGCTCGAAGAAAACCTTTGTTATTTATACAAGTATTCATAGTGACTCGACAAAGAATAAAGATGTCTAAAAGTAAAAGATAGTAAAGCGATAAGCGATGTGAAAATATAATAAATTAACTAGTTAATAAACAGTTCATACAATAATGTATACTCCATGCCATAATTGCAAACGACTTATTTATTGTACTAATTAGAGAAGGATGGGTAAGTGCACTGGCGTAGCTAATCCTCACTGTGTCCTATATCAAAACTCCTTTGGGGGGCTTTTTTTTAAAAAGAAATAAGATACTTATTTTAAAATGTTTCACATTTTGGCGCCCCTGTAGCTTGGGGGCCCCGTATCATTGATACGGCCGTAGCTACGCCTCTGGGTAAGTGGTTAGTAATGCCGTAAGGTAAGAAATGAACAAGAGTGGCCAAACCACGCCCCTATCCCTTCCTTTTCCTTACAACTGCCAATCCAGGGAGAGGGCGGGTCTATAGGTGGTGGATGATGGAAAGCCTCTCCATACAGCAAAAACAAAGAAAAAAGAAAGAGTTAAGGAAAAATTCCACCCGAACCAAAACTAACAATGTAAGAACTGAAGGAAGGGGTGCCTGGAAGTTGCATAGGGGGAACATAACAATTTGAAGTGCCTAGGGCGGCGGGGAGATTAAAAACGGCCCTGAGTGTACATTTATTAATTTGTTCAGAAAAATACCATTTTGATTAAAACAAATGTGTCAATTGTTTTCTTAGTTTTTAAAGCAGATTCTTACTCTTGCTTGAATAAAAATAAAGTCACTTATTGATGAGAATGCGTTTCCTCTCACTGAGTTTACATCCTCCCTTTTGCAGAGAGATGTCGAGAACTCCCTAATTTTTTAAATGAATAAAAACAAGAGCCAGTTTCCCAAACTTGAAACTGATCAAATCTGGATATTAACACTAGATACAATATAATAAAATGTAATCTGATGTCATTTCCACTCCATTTGTAGCTTTACACAAGTGTCTCACAGCCATCTTTTAAATTGTGTGGGGTTTGATAAAAATAACTTGTTACACCTCATCTCACTTAATATTTCTTAAAGACTTTTGGTTTAGTTGACTTAAATTAGCTTTTGCCGATACCAAATGGCATCAGTGTCAACATTATAACATAGAGTAAAGACATTTGATAATCAAAATAACTGAACTAGCATCCATTTGAAAAAAAAGGGAGGGGATTTCATTACATAAGAATACTGTTATGTAAATCGGGGTAAGAGGATTTTATGCAATCAGTCTCAAAGAGCAAGACAGTTCTCCGGAGCGACGGAAATTTATTGTTGAAAGACAATCCTTAGAAAGATAGTTCGCAGAATAAATCTCAGAAAGCCCTCATACATTCTACGGCGCTCAGACACAACTATCAGTGTCTAAAACGATTTCGTGAGCCTGGGGTAACTCTGTGCCTTGCGCGACCGCACTCGGGTTAACAAAGAAGAGGCACTTTATTTGTGCACTTGCAAGTCTGCAAATGGTGGGCTGGACAACTTGATGGTAAGGGCATCACCTGGGGCCGGCCTATTACACCAGGGAGGAGTCGGGGGAATTCTCTATAGCTGCCAGTTTAAGAGTTTTATTTGGAGAAGATCTCGGAGAAAGTCACGGTGTTACTTGACACTGGAACCTCAGTGGTGCCTTACTTGGCCAAAAAGTCAGCCATTTCACTGCCATAGAGTCCAATGTGGTACAGGATCCAATGGAAATAGATATTATGTGGCCGTGAAAACCGTTTAAGAGTATTGAGAATTGAAACAGCACTTTTATCACCAATTTTAGTCCAGTTACATAAGTGATGGATGGCACTATGGCTACCAGAAAAGATCCATATATCAGTGAAGATGTAACAGTTTGAATGATGTTAAATGCCACTTGCTTTTCCTTGCAAAGGGCAACCATATTTACAGTACATGTGCAAATATTGATCAAAAATTGAAATTAATTATAGCTGTTTAAATAATTTTCTTGCCAACAGTAAATAAGTTTCGAATAATAAGAATTAACTTCATGTGTGATTACCAGCTATGAAACAAAATTTTAAATGCATGGCAGTAACCAGTGTTTTTTTCCCTTCCAATTAGTCTAATCTCAGAAAAAAAAATCCTGTCATAAAACCAGTAAATCTTAATATTATCTGAGTGAAATTTTGATATTCCAAAAACATAATTTATAATTCTATAAAAAGAAATAAGCATTGCATAATAGCGCATATAACTTAACTCAGTGGCGTAACAGGCCATGAGGGCTAAGGCCTACTGTGCACAACTTAGTATACTCGAACTTGGGCCCTGAGGTGCAAGAGCAGATGTTTCAGTAAGGTGGTCAGTCTGACATGAAACCCCCAGTGTTAAGTTCCTAAGGAAGCTTGGTATTCATTTATCGATCCACTGAAGGCAAGAAAGGATGAGTTGACCTTGCCCAGCCCAGGGTCTGAACCTCGGACCTGTGGTGTGAAAGCGTGATGCACTAACCCCACTCAGCTTCAATAACATATATAACTTCATATAAATATTCAATGAAGTAGAGTCGGACCTCTATTTAACGAAATTGCTAAACCCCGACAAAAAGTTTGTTATATGGAAAATTCGTTAAATAGAGGTTCACCTTTAAATATACACCACATAAAACAAATTTTAAATTCATAAACACTATATACTGAAAAAAAGTAATTATTATCACCTTTTCATAAATTAATATATATTTATTTTATATATATCTTACCCATCAAAAAAAGAAAACCTGCAAGGAAAACAAGAGAAAAGAATGTTGAGGAATGTAGAAGAAAAAACACACAAAATGAAGAAACTAATTTTATATTCAAATTAATGAATTTTAAGGATATTTTCTAATGTAAAGTACACAAGCATTTTCAAATCATACATTATTTTATAAAACAAGAAATTCTTAACATACATTACCACAAGCGTCCTTAAATTTAATTACTCATAAAACCTGTTAATTTTGTCTGAGTTTTTTGTTTGAAAAAATGCTTTGATGCAAATGAAGACGCTTCTAGTGAACTGGACAATGGGAGATAAAGATTGCAATGTCCAGAATTATATTGCTCTCTGTGAGTTAGGTACCTAATAAAACCATTTCAAGGTTTATGACCACCATAAAACGTGTTAAGAGAGAATAACTTGAAATATCCAAAAATACTTTAAAAATAGTGAAACAAAAAAATTGAATCACAAGAGAAATAATTCATACAGAAAATGAACTCCGCTATTGAAAGGTTATTTTCTGAAGCCCATGAAATGTTCTTGGTTCCAGGAAAAAGTTCACTATATACAAAAATTAACAATATAGAGATTCGTAATATGGAGATTCTACTGTATTTTAAAACTAGATTTATTTTTTTAAAAAAAAATCATGAAAATGAGATAGATCCCAAAGTAGAACAATTTAATTTATTTTATTCATATAACAACAAAATTTGTTTTGAAAAAATAATCTCCAGAGGATGTAAATATATAACATAATATAAAAATTATACAAAGAGGAAGAGGATACAGGAAATTTTTTTCAATTTGAATCCTGATAAGGTCCTTATAAAAATGATTCGTTTTTGTACATAAACAAGGAAGTAATTTGACAAAATAATTCTTTGTTCCAACTTTTCAGTTTAACAGAGCAAAATAATTGTTAAAAATGAATTAATGGCCTAAAGGCTTTTTTGAAAAGTGCAGCACATTACATCATCACTGCATATAAAAATTCAAGAGTGAAGATAATTATTATTCAGTAGAAGGTTGTAATAACATCATGCTATACCTTTATGTGTTATCGGAGCATACAGTACAAGAATTTTAAAAACAACTGCTGGCTATAGAAAAAAAATATACATATACATAAAAATAAATCTATGATGATCATTTACAATTCTATCACAAAAAAAAAGAATTTTAAAGTAATGTGACCAATTAAAAATAGTCAAATATTAATTAGTAAATAAAATAAAATTAGAATTAAAATTATAATACAAATATATGGCTTAAAATTGAAATGCAATTTTAATACATTGATGTATAAAAATACATACAAAAAGCAATTTTACATTTCTTAAATATTTATTCTTAGGTGTAAATATTGCTTTTTTCCCCATCATATAGCAAACAAGGAGGTTACATCATTGTTAAATAAATTCAGAAAAAATATCCAACATACACATAACTGAAATTTAAATCAATAGAATTCTCAAATACAATAATTTCTTTAAAAAAAAATTTAAAAAAAAGAAGATTCTTTTTTCAATGAAGGAAAGAGTATGAACTAAAAAACAAATACAAAATACACAAAACAGGTAAATTTATTTCAAATTACATGCCTTTTTTTTTTAATTTATTGAAAGACTCCATCTAACAAAAATCTTTCATAATAATTAAACACAAAATAAAAAGCCTAATTCACCAAAATAATGCAAAATGTAATAAAATATTTTAAATGCAACTAAAATGTAAAATACAATATATTTTGAAATATTGTTAATGATTATAAAATTATTTATTTCTAATAATTAACAACTAATCAATAAAAAATTTTAAAACAAAAAAGCACAATACTATACAATTTAATTTATTAATGTTAAAACATTTTAGCTAAATACATGATATACAGATAAAGATTTAATAAAATTTCTAAGCAAAAAAGATATTGTGATTGCATATTTTCTTTTTTTTACATGTGAATGTATTTACATGTGTATGTATTATATATTCTTTATATAATTTCTTTTAAAAAATAAATAAATGTTATGCAGCCACAGAAAAGTTGTTTTAAATAAAAAGTTGATCTTTGTATCTAATTTTGTGCAAAAGACAATGCATTTTTGAATAATTAATTTTAACTAATTATTTCAATTTAAATACTGATGAAAATTTTAGAATTCTAAAATATAAAACACAATGTAAAATCAAAAACTGAGAAAATAAGAGCTTCAAAAAATTTAATCTTAAATTCACACTGGCCATACAATACAAAAAGTTTTATATTTAATTATGCATTGTTCATTAAAAAGAAATAGATTATCTTTCTATTTCCTGAAACATATATATAGGAATAATTCAAAGAGGAATCATAGTGCATAGAATATTCATTTCTCAAAATATAATGACAAACAATATTATTTGGCTTCAAATATTTTTATATGCAGTTTTGTCTTTCCATAATACATAACTAATGAAACTTAGCATAAACTTCAAGTGCAATAAAATTTAAGAAAAAAAAATATTTTTGAAAAAGCATAAAATCAAAATTACAAATAATAAAGAAAAATTCAAGAAAATGCAATATGTAAGACTAAATGCAAATAAGTTTCAGAGCTTAACACAGTTTCAATTACAAAAAAGGACTGTTTTTAAGATTATCTTAACTTGATGTAGGAAAATAGAATTCACATTCAATGAGTTTTTCAGCAATAAAATGCTCAAACCTGCATTCGAATTTCACTTATGAGTAGGAGCATCACATTTTAATATATCATCTATATTTCTGTGTAAATATATTCCTTTTTCTTTTCCTTCTAGGAAATATATTTCCTTTACTTTGACAAACGAAAAATAAAAATCCACCACGCATCAAAATGTATTTGAATTTTGAGAACTCATTTAATATAATAAAAATAAGTATGTTTCATACCATATTAGGGAAATTTTCATAAAAAGAAATCTGTGTATGTATATATATTAGCATCTATCACAAAAGAGTGATAAATGTGATTTTAAAATGATAAATGAATAAAAAGTGGAACTTCCAAGAAAACTCCGAAAACGAAATCCCTCTTGAACATAGAAAAGTATATACATGTGATAGGTTTTCATTCCTGAATAAGAAAGTTGATATGGTTCAACTTGAGTTCATATGTACATAAATGATATCAAAAGAGAAGAAATGTACATATACATACAATCACACGAAATTTATGTCAGTAACTAACATTCAAAGATATATTCTTTTAGTAGAGGCAAGTTTTTTTCATTATTCTGAGGAATTCTTCTTGATTCACTTCCCCATCTCCATCTCTATCAGCTTCCATAATCATTTCCTGGAACATGATCATTTTAAATAAATTAATGAAAATAATTTTTCAAATAATACACAGTTCACACATGTTAGAGAAATGTATAAATATTTCCATGATAAAAAGTTAAATAAGTTTATTTTCTTATAATCATAATTCATCATAAGACAGAATAAGCCTTTTCCAAAATTACGCCCTAAAATGCTGAGGAAAAGTTGCACAATTCACTCCCCAGTGCCACCATTTCTCACACAAGCGAGCACAGTCATACAGTGTACTGGAGAGGAAAGAAAATAAATAAACACTGTCAAGATCATGGTCTTTCTTCCCTTTCAAAGCATTTGAAATAGTTTTACAAATATCAATGCAAAGTAAGCAACTGCAATTCAGAAAGACATATTTTTGTGGGGAAATATACATACACTAGCAAAAGAAACAATAGAGTGTATCACATTTAACAATAAATTACTTAGCTTTTCTTTTTAAATCTATCGAAAATAAAGCTTTTTTTCCTCTTACTAAGTATATATAATTTATTTATATTTTAACAAATTTTTTCTTTTCTCCAGAAAAATTTTGAAAATGGATTCAAATTCAGTAGATTTTTAAAGCATCATTACAGATGCTATTATTTCACACACGTCTTAAAATACTCAATTACTTCTTCCAAATTTCTTAGAATTTCAAGAGAAAAAGCATGGAATGCAGGGGTACTCAACCTTTTCTTCTGCGGAGTCGCAAACATATGTCAGCTATTTCATGCGGGCCACAAACATATGTTAGCAATTTCACGCAGGTCGCATCATAAGGAAAAAGGGCGGGCGGTAAAATGTGAAAAACTGATCAAAATATTTTAACTACTCTGGTTTGCTTTTTTCATTTACTATTTTTTTATTTTTGTCACTAATACTGAATTAGAAGCATTTAATAAGCACTCCTTCACAATTTCTGCATCAGTAAACGGTTTTGTTTGATTACCAATAATATAAAAAACTTCATAAGATGTCTTAGTTACCGCTGTGACATTACCACTGGCAAAACACTTTGTTGCTGTTGCAAAGATTATTTACTAGAAGGCCTATTCAACACCTCTTGAAAGAGATCTTAGAGGAAAAGTGTCATTGAATGATTCCTGTTTATTGATATTTTTTAAGCACAACACTTTCGTGACAAATCAAACAATTACTGATCCATATTTGTTTTTCACCACAAAATAGTAAACTACCTAATCGTCTCGAAACGATATATTTTATTCGAATATTTTTCGCTTGCAAGATATGAAAGATAGTTAAAAATTAATTCCACCCTTAAAACTGTCATTACTCCACTGATGTCTGTTAAAATAAAAAAAAAGAATATCAATTTGCACTTTTACAACATTGACAGCAAAGTTTATGTATTTGATTTCTTGACACCAAATTTTTAATAAATAACTGGATTTTTCACAACAACGGGCACTGACCGAGCCACTTAGAAAGGTTTGGTGGGCCGCAGGTAGAGTATCACTGAAGTAATGGTTTCAAATTGCATTGAAAAAGATTTTAAAATTGTCATTTTTTTTTTAAATGAATCTTTGTATAAAAAAGCAAAAAACTAAAATACAAATTCTTTACACACACGCCTCAAATACACAATTTCATTACGTTTAAAGAATACAACATTTTTGTTCAAGGAATGTGACATTTAAGTGTAGTTGGAATTTGCATATTCTTATTTATTTTATAATCTTGAATGTATAATTTGTATGGCAAAGGTAAAACCTGATTACTCTCACTATTTATACTGGTGCATCTGGCACCATAGTTTGTAGTTAATGAATTGCGTTATTAAAGATATGAACTACAGAAGACTGGTTGTTATATTTTATACCTGGTACATTATCAAGTCCGTACAAGAAGAAATAAGTGGAGGCACCGACGAGATTCTTCAAAGGAAGCAGATAAGTCAAATTTTATTATCTTGTATATATTAAAGAGAGAAGAACATCTGATTTAAAATTGTATTGTGAAATTAAGATTTTGACTTGCGAGTCGAATCGCTCATTGAATTAGTTCTCCCAATACGTTAATTGTTACTTTATCAGAATGTCTGAAGAGAAAAAGAGTCGATAAAAGTAGCAAGGGGGAGAGTTAAAGGTTCTTTAACTAGACTAGAAAATGGAGCTGATGATTTAAATTTAAAGAATGAAATTCTTATTTGACTGCAGAGATTAGAAGAGTTAATTGTAGACTCCGAAAGGTTAGATTCAGAATTAAGTGCAGAAAAATCGGAAAGTATTGAATTTGAGAAAATATATTTTGATTTAAAATTGAAATTTCAAGATAAAATCGTTGCGATTAATGTTAGCGAGCAAAATATTTCTATTGCTATACCAACGGAGCAATCTAGTGCTAATTTTCGATTATTAGATGATTTAGATTTATTTAGATGCATGAAATTTAAAAATATGGATTTAATTGCTTGGAAGAACTTCTTAAAGAGAAAATATCTTTATTTCTTGTGTTTAAATAGTCACAAGCTTAAAGACTATCCTACTAATTATTTAAAATGCAGTACATGTCAAGGTAAACATAACTCTCTTTTACATGAAGATTCTAATCATAATAGAGCAAATTTTTGTTAAATGTCAATGCTAATTGTAAACAAGATACTGATAATACCCTTAAAAGAAATGTCAGTCAGCAAGAAATATCTAACATAGAATTAGGTGCAGTAAATACGACGCTTAATTCTAGTACTTCTGTAAATACTGCAAAATGTGTATTGTTTTTACCTGCAGCAAAACTTTTGCTATATAATAACAAAGGTGGTTCATTTGTAATCAAAGGCATAGGAATCATAGGACCTAATCAAAGGCAACAGAGAAGACGGTGCTTTTTTACAAATATTATTCAAAGTAAAGATGCAAGGTGAAATTCCTTATTCATATGGGAGGTGGGGATATCCTTCAAAATTCTGTACAGTCACAAATGCAATGAGTGTAACATTGATTCTATATTACAGCAGTAGTTTTGAAAACAGAAGAATTGCCTCTTAAAAAGAATTCATTATCAGAGGAGGAAGAATTTTGTAAAAATCACTTTAAAGCAACTTATAAAATTAATAATGAAGGTACATTTGTGGTTAAGTTACCTATTTATAGAGACATTAATCAATTGGGAAATAAAAGAGGTATGGCAGTTTCCAGGTTATTGGCAATAGGAAATAAATTTAAGTCCAATTCAGAACTTGAGTGGGAATATAAGAGTTTTATGGAAGAATATGAAAAATTGGGTCATATGTCACCTAATAAAGAACTAGATGTGAAAATATCTTATTTTCTACCTCACCACGCTGTGCGAAGAAAGGTTAGCATTACAACTAAACTTAGGGTTGTATTTGATGGTTCATGCAAGCCTCCTTACTCTAATTCATTAAACTCTGTTTTAGGAGTTTGTCAAATTTTGCAACCAGATATTTTTACTCTTCTTGTAAGATTTTGAGTAAATGAAATTGCTTTTACGGCTGACATAAAGCAAATGTAAAGGCAAATTTTAATTGATCCGGAGGATCAAAACTTGCTAAAAATAGTTTGGAGAAAGTCGTTAGATTCTAATATTAAAGAATATAAACTTTTGACAGTAACATATGGTACTGCATCGGCCCCATTTTTGGCTACTAGATGTTTACACCAAATATCATTAGACTGAAAACCTCAAAATCCTGAACTATCTAGTATAATTCAAAATACTTTTTATATGAACGATTTAATGTTGGGAGCATTGTCTAATAAGGAAGCAATCATTTTGATCCAAGCTTTAATTGAAGCTTTAGATGCTCGAGGATTCCACCTCAGAAAGAGGCGTTCTAATTCTCGAGATGTTTTAATCAATGTATCTAAAAATCTGGAATTTAAGGAACCAAATGTAGAAATTCATCATGAAAATTGCTCAAAAGCGTTGGGTTTTATTTGGGACTCTTAAAGGGAAGATAGGTTCATTTTCAATATAAATTTTAAATTTGAAGCAGAGATTGTAAAAAGATCCTTTTTATCCCAATCAGCAAGACTTTTTGACCCTTTAGGTTTTCTCTTTCACCTTGCACAATATTAATTAAAATTTTCTATCAACAGTTATGGTTATTCAAACGATTGGGATGATGCTCTACCTGAGCACTTTGTACTTAAATGGAAAAAGTTTCAAATGGAATTTCAACAAGCTTGCCTTTTATCAATCCTGAGATGGCTTCAAATTACAAATAAGCAAGTAACTCTTCATGGATTTTCAGATGCATCGGAAGCAGCTTGTGCTTGTGTCGTCTATGCGGCACAAAGAAATCGGTTAAAAAAGTAAAGTTACGATGTTGGGCGGAAAAAGCAAAATCGCTCCTTTTATTTGTGTAATTGTTTAAAGGATCATGTTATTAATGTTTATTCTTGGACTGATTCACAGGTTGTCTTGTCTCGGGTATCATCACCTCCCAGAAACTGGAAGCCTTTTGTTGCCAATAGGACATCTGAAATTCTGGACATTATACCTTGTAAGAAATGGCGGCATGTTCCTTCGAAAGAGAATCCAGCCGACCTTGGCTCCAGAGGCATATCACCTAAAGATTTACCCAACTGCAGCCATTGGTGGAAGGACCTCAATGGTTAATGAAGAAAACTTGCCCAAGCAACCACTTTTGAAGGACATTAAAAAATTTGTTATAATAGAAACTAAAAGGACTTTTGTATTTTCTGTATATTGTAAAAATATTATCAATATGTTGCTTAACAACCATTCATAATTTTCAAAGATAATTAATATTTTGGTATTTTGTCTTAGATTTTTGCAGCACTGCAAAGATGGTAAGAACAAAAAGCGTTCCAGAGGTAAAATGAAACCTTTAACAACAAGGGAAATAATTGTTGTAAGTAATATGGTTATATATGAGCAAAATGTATATTTTAATAGTGAAATTAAGTGCTTAAAGTTAAAGCAGTCATTGCCTAGAAAAAACCCACTAGCAAAGCTTTGTCCATTTATTGATGAGGACGGATTGATCAGGGTGGGAGGTACGCTTCAAAATGCACAATTACAGTATGATGCAAAGCATCCAATTATACTGCCAAATCGGCATAAACTAAGTAGTCTAATAGTAAAGTATTATCATATTTTAAATTTACACGCAGGTGGTATGTTGTTAATGTGTATTTTATGCCAAAAGTATTGGATTGTAAATGTTAAAAGGTTAATTAAGAAATGTGTGTATAATTGTATAAAATGTTGTAGATTTAGAAGTAATATGTCCTAACAAAGAATTGGAGATTTTCCTAAGGATAGAATAATTCTTAAGACCGTTTTACTTAAAAGACCGGAAGGAGAGAGAGATTCTTAAAAGACCATTACTGTTGTGGAATTGACTACGCAGGTCCAGTTTCTGTATTAAAATACAGAGGAAGAGGAGCTAAAACAACAAAGGGGTACATTGTTATATTTGTCTGTTTTGCCACTAAAGCTTTGCATTTAGAATTAGTAAGTGATTATACGTCTTAAACTTTTATTGCTGCATTAAAAAGGTTTCGCTCATGAAGGAGCACTCCTAAGCATATACATTTGGACAACAATACTAATTTTATAGGGGCCAAAAGGAAATTAGGAGAACTATTTAAAAGTTTGTCTAAAATTACAAGTGAGGAAAAGGTATGCTATTTTCTTTCTCAACAGGAAACTGAATGGCACACTCTGGAATGGAGGACTCTGGGAAGCTGGTGTTAAATCGGTAAAGTTCCATCTAAAGAGAGTCATGGGTAGTACAAACTTAACTTTTGAAGAATTCTATACATTGCTAACTCAAATAGAGGCTGTATTGAATTCGGGACCTTTAGTTAGACTGGCGGATAATGATATAGACAGTTTAAATGTTCTAACTCCATCTCATTTTTTAGTGGAGGAAGAAATAAAAAGTCCACCTGAAACAGTAGAAGAATCTAAACTTACATTAAAGGGATGTTGGGATATAGTTCAGAAATTAAAATTACATTTTTGGAGGAGATGGCAAATTGATTACTTAAATTCTATGCAAGGGAGAACCAAGTGGAAAAGCGGCACATCAAATATTAAGATAGGAGATGTTGTAATCATCAAGGAGGACAATCTTCTTTCATCTATGTGGCCTCTTGGAAAGGTCATATCTACCCATCCAGGTAAGGATGGAATAGTTCGGGTTGTCACATTAAAAACTACAAAGGGACTGTATCAAAGACCTATTGTAAAGTTATCTATATTACCTGTGCATCAAGAATAAATTCTTGATGGGTAGGAGTTATGTTGGAATTTGCATATTGTTATTTATTTTATAATCTTGAACGTATAATTTGTATGGCAAAGGTAAAACCCGATTACTCTCGCTATTTATACTGGTGCATCTGGCACCATAATTTGTAGTGAATTAATTGCGTTATTAAAGATATGAACTGAAGAAGACTGATTGTTATATTTTATACCTGGTACATTATCAAGTCTGTACAAGAACATTGAATTTTTAGGCAAACCAAACCATCTTACATCCATAACTTTACCATTAAAGCCTAAGCAGTCTGTTAAATGAAATCTTAACTTAAATCTTATACCTTTGATTGAAGTATATATTATTAATTAAGGATTACAAGAAATTTTTTGAGTCTTTTAATATCAAAAAATGAACACAAAATAGTTTATTCATAATATAAATATTAAACATCACTGATTTATATTTAGATTATAGATTTCATTTAAAATAATTTTTAAATGTATGCCTAATTGATTTATTTTCATTAAAATTATACCAAAACAAAGAAATAAAATTTATACACTGAAATGTTCACTTGGAGTAAGAAAAATTAGATAACAGATATCATATTTCCCGGTTTAAGTTTAGTAATTCAATTGATTCATTCTTCTTTATGTGATTACTTCTATTTGTCATTTTCATGAAATATAAAAATAAAGTAAAATAAATATGTACGAATATAATACTTGTAAAAAAAATTCAGGTATAGGTTTTATTAAATATAAAATAGATAATCTAGAAAGTTGGATGTAATTCAAAATAATTTCTAACAGGAATTATGTTCATTGAATTTAAAATTAGGATTCAGAAAAGCCTCTGGTATCTTTGAAAAATTCTTTACCCTTAGTTCTTCATCATTGATATTTTCTCCTAATTCTTCTGCAACACGCTTCAAATTGGTAAAAGATATTTTTCCTGTATTATCATCATCAAACAATTGGAATGCTTTCATTATTTCTTGATTAGCACCTTTGTCACTGATTTTCTCAGCCATCAGTTTGTAGAAATCATCATAAGCTATCTTTCCTAAAATGATAATATAAAAATATTGTTACTCCTTCATTTATGCTGATAACAGATTTCATGAAAACAGCATACAAATGAAAATTGTACTAATGAAGCAATGAAAAGTAATTTGGAGTAAACTGAAAGGTTATGGCATCAGGTTTGTAGTCTGCAATGTTTTAATCAAGCCCTGGGTTTGAATCCCAATTCTATTGAAGACTTATCATGTAGAGGGGTGAATACACATTAAATTTTCTGTAGCTCAAAGTCCTCACACTGGTATATGTCAGTTCATCCTTGACATCAGGTTATAGATTTGTGTATTGGTTGGTTCAAAATTACAAAGTAGAAAGGATCCGAGTGAGACTCGGGTTCTAAAGATTTTTAAAACAACAAACCTTAGCACAGCAGGTAATTATGAGAATATTTTTCTTTTAAATTACACCCGCCAATGTCCTCTTGGACACAAGGCCAATATACAGCAGATGTCACTCTAGCAAGGAAGAGAACTCCACAGTTGTCTTGCAAGAGAACATGAAGTAGAGCAGGGCAATCGGATAGATGCTCCCCAGTCATTGGCAGATTTACAGAGAGGGCAGAGCAATGAATCAACCAAGCCAATCTTAAACAGATGGGTTTGCATGTAATCATGTCCAGTGATGACTCTGAAACATGCCACACTCACCACCCTACGTAGGGCAGAAAGCTGAGCAAATCTCCGGCCATCCAGCAGACGAGACCAAGATTTGCCAACAGCCAAGTCTGTAAGAGTGGAAACTCTCTTCTGTCAAAATTTGTCCCTGAGAAGTTGCTTGGTGTTTCGAAGAGGCAACAGAAGGCAAGGTGGATGCAGTGTTGAAGCCTATTTGGCTAATTTGTTGGCTTGTTCATTTCCATGAATGCCACAATGAGATGGGATCCATTGGAGAACAACCTTGCTTCTGGTGCAAAGAAAAGAGTTAATAAGTTATTTGCACTCAAACTCGTTTTGATGGGGATAGATTGTAGCCAGATATGGTCTTAATTGTGGCTTGAGAATCTATGAATATTACAATATTTTGGCCAGGAGTAGCACAAATGGCTCTAAAAGCCATAAATATTGCATAAATCTTATCATCAAAATTGTCTGAACAGACACTAAGAGGTTCTTTAAGATTAAAAGAGTTGGAGAAAGCACCAGCTCCTGCCTTATCAAAGGAAGCTGTGGCAGAGCCATTAGTAAATACATGCAACCAATCTTGATCTGGATATCTTTCATGAATAGTAACCAGAGCTGCAGATCTTAACTAAGCCAGGAGGGAATTATGCTTATGAACAGGCAGGACCAAATCCAGATTAGCAGAAGCATATCTCAAATGACCCAGGAAGGTAGTTGGTTTAACGATGGGAAGTCTATTATCAGAAACACCAAAAACATTTGCAAGTCTCTGGAACTCAAACAAGAAAGTATGTTGAGTTTTAAGTCTTGTTTGGGAAAGGTATGTATTCAGGCCATAAATGCTCCTTTCTCATTAATCGCTCACCAAGAGAAAGAGCAGTGTATTGACGTCTTTCAAATGGACCAGAAATTTCAGTCTGAAGCTGCATAGCGGCAATAGGGGTCAAGGTGGCTGCACCAGTGATAAATCTAAGTGCTTTATTTTGAACAATGTCCAACTTTGATAATGCACTGTCAGAAGCAGTAATAAGAAGCACAGAGCAGTAATCAATGACAGGTCTAATGTAAGATGTAAAAATAGGAAGTCAAAACACTTTGGGATGATCCCCACTTAACACAGGCAATTCTTTTTAACAGAGATAGCCTACTTGTCGCATTCTCGACCACTTTAGCAATATGTTTAGTCCAAATTAGTCTGGAATCCAGGGAAATACCAAGGTAAGTAGCACAGTTGGTCCTGAGTAAAGCATTGTTATTGTAAACCAGGTTTATGTTGTGCTATTTTGTACTTAGGATGAAAAATTCAAAATTTGTCTTAAAGTATTCTCCAAGGACCAGTTTGCCAAGGTCACCAGTGCCGAGTTCAGGGTACTTTCTAATTTAGGTATATCAGAACTGGTTGACCAGAGAACAAGATCATCAGCATACAGTAAGGAATTAATCTCAGGCACTGCATTATCGATGAAACTCAAAAAAAATCATTAATCATAATATTAAAAAGAACTGAGATCAAGATTGATCCCTGTGGAAGGCCTTGTCTAGTTTGGCCAGACCCTGAGCAAGAGTTGCCATATTTGATAATTTGTTTTGATATTTATCAGATCACAACACTGATTAGTTATACTACTAAAATTAATGAACAAATAAATTTTCATTCAATATAATTAATTATAAGACATCTTTAAAAAAAACAAGATAAATATGCAAAAATAAATTTAAAAAAGTACATTTTTTTAATAGATTAAGTTCTTAAAACACATAAAAAAAACTATTTTTTTACATTTTTGGCATTAAAGCTATACACCCAAAGCTAAATTATAAATATATTAAGGAAACAACTGTTTTCTCATTCTTAAGTTTCAATTATTCACTTAACCATGGAAGAAAAAACTAAGCACACATATTTGTGCTAAATTTCTTCAACAATTTTCTGACACATTAATATACAAAAATTTGTTAGAAACCAAAATCCATATTCATATTGAACAAAAGTTTGCATTCATATTTAGGATGAAAATCACTCTCATAAAAGATATCCATGTGTGTGAAAAGTTTTTTTGTTTAAAATATCAGCAAAGTTTTATAAAAATACTAGCTGTACCCTGCCACGCGTTGCTGTGGCTCAGTCTTGTTAAACAGAAAGCACATGTTTTCAGTATGTTAAAACATTTGCATTGCATGTATGATTTTTTTTAAAAAAAAAAATGTATAAATATATATAGGCAAAACTTTTCTTAAATGATATCATTTATAATTTGTTAATCAAATGCTTGAAGTTATTACGGCTTATTTTGGTCCTTATGTTATGAACATATAAATTTATTTACATTGTCTTTAAAGTGGAGACCTCAAGTTTGAAGATAAATTTTAAAGGGCTCTACTCTGGATTCCTTGAGGGCAATGGGTTGGTTTTACAATGCTTTTAGATATTTCTATTAAATCAGAGGTGTTTTCACAAATGCATATTTATCCAAACAATGTCACTTGGAAATATGAATTGTATTTCCTGATGTTATATAGGAAATGTTTTGATTCCGCAGTATATCTAGCAAGCAAAATATTTAATGGCTCTGTGGTTCTCCAAGTTGAGGCAGTTTAATTTTTTCAGTGGTACAAAACATTCCTTTTGTTTCTCCCTTAAATTCCAGAGCATTGCAATAAGGATACACTTCCATCATTGTGTAGATGAGAACATGCTGCCTGAACCTAGAATCTTCCACTGGATTGTACCGGAATGCAAGGTGACTGTTATTGTGTGATTGCTCACCACAAAGTCATGTTTGACGCAGATGTGCTGTTTCTGATTAACATCTTTCTGATGTCTGCTCGCAAATGTGCATCCTCAAGTCTGGCAGCATGTTGCTCTGCTGCGCCCTCAGCATGTGTTTGTGCCATTCTTTGTCTGTTTTTCTCGTTTGCTGATATCCATTCTTTCTCAGTTTGATGTGCAATTACACTCGTTGCAGTACTTTTGCCTTGAAAGTATGACGACCTAAGTTTGATTTCCTGCAAGGCATTTTTTTGTAGTGACTGCACTTAAAAAGAAAAAAATTCAAACAAAGCATATAAAATTTCTTAAAAACTTAAAACTGCACTTAAAAAGAAAAGAAAATTAAAACAAAACCATATAAAATTTCAAAACATTAAAAAAAAAGAAAAATTAAGAACAAAAAGAAAAGGAAAAAATAAAAAATGCTAATGAAATATTTAACTTCAAACGTGCATCAATTGACACAGCTGAAATCCAACACAATGAGAGGCTGAAGATATTTTCAATTGAATATGCCAGGAAAATTCCAATATAAATATGGATTTTGCAGCAGAAATCTACAACAAAGTGTTGATAATGATGGAGTATTTTTGCAATTCACAATTCGATTAGCAATTGTTATCAACAAAGTTAAGGGAGAGTAGGGCTTATATCTAGACACAGAATGCTTTTCACATGGACAATTATTTGTTATCTGTGTACTTAAATATTAGCATCACCGCAGCCAAATTACTGCCATGCAAATCACACCAATTTCCATCCATTTCTTTTTTCATAAAAAAAATGTTAGAATCTTTGTTTAGATATTAAGGTGCAATACACGTGGCACCAATTTTGATACGGTGATGCTAATACTTAAGTACTGTTGTGTGCTCCAGAGCAGCAGTCACCAATTGGTGATCAGTGAGAAATTTTGGATGGTCTGCAGAAAAATTGGGACATTATTTATACTTCTATGAAGATTCAGTTTAAAAAAAGATGAACAGCAAAATAACATATTATGGAACATGGATTATTCTTTACTAAAAGCTTTTAGTTACCTAAATAACAATGAAAAAACGAACAAAATTCTTGAGGTTAGGGATTTTTGGTAACCTCAACCAATTTTTGGAAAATTGGTGGCAAAACACTTTAGTCTGTTGATTGTTGCTTTCATGAAGCTTATTTTCAGGGGTATGGAAGATTAAATAAAGACGTAAATATAGCTATAGTGGTCCACCACATAGAGATCAATCCTATTAGTGAACCGCAAATTATAAAGTTATACAATAAGTGATTCATGAAGTGTTGAAAAATGGCGACTACTACTCTAAAGTAGGCACAGCAGGCAATTTCTGTATCTATACAGACAATGAAGCAACACAAAATGTCTACCCATAAGCATTGTAAAATTAACCCTTTGAACTCAAGAAGAGTCATTTTAAATTTATTTTCAAACTTGGCACCTTCCCTATGGAAACAATGCAAATAATTTTAGATTCATAACATGACAAAAAAAACCCATAATAACTTGGGAGTATTCTGTTAACAAATTACAAATGAAATCTGTTTAGAAAAGTTTTGTTAATGTATATTTCCACATTTTTTTATTAAAAAAAAATCATACCTCAAGTGCAAGCGGTTAAAGATATTAGAAATGTGTGCTTTCTCTTTTCTTTCTTTTTAACCAGACTGAGCCACAGGAAAACGTGGTTGGATACAGCTAGCTATAACAAACTTAAATGATAAAAAGCTATCAAAAATCACTTATTAACAACAGATTTTCAATATTTTGATGAAATCACCAAAAAAAGTTGCAAACAAAGGTACTTGGATACTTTTGCAACTATATCAACCCTGAATTTGTTCGCGTCATACACGATGAATTGGCAATTAAGTGCTAATGTTGCCAATATGGTTGCGAAAATACATTAATATCAAAACAAACACAAAATATACATCGTAAAATCTTAATTTTCCCATTTGTATTTCACAGTAACACCTAATAAAATTTTGAAATTATACAAAATACAGATTTTGTGAGTCTAATGTTATCACCCCAACTATTAGAAATTTCAATAACTATTTCGTCGAAAAATTCACTACCAAGTGCAAAAAAGCATTATTATTGTGCACAAACAGGCATAGAATGGTTTTCCCTTATTGAATGCATATTGCAGTATGTGGCAATGTCATTTGATTTTAGGTAAATGGCCGATGAAAAAAAACTATATATTAATTTAATATAGATTCATTGGAAAAAGAAAAACAGGTGGAAGATTTTAATTGGTACGCTACTCGTTTGTGGAGAGATTTTGAAATCACGCCAAACACATCCATAGTATACAGAAATAAAATTAGTATTTCATATATAAAAATTATCGAAAATAAATATCCTGAACATAAAAATAAATTGAAAAACGATATACAATATTAACACTAATTGACATAAAAAGAGCTGAGCTATCTTTATCAAAGCGAAAGTATAATTTGAAAATATCATTACAATCTTATGACCACCTGCTTCCTCAACATGTATTTGAGCCCTCTGTCTGTTTTGCTCATTCACTGATGCCTACTCTAACTTGATGAGCAACTACCCCTCGCACTGCGTTTGCTTGGCCAGTATGATGACCTAAGTTCGAGTTTCTGCAATACAATTTTATATACTCAAGTCGATTGACTGCAGTTAAAATGAAGGTTTAAACAAAAACATATGAAATTACAAAACAGCTCTGAGTGGGCCTTGTATCCGAATCCCTTTGGGGCCCTTTTTCAGGTATGAGCACCATGCACACACACAAGTGGAACTGTAATAACATTCGTCGGGGCCCCTGCATCATTGATACAGCGGTAGCTCTACGTCCCTGACAAAAGCAAACCATAATAACTTAAAGTATTTTTTTAGCAAATTACTAATGAAATCTGTTTAAGAAGGTTATAATCTCAAAAAGCAACCAAAAACAAAATAAGGTGTAATATTTTGATGACTTAAAATCAGAAAATCTTAGTTTTACCATCTGTATTTCAATATTAACATCAAATGAAAGGTACTTGCATATTATCGCAACCTATTGGTAACATTGTATAAAACAAAGCACATGATTGACAATTCTGCGCGTACAACATCTGCGAAAATGGTATGGCCAACTAACTTTGCGAGTTATCATGATTGTTGCGATAATACGTAAGAATCGAATGAAATTTTAAAAATTGTCTAAAACAGAGAAAAACATTCTTATTAAAAATTATTATATTGTTATTAAAATTATTATCTTATTAATTTCATCAAACTAAAATGTCTTCAAGTGGGAAAAAATATTGTTTCCAAACATTGAATGTTATGTCGTGGCATTTGGCTACGTCTTTTTATTTGAGGTAAATGGTTAACAGAAACTATTTGGTAGAAAAATAAGCAGCGTACAGAAGTCAATTATGTAAATTTCATTTTCGCTTAATAAAGAGAAATAAATTTAGCTTAAAATTACAGAAAAAAAGACAATCTAGAATTTCAGCAAAATCGTAAACATCCCGCGATAATGCTATCCGATTGTTGCCAAAACTACAAAACAAAATTTGAGTTGTTGAAAAAATAATTTTTAAAAAATGATTTATTTGAAAAATAATCCCAATTACGTATCAAAGAACAAAAAAATAGATAAATATGACAACCAACAAACATAACCATAGTAGAATTATACAATAATTCGGAAAAAACTATGTGCTTAAATTTTCGCATTCAGAGCGAATCGTATGACGTCATAACACCAAAAAATCACTTAAAAATTAAATTTAAAAAAAATTTAGAGTGAATTTTAAAATAAAAAGTACATAAGAACCTGACCTGAGTCAAATGCAATGTTGTGTCAATATCTCAAATAAATCCATGCAGAACTTTTTGAGTTATGCGAGCATACACAAACCAACACAACATTTTTATATATATAGAATGACTTAACTCCCTTATTTGAAATTAAAGTTCAACAGAAAAAAAAAAACAGTTTGATCGACATTTGTATGCTAATAATATTTTACATCTTAAACAGAAATCACAGATTATATAAAGATAACACATAAGTAAAAGTCATAAAAAATTGATAATATGATGATTTAAAGACCAGTTCTTCAATGAAAAGTACTTGAATCAGAAGAATCAAATATTAAATACAGATAGATCCCAATTTAATGAGCTTCCCAAATTTTCCTTTCCCCTGAAAAAAATGAAAAACAAAAAATCTCTATTTAACGAATAATGAACCCTGAATTAATGAATTATTTCAACGGCCGAAAAAATTTGCATTAGAAAATATTGGATTTCTTTTCAAATGCCATTTCTTTCTCTTCCGGAACAGAAAAAGACTTTACCTGTAAGCAGCATATTTCTATGTGAAAAGATGCAACCTATTATTAGATTTTACAGGTACAGATGAGTCATAAGTGTAACCAATTACGTGAGTTTTGAATAGGAGAAGAAATTCCTTTCTGAAATTCCTGTCAAAACTGTTACATTTGCTAATGCTTTACATTGTTTGGAAATTGTGAAAACATGCTTTATGCAGCAGAGTATAAATGACGCAGTATTTTCTTCTCTGCATAAAGTCAAAAAAGAACTCTTTCGAGTCAGAACTAAAAAATATTGTCAAACATCTATTAGTCTGTATTTTAAAATTTCCAATTAACTGGTATGTAATAATTTGCTAATAGTACTTTTATTTGCTGAATAAAAAGTGAGTAGTTTCTAATTCTTGACATTGTTTGCATACTTGTTTAGTATAGAACTTCTAAAAGGTAAGTGAAAAAAAATTGTATTTTTTGGACCCTGATATTACAAATAACCCTGAATTATTAAATGAAATGTTTGTTCCCAATAAATTCATTAAATTGGGGGTCATCTATATAATATCATTTTATACAATAACACTAAATATATCTAAGTAATTAAAATAACACCCAAAGAATTATATATAATTGTTCCTCTCTCTCATAAACATACTTTTTGTTAGCACAAATTTGACAATATGAAAATATGTTTTTTTGTTTGTTGTAATTAAAAGCAAATGTAATCATATTGATATTTCATAGGACAAGAAGTGAAAATAGTTTAATCTTTATTTCAAATATTTAATGTATAGAATGATTAACAGATTTTACAGTACTTTAATCTGTAAATGTTAATTGAACCATGGAATTTAAAATTAATTAAGCCATGAAAGAGTGGTTACGCCAAAACTATTGATTAAATTGAAAATACTATTCAATAATATATTAATGTAAAATACATCAAAGTTATTGATATAAAGTGACACATTTTTTTTTTGTATTGTAATCTGAAGTCCTAAAAAATACAGCATATATATTATTAATTTGGTATAAATTTATGATTCATTACAATTCAATAGCAAATTCCAATTTAAATAAACTTAATACAGAAAAGTTTTCCAATAGAGTGTAAAAATTTTTTTCACTTTGATATATCAATTTACAAATTTTTATTTATAGTAACAAAAATATATATTTAAGATAACCAATTACAAACAAATCATATGCATAGTACATGGGTATATAACAATAAATTTAAGTACCAGTGTTATCTTTATCAATTTCTGATACCATTTTCTTAATTTCTTCTTTTTTTGGTTCAAATCCTAATGCTCGCAGAGCTACCTAAAATGAATATATAGAGACATATATAAATAGCAATGACAAAAAAATCTCATCTTGATAAATAATTAATAAATTATCTTTCTATGTATTACTTGTAAAATGTACAGTGATATCTCTTAAAATTTAAATTATTATTAATGTTTGTTCAGCAATGCTGTTAAAGTGGTTTTTTTTAAAGGGATAAGGGTAATTTTAACTGTACACATGCAAGTACACAGACCACACATGCTCTAGTCAACACTGCAAAAAAAAAAGTTAGTAACAGTATTTCATCCTACATCTGGCAGTTTTATTTTAAAGTGAAGTAAATGGCAAACTGGGCATCAAAAGTACTTGCAATGATTGGCATTTCACCTATATGGTGCCGCACTAAAAACAGATACCAGCAGAATGTACTAGGTCTGCAATGATAAAACACCAATCGCAGCTTCATTAGGAAAAAAATTTCATCTGGTAATCAAAAGAATGGAAACTTCAGAAACATCCAATTCATATTTTTTTATTTAGGAGAAAGATTCATTTTCTTCTAAAATTTACATCACAGTTATATACGATGAAAATTGCTTAACTTGAAACTGAGAGGCCTGAAATATATTTTCATGTTAAAAGAATTTTGTGTTAAAAGATATTGCAAGAAAAAACATATATTCAACAAAATTAAGTTTATTCGAGTACATTTTAATTCCATAGATATGTATAAATGTATATATTTAATAAAAATCAATGAAAAAAACATTCACAAAAAAAAAATGAAATTTAATACAAAATTTTAAAATCTTTGGAAAACAAAGCCTTTATTGAGCTTCTGAAAAATAATCTATTTTTCTTTTCATTTTCTTCTTTAGCGTCAAATTTTCGATGTCGTACATTTTGTTATTCATTTCACCATCGGGAATGTGCATCTAAATAGCTGTGCTTACTTTTCATGTTTTCATTTTGGATGACGTGGGAACAAGAGTTGCATTATTAATTTCACTTTCATCATTGAAATCTGCATCAAAAATATTTTTTTAGCTTTGAACAAACTCCTAAATGAATTTGTCTGCTATGATTGGACACACATTATCATCTACTGCAATGAATTCTTCCCCAATGATACAGTAGAACAATCCAATAATATAGCAACTTTCTCAACTGATTTCCCAGAAGAGAAATCCTTTTATGTTAAGTGATTTTTGTTTCATGTTAAGAGAAAAAAAATGTATGAAAATATATAGTAGTTTGTGGGTCCATTGTTTTATTTCATGTTAACTGATATTTCGTCTTAAAACGTTTTCGCATCAAATGTATTTCAATATACATATTGTTAGGCATCCTTAACATATTCATATTTCCCCCAAAACTAAAAAATAAATAACTTGAATAAATGCCTAATCTCTATGAGAATATTTCTTTGATTTTGAAAGTATCTGATCAAGTGAAACATTTTATGCTTTGAGTTTAAGCTCATCATACTTGTCTTCCAAGTCCATTGATTGAATATTTCTTTGCAAAAACAATTTACCATATTTTTCTGCATATAATCAGCAGATTATGTGTTAAAAAAGTTTCAAATTTCGTTTTGCGTATTATACGCCGCCGCAGGTTATCTGAGAAAAACCTTTTTCCATCAGAAAAGCTAACAATAAAGTTTTGAAAAAAATGCCGTTTATGATTTATAAAATAAATAATAGATGGCGCTTTCATGACTCGAATGACGTATTTCAGCCATAACTAGTTTTTGTCCAATTACATTCAAAAACGAATTTGATTCCTCAGAAGGAAAAAACAGTTACTAGTAGCTGGCGCCATTTCCAATTTTCTCTTGACTAGAGCTATTACGTCCTTTGAAAGTTTTCATCATGTTGAAGCGAAAGCGTTAAGTTACACTGAAAACTTCAAGTTAAAAGTTATAGAGAAGGCTACATAAGTTGGAAATCGGGAAGCTGCAAGGTTTTTCAATGTTGACGAATTGAAATTCGTTTGCGGAGGAAAAACAAGACCAACTTCGAAAATTGTGATCGACGTTAAAGTGCCGATCGTCGTGGAAACCTCCCTGGCCAGATTTAGAGGAAGAAATAAATAAAAAGATTTTAAAAGAAAGAGAGAGTGGGAAAGTAGTCTCGATCTTAATTTTTTTTTTGGCTGTTAACTTGCTAAATTTTAAAAAAAGAAAGAGTTTTTCCACGTGGAATGTTTTGTTTAACAACTCAAAACATATATGGCAGTAGCAAAGAATTTTTTAGTTTTATTGAGATTATTATAAAAAATATTATCATACATACTTAAAAAGACATTTCATAATAAATTTTTTTTCTGTACAATTTCTTACTTCTATTTTCAATTATATTGTGTATTTTTTATCTTATATGACACTTATTATCGGCAGTTTACATTTTGGACTATTCACCATAAAAACCGCCACAGATTATACGCTGCTGCGGATTATACAATTTTTTTTTACTCGAAAAAAAGGCTTTGCAGATAATACGCCACTGCGGATTATATACAGGAAAATACAGTATTCTTTGAAATAAAGAATTATAAGAGATTCCATCAAGTTTACTAATCTTATCAGTTTTTTATGAAAAATTATTTAATATTCACAACACATAAAGCATAATCTCACAGCATATTAATTAACTAACACCACAGGCATGAATTTAAAATATATCTTCCAACATACATTAAAAAAATATCTCCTGAATATAAACAAATTAAAAAATAGGATATACTTCAATAATCATATGTTTACAGCTCATTTTTATTACTACAGATTTAACAAAATTAACACAAACAAGTAGGTACTGAGGAAATATATAATTTAAAATTATTGCAATAATAACAAAAATAAAACTACTTTCCAAAATTATTAACAATTTTAAAACATTTAAGAATCCATTCCAGTACCTTAAGCTCTCTAGTAGCAATAAAACCTGAATTTTCAGTGTCAAATAAATGGAATGCATCCTCAATATCTTTCTTTTGTTCATCAGTTAACTCAATCTTGAGGCTTGATCTTTTCTTAGTTCCACCAACAGATGATTTCCTAGATGATGTCTGGAAATAAAATGGGAATATATAAATTTACTCAACATTTTGCCAAAAGTTTCAGATTTCTTAAAATATTTGGGCAAGGGTTTAGTATTGCCCACCCTGAATTTCCACCAAAAAATAATGCCCAACATGGTAATATATCATACAGTCTGGTAACCCATTAAAAAAATATTGTAGTTAGTCCACTAAAGCATAATAATTATTGACTGGTTAATTTTATAAGCATTGTTACTGAAATGAGTAATGATTATCTACAAAGTTTTCAAAATTTATGCTAAGGAAATGAAAACAAATAAAATTAATCTGTAAAAAAAATGTTTCAGAAATCAAATTACAGTGTTCATTTTAGAATGCCAGTTTTTAAAACATGTAGTAACTAAATGCAGCAATAAAATATTTTGGTGCATATGTATTATCGCAACAATTGTCAACTTTATTAATAACTTGCCAAGTTGGCAACCTTGATTTCCTATGTGTCTTATGAGCTGAATTGTTTTGTTTCATATAATGTCGCCAATAGGTTGCAATAATACATAAGTACCAATATTTTTTAGACCTACAATGAACTGTAATTATATTCTAATTGTAGCAGTTTTGATGAGTTAAAAAAAAAACCTATTTTCATTAATAAACCAATAATACAGATTCCTGAACATTGCATTTATACATATCTACTTCATTTTTTATTAAATGTCTCATGAAAAGCAGTCTCTTCATAGTCAACAATTAAAGTTTATTGACAAAAGCAAAAACATAAGCTTGTGTGAAATCTGTCAATAATATATAGTGCAACACAGCTAATACAATTTTTTTGTTATGTATACATATAATTTCTATCATTACAAAGTAAGAAAAATTATCATTATAAGCAATCACAAGGAAATTAAAAAGTATGTGCTAGTTTGTATACAACATAAAAACACAAAAGAAACATTAAAGACAAGAATTGAACAAATTATACAATGAAGTCATAAATATTTTAAATTTCATGTTTAAATATCCACAATAACTGATAAATGAAGCCCCAAAATCAATATTTAAAACCCTAAGTACTTAAATATGATTTGAATAACAATGCTTGGTTTTTTTTATATAAATATTTTTTTCATTGAATATGAGATATCCATAGAAGAAACTTTTATTTATTTATCTCAAAGTTAAAGGAGTTTCTTTTTCTTCCTTTTACATTTCAGAGTTGCAAGCATGAAATGAAGTTTATGTACATTTCAAACATAATTACATATATATATATATTGGTTGAGTGCTCATCAGGGCACATGATCTCTCTGATGAGATCTTCATCCCCTATCTTCAGGTTATGTTGAGCTTTAAAAGATAGAGCTTGTCATGATTGAGTAGGGTATTGAAATTTAAAAATAAAAATTATAAGGTTTAAAATTAAAAGTTAAGAATTAAAATTGCAACCTTAGAAATATTTTAAAAGGATTGTTGGAGCTATGAATGTTGTCTGTGTTGGAAAAATATAAGTGAGTGTGTGGAAAATAATTAAAAGGCATGGAGTCTGTGTTGTACAAGGCTGGCTCCATTACTGGAGGCTAGCAAACGGACAACTTATTCAAATTGGAGCACCGGGTCAACAAGCTCGGCAGCCAGGAGAACCCTGCACCTTGCTCGTAGGCTTCCAACTGACTGAGGAGCTGCCGAAATGGCCTGGTTAAGGCCAACAATCACCCGTCCAATCAGGAAGCTGTTTCTCATTGGGGCTGGGGGGGGGAGCTTGGATGTACATATCCGAATATTTTGCTGAGAATGTATTCACTTTTACATGCAGGAAAACATAATATAAATATAATCACTAGTTTGAGTTAAGGGAAATACAGTGGTGGCCAAAATTGTGGACACTTTTAGAAATTTTTTTGTTTTTTAAATTTGAATGCTTATAGAAAGTGTTACGTTACACAAAATGCAAAGTCGTGTACTTCATTTTAAAGAGAATTTAATACCAAACTCAATACAAAATGACAAAATTCAAATATTAGCAACACAAAAAAATTTAAGCTGCAATAATTATCAATATACATTAGATGTAGATGATTGCATGAGTTATCAGTACTTAGTAGGGTAGCTTTTATTTTGTATTACAGCTTTTCCATCAATGTTTCCTTCAGCTGAAAATAATATTTTAAAGTTCTTCCTTCGTTATTACAAGATGCCAGGAAATAATTATAGTCTCAATTAGTTCTTTTTTATTCAATGTGGGCCTCATTTGGATGCGAGTTTTCAAATGGAGCCACAAGTTTTCAATAGGGTTGAGGTCAGGATTGTTTCCTGGCCAGGACAACAATAATATTTAGTCAAGAAGCAATGAAATCAAATAAAAAAGTAGTTTAGGCACCTAGAAAGATATGTTTGATGAGAAAGTGTGGTCTTTCCTTTGTTAAAATTGCAAGACAGGTAGGTGGTTCAGTGACTACATCTGGAGCCTGAAAATTTTGCTTATGATATTAGGAGACAAATTCGATAAAAAACAACGCAGGAAAGTGGGAAATGTTAACATCTGTTGATGACAGAAGAATAAAAATACTGTCTCCAAGATTGAAGAGTGTCATAAATGGCCATAAGAAATTATCTGAGGGATGCTGGTGTTTTTGTCAGTTCAAGAACAATCAAGAGAAGATAATCAAATGTTAAACTAGGAGAAAGAATTTAACTTACAGCAAAACAAAGCAGACTATAGTAGGTTTAAGGAACACACATTAACCAGACAAATGATAAATGGTCACAAGTTATATGGAGCAAAGAAACTAAGATATCATTATTCAATAGTGATGGACGAAAATATGCAAGACGTAGAATAGGAGAAGAGCTGCATCCTAAGTGCATTCATGCAACAGTGAAGAATCCACTTAGTGTAATAATTTGGCCATGCATGTCAGCAGATGTATGGTTGCCTTCCTGTCGTCAATGGGACACTGAATGCAAGAAAATAAAGAAGTAAGCAGAACCCGAACTTTTTCCTTCCATAAGGTATCTCTTTCCCAACAATGCTTCATTTATTTTTCAGCAGGATTCTACTCCCTATCACACAGCAAAATTATTGAAAGAGTGCTTTCATATAAAGGGCATTGAATTGTTGTCCTGGCTTCAATACTACAGAGAAAACATTGTGACGTCTCTCGCGTCCTTCTTCTAACATAACTCCTAAGTTCTTTGACGGCCACGATTAATGGCAAAACTTTTCCAACCCAATACCAAGAAGAGAAACGAATCGAATATGCAAATGAGATATACTTTAAAAGGATAGAAAGCTTGGTGAGATATAACGGCAAGCCTAGAGATAACTTAGTGCGGAATTGTTTGGAACAAAAAGTTAGACGTCCTACAGCTCTGGAAGAAGGATACGCTCATCGCAATTGAATATAATAAAGATTAAGAAAGCCTGAGTCTTCTCACCTACTATCAACATAATAGGAATTACTTCAACCTAGGAAGGAAGGTGACTTTATAAAAGGTAATATTTTGTATAGGAAGTTAGATTAGACAGTTAAATTATTATAATTAAGATAAGTGATCTAGTTGCGCGATCTGACTTGAATATAAAGTTTAATTGTTGGCTCATTTTCACTTTAAGAAAGTTGTTATTTAGAATTAAGTAAATTAAGTTATTCTTAATAAAAGTTGTGTTAAGAATTACATAATGTCTCATCATTTAGATAATCCCACACCTCTAGCTTACGAGAATCACCCCAGACATAGTCATCACAGGATGGCTATGTCTCAACATGGCAAAGTTTGAAAACTCTTGTCCACATGAATCCCACATAAAAGAGAACTAATTGAGGCTATAATTGTTTTCCAGTATCTTGTACAAAGGGAAGAGCTTAAAACTATCTTCAGCTCAAGGAAACATTGATGTGAAGCTTTAATACAAAATAAAAGTTAACCCACTAAGTACTGATAACTCACTACAGTCATCAGCATCTAACGTATATCGATAATTATTACAGCTTGAATTTCTTTTGCATTGCAAATGTTTGAATTTTTTTCTTTTATATTGAATTCAGTACTAAATTCTCTTTAAAATTAAATATACTATTTGGCATTTTGTGAAATATAACATTTTCAGTAAGAATTCAAACTTAGAAAGCATAAAAATTTCCAAAAGTGTCTACAATTGTGGCCACAGCTGTATAAGTTATTTTCAGAAATTACATCAATGTTTTGGGGAATAATTTCAACAGGTTAGTAAGGCATGTGTAAGCCATTATGAATCACGAAATCTGTTCAAAATTCATGGTCTAACTTTTTTAACAAGGAATCACTAATAAATCTATGAAAATAAAGTTTTAATCCTTTAGAGCAGTGATTCTCAACCTTCTTTTTTTTTTGCTGAGATACACTTTTAACAATTTCAAAATTTAGCGGCATGCTAACAATAAAATAAGTTTAAATGAATTTAACTTATCTGTAATACACTATGTAAAATAGCTTAAGATAATAATTATATCAATGTTAAATAAAATAATAAGTACAACAAAGACAACAAAATATTTATAGAGTACTCAATTACAAATTAATTATAAGAATACATTTAATGTACATTTAAGCTTGATGACTTTTGAAAATTTCGTTAATATTAGGCCATAAAAGTGATAATGCCACTCGCATTTCATCATCTACATTTAAAAGTCTCTTTTTTTTCAATTTTATATTTGTTAATGCTAAAAATTCAAATTCCTGCAAGTATCATGTAGAAATACTGTAACAATACTTTTAAAGCTTTTTGGCTTTTTTGAGATAATCGCCTCTAATTTTAATCAAAAATGAATTAATTGATTCATTTGAATAAGAAATTAAATCTCAATTATTGCAGTTCAAAATTATTTTTTCTTTTTCATACAAAGTTAATTCATAAACAGATGCATACGTTATCACAAATGGATTACAAACCCAATCAAATGTTTTTATATCCATCTATCAGTGAAAGGATATTAAATATATCTCAAATACCCTTAGTTTCTTTCTAAAAAACAGTCAAATGATTCCATTTTTTTCACTAAGTATGACACAAAAGTGATGCGGCACAGTGGTTGAGAATCACTGCTTTGGAGAAAGATGAAATGAGACGCGTTTCAAAACACAAACGTTTTTGATCAGTAGTCGGATTTATGTGAATTAGATACTATAAATAAATAAGATTCTAATTTTAAGTAAATATTAATTTAAGTTATTACATATATATATATATAAAATCCTTCCTTCCTCAGAGGCTGGATAGCCCTGGGTGGGCCTTGGCCTTCACAAGAAGCCTTTTCCAAGCCAGCCTTCTTTCTGCTAGTGTCCTCCAATTCTTAGTTCTCAAAACTAGGAGATCTTTTTCTAGGCCATCAATCCATCTAAGATTTGGCCTGCCTTTTCTATGTGTGCCAATTGGTTGGGCATTGAAGACTTTTTTTTTTAGTGGCACAGTCTTTGTCCATTCTGACAATGTGACTTGCCCATTTAATTCATTGTATTTTGATGAATTTAAGAATGTCAGATTCTTTATACGAGTTATATAGAGATCAAAATTTGATCTTCTTCACCACATTCCATTTTTCTGAATTCCTCCAAAAATGAATCTTAAAAAAAATTTTCCTTTAATAGACAGTTATCATGTTCTCATCTGTTTGAGATATGGACTAAGTTTCACATGCATAAGTTAATACTGATCTTAAAAGACTTTTATACAATAGAACCTTTGTTTTTCCTTTGATTAAATTCGATTTCATATATTTGCTTATTCCATTAAAACATCTATTAGCCATAGTTATTCTCTTTTGGATTTCAGAAGTACAACCGTTTCTATTGTTAATTTCCGAACCTAAATAAGTGAAACTGTCAACAACTTTAAAATTATACTCTTCAATTTTAAAGTGGGAATTGTTAAAACATAATTTGGTGCAAGGCAATCATATTGTAATGTTATCGCATATCGTGGAGAACATAAACAACAACTTGGCGCGTAGCACCCCGATATCAAATTAGCACCTTTTCTTATTAAAAAAAAATAAAACGATATTTTATTATTATAATTTTTATAAAAGCAGAAATTCTAAAATTCATATAAATAAGCAAAATCATTAGTCCTACACTCAAGGCATGAAAAGTCCACAAGAAAATAAATAAAACTATATTGAAACATTATTTTCTTTTAATTAAAATAATCATTATTTATAGTGAATGAATTTGGTTTTTCCCGCCATATCAACAAAAATTTTTTTTAAAAAAACATTACCAAACAGCGTAATTTAAAATAATTTAAATTTTTGCTCATTTTATAGTAATTTATGCTATTTTCCTCCTATAAAAAAAAATAAAGAATTTTCAAGCATTGAAAATTGCAGCACTTACCATATTTTACTATTCCACTAATAATCATGCGAAACAAAACAAAAATTCTTATAAACAAATACATAACGTTTCTTGAGTTGAGTAGGTAACTGCCTGTTTTCTTTAACAAAAAAAAATCATTCTTTTACTGTTTCTTTTAACTTATTTTGTTTATTGGACTTTATAACAAGTAGGATAATTTTAAAAATTAAATTCTAATCTAATTTCACATTTTATGTTAAAAAATTTTAACACAAAAGAGAATAATCAGTTCTTGTTATCAGCAGCAAGAGTACAACTAATCAA
The DNA here is from genome assembly GCA_019973955.1 of Trichonephila inaurata madagascariensis. Taxonomy (NCBI): domain Eukaryota; kingdom Metazoa; phylum Arthropoda; class Arachnida; order Araneae; family Nephilidae; genus Trichonephila; species Trichonephila inaurata. The sequence continues at coordinate 363,663 of BMAV01005869.1, forward strand.
GAAACTAAAATTTATCGTTTGATTTGATGTTTATTGCATGTACTGGTTGCAAAGAAGCTTTTAAATAATAACATTGTGGCTAATTTTTATATCTTCAAGGTATAAAATTATTTGTTTTTCTCGTACAAAGAGAGTGAGACTGTGATGATACATATTATTCATCTATGAATATTTGTTGTGTATCGAAGACTGACCAGCATTGCATCTTGTTTTACCTTGTTACGGTAAAGTGCATTTACAGTACAATTAGATAAATAAATAAGATGGATGTTGCAGAATTATTGAGTTACAAGCCCGCCAAAGAACCTAAAAGGGGAGGAATTGAAGAAGATACTGAGGTAGAAGTGAGGTCTCGTGGCAAAAGACTAGCGAATGTGCCTGAATCATATCATCATGAACGGAGACCACCTAAAATGCAAAAAACGCAAGATGAAAATAAAGAAAACAGACATGAAATTCCTGATCCAGACATTGAACTTCCAGAAGCGGAAGCAGAAAGTGGAGTTCTCGATGAGACTAACTTAAAGAAACTGCTTTTAGCATTTGAAAAAAAAGTTTTAAAAAATCAAGAACTTCGCATAAAATTCCCCGATATGCCTGAAAAATTCATGGATTCTGAAATTGATCTGAATGATACCATTATAGAAATGCATATCATTGCAACACAACCTGATTTGTATCATATTCTTGTGGAATTAAACTCTGTGTCTAGCATTTTAGGACTTCTTACGCATGATAATACAGATATATCAATTGCAATTGTAGATTTATTGCAAGAAATGACAGATATTGATACATTAAATGAAAGTGAAGAAGGGGCTTCCAGTCTGATTGATGCAATGTTGGAAGCACAAGTGATTGCCTTGCTCGTCCAGAATCTGGAACGTCTTGATGAGAGTGTGAAGGAGGAAGCAGAAGGAGTTCACAATACACTAGCCATTGTTGAAAACCTTGCTGAATTTAAGGTTGATGTGTGCATTGATGCCACTGAACAGGGTCTTATGCAATGGATATTGAAGCGAATAAAGGCAAAAATGGCTTTTGATGCAAATAAACTGTATTGTAGTGAAATACTTTCTATTTTGTTGCAGCGTCATGATGAGAATCGTCAAGCTCTGGGTACAATGGAGGGAATCGATGTTTTGCTTCAACAATTGGCGTATTTCAAACGAAATGATCCATCAAACAGTGAGGAACATGAAATGATGGAAAATCTCTTTGATTGCCTGTGTTCATCCCTCATGTTTGCTGTCAATCGAGAACGCTTCTTGAAAGGAGAAGGTTTACAATTGATGAATCTGATGCTTCGGGAAAAGAAAATGTCTCGCAATGGAGCTCTGAAAGTTCTTGACCACGCTATGTGCAATGCTGAAGGTTCAGACAATTGCAACAAGTTTATTGATATTTTAGGTTTGCGATCAATCTTTCCTCTTTTTATGAAAACTCCAAAGAAGAACTGGAAAAAAGGACTGTCTGTTGAGCAACACGAAGAGCATGTATGCTCCATCATTGCCTCTATGCTGAAAAACTGTAAGGGTACTCAGCGTCAAAGGTTATTGAACAAATTCACTGAAAATGACCATGAAAAAGTGGACAGACTTATGGAGCTTCATTTTAAATATTTAGATAAAGTTCATTACATTGATCTCCAAATTGAAAAGGAAAAGGGTAAGCTGGACGATGATGAGATTGATGTGACAATGGAAGAAGAATTCTATTTAAGACGTTTGGAGGGTGGACTTTTCACATTACAACTTATTGATTATATTATGGTAGACATTTGTTGTTCAGGGCCCTCTTCTATCAAACAAAGAGTATTGCAAATTTTGAACTTAAGAGGAGGTTCAATCAAGACCATCAGAAATGTTATGCGAGAATATGCTGGCAACATGGGCGATGCCAATGATGCAGCACTTCGAGAAGCTGAGCAACAAAGACTTCTGCAATTTGTGGATCGTTTCTAACTACACTTAAAAATTTTAAGAAATATATAAGTCCACATTTTAGTTTTGTAAATATATATCCATAAGTATTCTTTATCTCAATGAAGAGATAATTTCTTACTCAATAAGTTTGGATGAGTATTTTTTATTGTTAATAATCTTTTTTGTATAATATATCTAGAAATTGTATAATCCATACATTACAGTTTACAGACTGTTCCATGTTATTCTGCCAACATTACTCCTTCCAAGTAAATTGGGAAATGAATTTAAGTACTTGGCACTTGAAATTTTAAAATTCTGAAGTCTTTTCTATCTTTTAAATACAAAAATAACACTTAGGTTTAAAGGATATGCAAATCCCTTGGAACTTTGCTTAAGCTTTAGTCTAGATAAGTTTCTGTGGAACCGACTGTTAATTTGTATTCATCATGTAATGCAAGGTAATTAAAATATTTTATAAATTAGCTGTTTCTGTATTTTTTTATTTATTCTTTAGTACCTTTTTTATTTTATTTAATATAAATTCTTTGACAATTTTCTCCTTTAATTACTATGCAAATTATAAGATTGAATTAATCTTGTTCCTGGGACCTGTAAACTTGAGATTTCAAAATGACTTAAATAATAAACATTTCTCCATCGCCTAGGATGGGAGCCAAACTAAATGTTACTCCTGTAATATTATTTAAATAAAAATGTAAATTAATGGAACTAAAAAGGTGGTGATGATGGCACTTGCAGAAAGAAAGCGGTTGAGAGATGTTTGTGCAAAAGCAAGATAATAGCATCACATACTTTTGTTTTATATCTGCATTCTTTGTTTTTATACCCAAAGATTGTCAAATCAAAATGTGCTTTCAATATAGCTTTTGAGAATGAAAGGAACATATTGCTTTCATAATCTGCATGCTAGAAAAACGTAGCTATTCTGTGGGCATCCACAAATATGTATTTCCCTTTATTCTTTCCATGAATCCATTTTTACCCATTCGGTTTATCATTAGTGACCCATACCTGTCTTGGCCCACAAATTCTTTGTAACAGCTGCTGCCTTCAATCTCTAAGAGAGATGTATATTTCACTAATTAACTGACTTTCACTATGTAAGTCAAAATTTACTCCATTTGTGTGTGTGTGGTCTCAAAATTTTTTGGAGTTTTGAGATACCTGGATACCAATTCAGTATTAGCTTTATGTTTATAATTTATATATATATATTAATTCTGTGCATTAATCTTTTGTGATGAATTACTTATAATTTTCAAGTAAAAATATTACAAAGAATGAACAGTAAAGAGAAAAAAAATAGTCAAAAAAGGCATCAGATACTTTTATGATAGATTATGATTGTTCAAAGGTTTTTCGGTATCACAATCAGATTGGCAACATTGAATAAAACTGCACAAATTCTAAAAATGGAATATACTGACAGTAATATGTAGCATGTAGTAGAAAAATAATAAGTAATTATAAAGAAATAATAATCAATAAAAGAAAAGTTAATTTTTAATATTTTTAAATTTTACTTTTTTTATTATATATAAGTTATTATTTTAGTATTATATATAAGTATATTATTATTTTTTTTTATTTAAGAATTTCTGTAAATCCCAAATTTGCATTTTAGTATTTAAGCTTGCCATATCAACAAGCAGTTAGGCTTAGTATGGCAAAAAATGGCTTAAAAATATGAAATTAAGCACATGGTTGCCAATGTGGTGAGTTATCTTGAAAACTGGCAAGGCTGTGATTGTACGTTTTTCAAACAAATGTTGGTTTAAACTGGATGTTAAGCTTTGAAATTTTGATATTTATATTTAGAATTTATTCTTGTTTTATTTCAATATTTGTTCATTATTTTCTTTTAGCATAAATTAAGAGTATTTTATGTAGAATACCTTTTTAAAATTACATGCAATTCTAACCAGTTACACCTGCTAATGCTTAGTGCTATACATCTGTTATCTTGCTTTGCCAATCTTGTAAAAAACATGCACACTTACGATAGTATTCACCGCTAACCTGGCCCAGCGATGAAACCTGGAGTTAAGTAACCAGCAGTCAAGTTAAAACTAACCCCAGGTTAGAACTTCAATTCACAGCTGTTTTTCGACCTCCAGTTACTTGACTCTGGGTTTCTTAACCTGGGGTTTCTGGTCCATTCCCATTGGTCGGAGTAAACCCTGTGACTTCGACAGATTTGTTTGCGATCCGAACAGAAGAGTGGCATATTCGTCTCTTTTCAATGTTTATTTTTCAAAATGAATACTTTCAAATTGTTTTATGCAATTTAGAAAAGGAACACTTGAATGTTATAGAAAACAAAGAAACTAATGCGGTTAGTTTGAAAAAAAAAAAAAACGAAGCGTATAGTGAAATACCACGGCAATCTAATGAGACGATGGAGTGATGAATCCATGAACGGGACGACAAATCCATCAATGTTATTTAATTTTTTTTTAAAAAAAATTGAACAAAAAAAAACAGCGTTCTTTGTCAAGAAATGTGTGAAAGACAGGATGTGGTGAAATATCTAAAGAAATGGAATAGACGGACTTTGAAATGAGGTTTTTGGAGCTGATACTGACGTTGCCAATGTCTACGCCATTTGACAGCGACAATACCAAAATCGAAATTTCAAGTAAGTAAATTTCTTTAGTTATTACATATTTTAATTAAATCTTAGTCAATAAAATTGAAAGCTGTTAGTTAATGACCACTCCCCAGGGAGACTGTCTCACTAAAGAGAAAGCATATTTGTTCTTAAAAATTAAAATAACGTTTTGAAATGTTTCATAAGTTTCTTTTAAACTACCCATTAAATAGTATTATGTAACATTAAAGAAAGTTTGCTGTAGATGTTTAACTGGTCCAGTAGAGATGAAGTAAAAAATAACTTTCTTCTACCTATACTAAAAAGTTATATTTTTCTTTTAAATAGAATCTCAAAAATATTTCAATGTGTCAACTTCTGCTTTCCTATGTTTCATTATTCAAATGCATTAGCATAAAGTTTATCAAAACTTTTATGACAAACAGATTAGATAAAAAATATTTGATTATTTGTGGTAATGAGCTGTTGGTACCAAAAGATAATAATCTTTATAGCTTTTTCCGGTTTTTGGTGAAGCATTGTATATTTTTTCTTATGATGATCTGACCATCCTTACAAACATGGTCAGATCATCATGTGAAATCAGTTTATGAATTTAGTATGAAAAAAAGAAAACTCTTATTAAAAATATGTTGTTTTTTTTTCAGAATTTAAATTATTTTTGCTTTTTCCATAATAACTTTGATCCAAGTAATCATTTACTTTTAAATCCATCAAGCTGCTTAGTATAGTTTCAATAATAAACTTTTAATTTATTGTGAATCAAGACACAAAATAGGTATTACTTATCTGAAACAAAAGGAATTTTTTTATTTGACCAAGTAGATATTCATAGTTTTTTCTGATTTAAAAACTAGTTTGTGTACCTATTAAACATGTAATTTTTATTTAACAGATTACAAGATGCAGGAATAAAGAAAATCATATAACAGATGAAGCCAATATAAATGCAACTCCAAAGACAGCCAGAACTCTCAAAGGCACCTTAACAGTGTTCAGAAAACATGCTAAAAAGCCAACAGCTCATCTGCTGCTACGTGCATAAAAGTTGAGCATCAGCAATTCATAAAATATATAGAGCTGGAAGAAAGAAGCTCTAAAACTGAGTTGCAGGAGAAATTATTGGCTACATTGAAAGATGGTCCACAAATATTTTTTCAAAATCATAATTTAAACATAGAATAAATAACTTTTATTACAAAAATTTGTTGTGATTTTTTTTTTTTACAAAAATTAAGATTTTTATAAAAACATAAAAAAAATTAATTAAAGAAATAATTTGACGACATTTCATTTGAGACAAAATCAGCCAAGCAACGTGGTCTTGCTTCAATGCTCGGTGTTGAATTCGTTTTTCAGCACTAATTGTAAAACTTCAATCTGGGGATCTGCAGGTGGCTCGAGATCCCCTACAATAGTATATTAAATGATAAACAAAAGTATTACAATTTGAAATAAGTTGAAACTATGTGTATTAAGTAAATCTCATAATTATCAGTATGGTTCTTACTAATTTACAAAAAAAATAATCTCAAATCATTTTCTTGTGTGTAACTATGGAAACACATTTTTAAATTTAGCTGTTTGTTCAGTATATGAGTTAATGAAGCATCTTTTTCCCACATATATATCTATAAAATGTTTACTGAGGCCCAAGAAGTATAGATTTTATAATGTGTTTTATTTATGTATATCAAATTATAATATATTTGATGAACTTCAAACATAAAAAAAAATCTAATCTTAAGAGAATTTTTACATGTTTTGATCCTAAAAAAATAGAGGATACTTTGCTGATTTCTTTGATTTGCTGAAGTATTAGTTATGATAATTTTACAATCATGCGAAGTGCCCCCCTTTCCTTTTTAAACAGATGATTCTGAAATGCATTTCCCACTTCTAGTTTTCAAAATTAACTGGCTCTGAAACTTCATATCCTGTTAACTGTGCCTTTCACTGCTCCATTACAGTAGTGTTTACATTTTATCATTAGTATTTTCTTACTTTCCTATATGTGTTTTGAAATAGAAACACAGAACACAAATTTTTATGTATATTTTTCATTGATTTGTCAATACGACTGCTTCACATGGATGCATTTTCTCTATATATGATATGAATGCATTTAGAAAGAGTGATATTTCAAACTTAAACAGCTCATTATAAATCAATATTGAATGAAGATAGTGACAGTGCTTGTATCTCAAGAAAAATTTTAATGGTTTTCCTATGGAAAATCGAAGTGATGTAAGTATTGTTAAACCAAATATAACTATCCAGTTATTATGGAATATGGAAAAGTACAAACACTATAATAAAATTGATTCAATTGTCATAAGTGAGGATTCGAGATATCGAAAGTAATATAAGAGAAATACATTCAAATTTTGTCAGCAGCTGGATTGTATTAAAATGTTTTGTGACTCACAATTTTTTTCTTGAGAAAAGTATAACAAGAATACAGGTGTACTTTCATCTCATTCTGTTTCATAATGTCCTTTGTAAAATGCAAACATTTCTTTTGAAATGAATACAATTTTTCTGAAGTATATTCTCAAAAATATATCATTTCATTTTACTCTTTGAATTTTTAAAGTTATGTTCAGTATGTAGAATATTACATCTATAATTTATCAGAATTTTGTAAAATTTGAAACTAAGAATAATTCATGCAACATACATGTAAGAATATGTACACAATTTGTAAATGTAAACATTAAATATGATACAAGTTATTACGTAAAAATTTATTTACATTGAAAGTCTTGACACATAATTAAATTACAGAATATTCTGACCTAGACACATACATAAATTGTGCTGAACAAAACAAGCAACAATTATTGATTGCACTCGCTCTAAGTGACAGTTCAAGCCAATTGATAGGCACGCAAAACTTCATTTGAGGATGTCATACTTCCATTCGATAGTGTTTTTTGTCGACACATGCAATTTATTATACCTGAAACAAAATATAATTTAAATAACTATCTAGAAAGGTTACTAATGTGTAGATTGTGTTTTATCTAACTAAATAAGCAAGTTATATCTTGAAATTACAACATATGCTGTTTACATTTTATATACTGATGCTATCATCTAAGTCTAAGCAATTTTAGTTTCTTAAAAAAATGTTAGCTTTACTAAACTTTTGCACTTTAATTGAAAGGTATGTAAATCAATCTACTTGTTTTTATTTCAAAAGAATGGGAATTGTCTCATTTTGCTAGTTTTTCAAATTACAAACTAATTTCTCAGAATAAACAAACCAATTTTTTGTGGCCAGTCATATAATGCATGGTGAAAGCAGCTTCTATTTCATTAAATTATTTTTGGATTTGTTTTAAATATTTATCTAAATACCTTTTTTTTATGTATGGAGTAATTTTGCTTTTAAAATATCGAACTGATTTATAATATATATAAAAATGAATATTACATACATATATATCACTGACTATCAATAGTTATGATTTTTTTTCTGTTTGATCTGTATAATATGTTTTATAATTCTATGCATGAAATAAGGATTTCGAAAACAAATCTTTATCTCCTAGCAGATGGTAGCCTTTATAGAACTGATATGTTTTTAGGGAAAGACAGGTTGCATTGTTGTTGAAAATTCGAATATATATAATACATAGAATGAAGTGAGTGCCTAGGTTTGTAACAAATATTGATCAGAATATCCAAGGTAGAATCTAAACATTTGGTATTTATTTAATCTTGAACATCAGCAAAAAAATCAATATTTACATATGTAGTCAGAAATTTTTTCAGACAAATCTAGACATCAAATTTAGCAACAGCTGAAGATTAAGGGAATGTTTCTAGATAATACCACAAAAGCATAGAAGCACAAATGTTTAAGTCAAATAATTAATATTAGGAAATAAAAAGCTTCTTACACACACACTACATATAAATCTCATAGGATAACAATGTATTATTCTTGCTATTAGAATGCTAATTCTTGCTGATCTGTTCAACATGTGATTTATGTTACAAGCTATTTATATTAAACAGCCAACAGAAAGATAATTATGTTTTCCAGCTTCTTATGTAACATAGCATTACTTCAATAAAAATTTCTATTAATTTGAAATAATTAAGCATAAGAAAAATAAATAATTATCAGATGCACATACCATTTTGCGAAACTCGTAGCCGTCCATTTCTTCAAATACATTATTTCTTTTTTCTTAATATCCTCTCTCTTCTGGTTTCCTATTTTCTTTAAATAATGTAGAAGTGAAATTTGTGCTAATTTGATATCGGGGGTAGTAGCACCAAGCTGTTGTTTATATATGTTCGCCAAGATGGGCGATAATATTACAATATGGTTACCGTAATATTTTTATCGTCTGTCGATGTGGTTGCCATGTGGATAACGTATATTAGAAATAACTTTAATTCGTTTTTTCCCGCTGTAACCCTTTACTTTCAGACGATATTAATAAAAATTTCTTATTTCTGTTAGAATTTAAACATTTTCAGTGTAATTTTTCTATTGCTTGCGTCTTCTGTTTAATTCTCTATTTTCGAATATGCATATTTCTAAAATGAGTGAGTACTAGAATATTTATTTCTTAAAAGAATAAGTGTGTTGTGCTTTTAATTATCGCTATAAATCGTTTATTTTCGTTTTAAAAATGTGTTTTTTTTACGTTCTTTGTTCGATGAAATTCGTTGAAGGAACTTACAATGCAAGTTTCATTTTGCAAGCTTTCACTACTATGTAATTGATATTCTAAATTACTTTTAACATACATTATGTAATTATTTTATTCATATAATGGAAAAAAATGCAATTATTACTATGAGTAATAATCCTATAATATTCGTTATTTATAATTGTTTCTTTTACCATTTATTTATAAATATTATCACATATTTTGTTATTTATTTATAGTTGTTATTTAATTATAATTATTATCTTATTTATTTATAACTATTTCTGTTGTTTATTTATAACTATTATGTTGTTTATTTATAGTTATGTATTACGAGTTCTCTTATGCATTATTTTTATTTTTTTACAATTCGACGATTATTCTTTTTAATAATTACTATTTAATTATATTATATATTATTTCTAATGACCGTTATAAAATCGTACTATATGAATATTATATATAATTACGATAAAATAATATTTTCAGATTATTATATGCTGCTTATAATACTATTATTACTACATATTACTTTTTATTAGATAATATTATTATTCATTATTTATTGATTGATCTAGTTTACTATCAATCTCTTCCTATATATCCTTTATTTTAAATACATTTCAATGTATTTCAAAACAATTATTTTAAATTAAGAAACGCTGCTTGGCATGATAAGGATCACGCCAAGCAGAACTTGGCGCAATTACCCCTGTTATCAAATTAGTTTCAATCCAAAAATCGCTTACTGCGCATGCGCGGTTAAAACTGACCTGGGTTAGAAATTTTTAACCTGACCCGGAGTTAAGTTATTAACGCGATGGTGAATAGCATTTTCGACGAAACTCAGGTTTTCTTCCTCTAACCGGCAGTCAAGTTAGCGGTGAATACGGGCGTTAAAAAATTACCATTAAAAGAAACTGATACTTTTCTGTTTGAAAGAGAAATAAATTATTTTATAATTTACTGGGTTATGTTATAAATGTCATTTTAATTATCTCTTTGCATTATATTTTAATAGTGAATACTTTAGATTGTTTTTCTTTTAAAAGATTATTAGTGATTTCACTTATGTGTTCAAAACCAAGTAACATTTCTTTAGGAACTCTTACGTTGACTCTTTGACTTGAACTTAATTAAACATTGGTCAGAGAATGTAGACTCTAGTGAAAAAAAATATTATTCACAATTGGTCTATCTATTAGTGATTTTATTAAGCTTTTAAATAAATCTGTAGTTTATTGCTTAACCTACAAGAAGCTACTTATTAGTAATCACTTTGTCTCTTTCTATAATTTCCTTTCTGTTGAATATTAGAACTACGAATAATGAATGGAATGGCTAAAAAACATAATAAGTTATATATTATCAACATGTAAAAAAAACTAGAGGTGAGGTATTTTTTAAAATTTCAAGGTCATACTTTCAAGATAATACTACTAAAATCATATCAAGAGTATTAAACATTTTAGCTTCCTTGATCCACATTGAAAGAAGATGACTTATTTTTTTATCATATATAAGAGTAATGATGACTGGTAAACAAATTCTAGTAATAGCTGATTAGGAAACTTATATTGTAGTTTATTTTAATATAATTAAATAATTTAAACTAAAAGGAAATTCATCTTAAAGGATGAAACAACTAGAAGTGTTTGATATTTTTTTCAGACACTAATTCTTTGAATTCTCTTTGACTAATTAATTGAAGCAATCATAATTCTTGGTGAGTTTTCTAGGTGCTTATCAGATATTTTGATTGTAGTTTTATCTTCATCTTTGAAAATAGATGCTTATTATTATAAGTGCTTTTTTTGAAATAATGACATAAAGGAGGCATGATCAAAATATCCTTATGTAGAAATCGTAATAAAGAAGGTATAATCAAGTTTTTCTCCTAAATTGAATGCCAGATTTTATTTTAATGGAATGTGTGGTATTCCATTTATAAAAAATTTCAGGTACTATGTTTATCAATTGAAAACAGTCACTAATATTGCAAAAAAACTTTATTTTCTCCTAAATTTGGATATTTTTTCTAATTTTTATAAGGATCTCAAATTGTGTTGTAAGGAATGGGCTATATATATCACCTGATAAATGTAATCACGTTTCCTGCCAATCAGTTTGTAAGCTTTGCTGCTGCCAACTTTTGCTTTTTCAGAAACTTTCTTTTAAAAAGCACACATATATCACAATAATACTATATATGAGTAAATGAAATGAATTTGATTTAAAAGTACTCACACACACACATATAATGAACGAATTTTTTTTTTTTTTTTAATTTTGAAAAACTTCCTGGAAAGTCTTAATGAACATCTTTATCCCCTGATCAAATTTGAAATTTATAAATTTTACTAGTACTAGTCTAATGTTAGCTTTGAGAATTCAGTGGAGAACCATGATTGCATTTATCATACGAACGTCATGAATTTAGCTCATTGAAAAGCAATGTCATATGTTTTATTTGCAGGACCATATTTAATCAATGCTTTGAAGTACATAATTTACTGCTTAAATGACAATGTACATGACATTATTTATTTCTACTGTATGTTTTTAAAATTAAAAAACACAGCAAACTTCTATCATTATATGTTGAGAGTGCCTTATAATAACCCCAGATATGTCAGGGATATTGCTTCTAATCTTATGATGATTGGGTAAAAAAATATTAATTCCCAAGAGAGTATCCAGAAAATACATCTTTTGTAAAATTTAATTTAATTAAATGGATGTCCTAAATTTAATTTAATGGATTTAAATATTTAGAGATTTAAGTATAGACATGTCGGTTGTTCAGGTCACAAATTTCATTATATTAGAATTCGATATTGATTCCATTCCACAGTTGTAAAATATGGAATACAACTCAACTGCATTATCCAGATGTTGGTAAATAATGCACCAGTTAAGATATTATCCTCGACTATATATATAGACTATGGTTCAAAATTTTTAAGCCTGTTTTGCTCTAGTGTTACATTAAAATAGCCAAGGAATTTATGTTTTTATTTGAATACGATGCGTTTTTTTTATGTTTCTATTACTTTATCATATAGATCAGGGGTATCCAACCCAAATGACCTTGCGGGCCACTTCGGAAAAACATTATAATCACGCGAGCCGCACATAAAAAACATTTATTGGAGTGAAAATTTAAAACAGAATGAATTATAATAATTTTTTTATTTTATTTTTCATGTATACAGACATTTTAATAATGTTTATATAATATAATAATGCAATAATCAAATAATGTTTGAAATATTACAGTTGCCATTTTCTTGAAAATTACGGTGTTCCTATTGAATTGATCTTTCGTTACTCATTGGTGAAATTTGAACGATTAAACGATTCGCAAACGATTAAATATGCATTGTCCTTTATCTTAACCATCCTAAATATTTTTTTTAAACTTTAAAAAACATCTCTGATTCCCTCTTGCTTTTTGGGCACTTCAAACAGAAAAGGAGGAGGAGAAACGAAAGTCGTACACACAGAGAATCATGTACCATCCATAGTAAAGGATATGCATAATGCAATTCGAAATTTATTAAAAAAGTAACTTACTATAGTAAAATCAAATGTAACTGTTTGATAAAATATAAATCTATTTTAATCTAAAGGACATTTCTATTATCAAAAAGGTTTTATTTTAAAACAAGAACACAGGTAACAGGCAAATACATTGTAGATATATATATAGAGAGATAAATTTTCCCTCAAATTAATTTCAAAATGAAAAAAACTTTAAAAATCTGATATTTAAAAAGAGTCGGTGGGCTGCAACTTACGTACTGGCGGGCCGCGTGTTGGACACCCCTGATATAGATTAACACAAAGCTTTGTTTCTTTCAACATTTTTGGAATTTCTCAGATTCAATTTCAATTTCTCAGAATTCAATAAATGAAAAAATGGTTCAAACATAAAATTTAAGTAAAATCAATTGTAATTTTGAAAAGTGCATTTATTTTTGGGGATTATGAAGAATTGCTTTAAAAAAATTCTAAAACAGCTTGTTGATAAAGTACTACAAGTGGAGGATCCTACACTTGACCTAAATTCTTTACCTCAGAGAACTTTTTAGTTTGCTTGGGATTTATATATAACAGTGAAATACCGAAAAATGTTCTTTTTCTCCAAAAAAGTTTGTTAAGGCTCAAACGTCCTCCTGTAGGCGTGGTGTGGAAATTAAAAAAGACAGGTTGCCAGCTCAGGTGTCGTCCTCGTTATTTGACCATGGTTCAAAATAACGAGGTCCATCATCAATAATCACAGTACCACATTAAGGCATAACAGTACCCTAAAAATAACAAAAATATTCAACCATTTTTTTACATGCATTTTTCTATGGCTCATACATTTGGAAAACTTGTCCCAAAATTTCAGATTGAAATTGTAATTAGTTTTTAAAATATTTGAAGTTTCTAAGTCTAGATTTTTTTTTCAAAACATTTTTTGCATTTATAAATTGAATTAATTAAAAAACATTCTTGAACGTATATATAATCCAATTTTTCCATTGTGAAATGGCTCTTTACTGTAATTTTTATTACTAAAATTAATTCTGTTTGCTTATGTTTTGAGTTCTCTCATAGTTAGTTAATTAATAGTGATTTCAAGTGCAATATTTATTTTTATATGCAGTTTATATAACTCGGAAACTTTTTACTTTATGTTCATTAATTTTTTCCTGTCGAGAAAATGCCACAGTCAAAAAGTTCTTATGTTGCTATGAGAAACAATATTTCGCAGAAATGGAATACTACTGAAAATGATGAACCTTAAAGTCAGCTTTCAACTGATATTACAATTAGACTTCAGAATACAAGTATTGCAAATAAAATTGAATATTTCCATGATGTAAACTACGTTATAGAGTAAGCATTAAAGTACTATATTATAGTATTTTAAAGTCGAGCTACAAAAACTCAAACTTGCTAAACTGAACCTATTTAAAAAACTGAAAAAAAAAATTAAATTTTATGAACACACCTAGTAATTTTTAGCTTAAATTAGTATCATTATTATTTTGTATTAAGATACTTTGTGTTTCAAAACTTTAGTGAAAATATTATGTTAAGTTTAAACTCTGAATAACCTATCGTAACAAATGCTATCAATATTATTCAAAAGCATATTTTGAAATTAAAAAAAAAAAACATACTTTCAGTCAAAATTATTAAAGTGGTGTTTGAATATAGAACATAAGTTGGAAAATAACATAGTAAAAAATTAGAGCTTTACGGACATTAAAGGTTTCTGTTTTATTCCTTTACAAACTTTAAATGCATTTTTCTCTCAAACTTTTAATTTTAAAAAGATGTAGGTGTTTTCTAATCCCTAAGGCTCTTTTTCTATTCAAAATAGTCTTAATTTGTGTGTGTGTGTGTGTGCGCTTGCGTGCGTTCAAACATATGTTCTATGAAGGTTAGTATGGATTTAAGTCTAAGATCTCTAGTTATTTTTTTAAAAAATGCTAAAGCTAGTATTTTAAAAAGCTTCGTGTTTTTTCCAGGATTAGCTAGAAAAATAATTATTAAAAATCAACAAGGGAACAGATTTTCAAATTCATACTTACTTTTGTTTGCAATATATATAATCTCAGAAACATAAATCACTTAAAATATTTTAAAAATTGAGCATTTTATAAAAGTTTGAAAAAACTTCAAAAATTGTTAATTTTTTAAAATTGTAAAATAATGACTGGTCAAACTGACTGTTTGCTCTCTTTCAGAATCAACTCAATAATACAATCTGAATATAAAACATAAAATTATTTTTACTGTTACTGTCTCAATTTTTTTTTTTTTTTTTTTTTTTTTTTTTTTTTTTTTTTTTTTTTTTTGAAAAAGGGTACTATGTAGCCTTAGGCATCAAAGCAAAATTACAAAAAAAATTATTTTTTCTGAAGTCATTAATGTACTAGCAAAAACAAAATCATGCATTAAATGAATATCCATTTGTAACTTGTTCGTATTGGTAATTTTACAAAAAAATTAGGGCTTTAAATATTTGTTTGCTCTTGTGCCCCTTTGTGGAGAAGGCCGGCTCTGTCTATGTGAAAACATATCAGATAACGGTATTAATAGAACTCTGTAAAAAAAACAATTCAGCGACAATATCAAACTGTTAGGCATATATTTTTCTTCGAAGAACAACGAGTATAAAAAATGTGATACAACGGAAACGGTTCTTAAAATATTTATAAACCAAAACGACAATTCAAGAACTATTCGGAATTGACTAATTTCAAAGATTTTTACGACATTTTTTCCCCCCTATAAAAGCTTGATTCTAAATACCCAGAAAGTTAAATGCTTAAGCATGGATAACAGAAAATGTTAAAAAACCTGTTTTTCTTAAACTACGTTTTTCCCGAGATTATAGCGGAGATCTAATATAAACCAAACCTCTTACTTTAACAGTGAAAAAAAAAGTTCAAAAACGTTAGGCTTCTGCACGGAAAATGAAGCCGCGGTCAACCCAGACTCGTGGCTGGTGTGTCATGAGTTCGAGCTCAGTACCAGTGAAAATCCGCCGTGTAAGGGAGCAATGCACGTTAAATCCGTTGAGAATTCAAACGTCCTCCCGTTGGTGGGGTGTGGTACTTCATCAGAGAGAGGGTGCCAGCTCAGGTGTCGTCCTCGTCACTTGATCATGGCTCAAAATGACGAGGTCCAACGCCAAAAGCCATCGTGTAGATGAACCGTGCGACGTTAATATTCACTCAATCCACACGGAAATATACGTAGATTTACAAACATAGAGGAGTTTGTGGGGCTAGTTTGATATGACGGGGCAGGGCGTCAAGAGCTGCTTGGCGCGGAAAAGGAATCACGCCAAGCAGCGCTTGTAGTCGCTGGAATGGAATCCATAATGACGGCCTAACGGTATCAATTCGTCAGGAAGATAATTTTAAAGAATTGTTTAAAAATACAATGAGATATATTTCAAATGAAGAATATAGAAAGAGATTGAGAATAACCAAGATCAATTAATAAATAATGAATAACAATATAATGTAATAAAAAGTAACATGTACTAATAATATTATACAGTATATAATAATCTGTTATAATTTAATAGTAATTATATTTAATATTCGTATAGTATGATTTAGTAATAATTATAATATATAATAATCATATAATATAATTTAATAGTAATTATAAAAAAGAATAATCAAAGTATTGTAATATAAAAATTATATATAAGAATACTTATATAACATAAAATCATAAATAAATAACAATAATAATTATAAATGAATAACAAAATAATAATTATAAGTAACATGTAATAATATTTATAAATAAATATAATAAAAAAGCAATAATAAATAACGAATATTATGACTACACATAATAATAATTGGATTTTTATATTATATTATTAATAAAATAATTACATAATAAAAATTCATATTTATAACGAATCTCAATTAAAAAGTACTGAAAACTTGCAATATTCCAAAAAAGTCAAGGTAGCCATATTGTGATGTTATCGCCCATCTTGGCGAACATAAACAACAACTTGGCGCGTGATATCAAACTAGTTCCGAGTTTCTGAACATTTAATTAGTGCAAATGAGAGAGATGGATGTGCTGCCTAAACTTCTAATGTAATTTAGCAAATAAATTTTAATTTAAATTTATAAAAATTTATATTTCATTGATATTTTAATTAATAATCTTACCTTCTGCTACAATGACAAAATGCTAGTTTCAAAACTACGTATAAAAAAAAAGAATAATTTTATTTCGGAATCGTTTGATGAAAAAAATCTCGGTGCTAATTTAATATCGTGGGGCTACACGCCAAGTTGTTGTATATGTTCGCCAAGATGGGCGATAACATTACACTATGGTTGCCTTGATATTTTTATCATCTGGCAATTTGGTTGCCATGAGGATAACATATATTAGAGTTAAATTTTTTCGGTTTTTTTGCCGTGGTAACTCTATTTATTTCAGACGATTTTAATTCGATTTCTTAGAAAGTTTAACCATTTCCATTGAATTTGCTCTTCGAGTCAGCTGCTTTAGTCTTCTGTAGTATTTTGTGCTATTTTTGAATATAAATATTTCTAACATCATTGGTGAATATCAGGATATGTTTTTTAAAAAAAACTGAGGCCTGTGCTTTTAATTATTGCTGCAGATCTCGCGTTTAAACTTTATTTTAATTTTTAATAATGCATTTTTAAAAGTTCCTTGTTCGATGCAATTTATTACAGAAACTAGCCGTTTTTGGAATATTGCAAGTTATCGCAGCACTTTTTACTTTACATTCAGTATTAATTTTAATACAGTGAGTGAATATTAACGTCACACTGTTCAGCTACACGAGGTCTTTTGGCGATAATTTACCTCGTAACTTTGAACCATGGTTAAGTGACGAGGACGACACCTGAACTGGTATATGCTGTCTACTTTCACTACTATACAGCATATGCTATATGCTGTCTACTTTTAAACGTCACAGACAGGGCCTGCTTTTGCGTAGGGGCATCAGGGCCTGAAAAGGTCTTAAGACATCCCTAGATGGACGAATACTCAGTCGTTAACTTGTGTTTGTAGCACTCTGAAATTATATCATTAACGTTTTACAAACAGAAGTGCATATGATTTTAGCAAGTAGGCACAGAACGTTACGTTCTGGATGTTTTGAAAGAGCTACTATAAATTGAGAGGAATCGATGGAAATTTTGGGCAATAAAGTGAGCATCCTACATCTTACTGAAAAGCAATCGTACGAGTACTTGAGTGATAGCCCCCTACGGTTAAGTATTTTCAGCCCACTGTATGGACAGGGCGGGCTCTAGTAGTTTTGCAGTCTCGGACAAAAATGGAAAATGCCGCCCCTTGAGCAAAAAATTATAATTAAAAAAAGATTAATCGTTCGCGTAGGTACACACCTACAAAACTTGAATAATTTTCACGAAAACAAAGTGAGCTTAGTAATTATGTATATTATTTTGTCTTAAAAAATACAAAATAATTCGAAATTAAGAACATAATTACCTGTTATTGTTTGAAACGAATAAAATGTTAGAGAAGGAATCTTCCATTTCAGCAGGCCGATTTCTTCGAAAAAGGGTCTACTGATGGTGGGAATCACAAGCGTTTATTTTAACTTATAGTAACTACACTCGGGACTAAAATAAAACATTTCATGTGGATCTCTGTCTACCAAAAACTTTAATTACCCCTGTCCCCTTTTGGATAGCTGAAACCAGACATCGTATGGGTGAAAAAAAAATGTCCGTTGTGATCCCACTCCGGACTGGGGAAAAAGTTACTAGCGAAAGGTTGGTAAACACATCCAATTTCATGATTTAATATGTACTCCTGCCTCGAACCCTCCAAATTTCAACAGAAAAGAAAACTGTCATTAAACATACGGAGTACAAAATAAGGAAGTAAGATATGTTAAATAAAATACCAAATTCCTGCTCAATAATATTTCAGAAGATATATAAAAATTTTTGTGACAAAAAAATATTCCTCAAATTCGATCCCAGTGCCGCCCTTTTGCCCAATGCTTTAAAATTTGTCACCCCGGGCAAGGGTCCGGTTTGTCCGGCCCTAGAGCCGCCCCTGGTATGGAGGATACTTTCAGACAACTAAATGAGTTCATACTATTTACAGCGTTGGCTGAAAATGTGTGACTGGCTCACGTGTCTTTTCTTTAACATAACCTCTGGGTTCTTTTCCAACCAAAACCCAAGAAGCGAAATGTGAACAAGAAATGCAAATAAGATAGCTTTTACAAGAACAGAAGTTTCAGTAAGCAGGACGGCAATTTGGGGAAAGTTATGTTTGAGGAGATACAAGCGTGAATTGACAGCCACTCGTGAAGTTACCTGGAAACCCAGCTATTACTACAAGGTGCATACCATTGCACGCGCGCCCAGACGTTTCCATATAGATATCAAATCTTACGTTGGATTTAGGTAGGACTGATTATTTGATATTAGGACTTATAATATTATTAGAAGTAAGAGTAGGCGGATTGAATAATTATTAAGAAAAAGTGGTCTAAGTTACGCGATTCTGTTTAACTATCTTTGTGTGTGTTTGTTCTCTCTCATTCTAGATTCTCGCTATTTAAATTTATCTAAATTGTTAGACATTTAAGTTTTATTCTTAATAAAGTCATATTAAGAATTTAAAATGTCTATTCCTTTTGAAAACCCTACAACAGTGTTTCTCAAAGTGTGGGGCGCGCCCCCTGGGAGGGCGCGATAACCCTACAAGGGGGGGCGTGAGCATATCGAAAATAAAAGATTAAAAAAAATTAATTTACTGTAATGAAGTAAGAAATACTTTCTGACATAATAAAAAATACACATTTACACTGATAGAATTTATTAGTATTACTTCATCAAACATAAAAGCTTTCATTTCGATAGCATTACATTTCGATACATTCATTAGCTATCTGGTCCTACAAATAAATAAAAAACATCACATTTTGTTTGATTTGCTGTAATCTCACGATGAGAGATTTTTTTACTGAGTTTTCTCTTTTTAAATCTAAAATACTATTTCAGAGAAAAGACAAAACCCAGACCCAGAGAAACATTCTAGGAAGATAAAAAATTCATCTGTTTGACCTTTTCGAACTTACTGGT
>BMAV01005869.1:410215-450939 GCA_019973955.1 Trichonephila inaurata madagascariensis
GGATAAGGAGGACATGATGGTTTATGACGTGGAAGATGAGCTTGAATTCAACCCAGATTACGTCAAAAAGGATGGTAAAATCTATTACAAGGGAGATTTAGTTATAACACCCACTAAATATAGAAAATAACTTTTTTCAATATTCTTTTGAACTTGGATGGAATTCTCTTCCACAAGCAGACATTCAAAATCTGACTCCATGCCCCGTCGCATAGCAGCACTTATTGCA
The DNA here is from genome assembly GCA_019973955.1 of Trichonephila inaurata madagascariensis. Classification (NCBI taxonomy): domain Eukaryota; kingdom Metazoa; phylum Arthropoda; class Arachnida; order Araneae; family Nephilidae; genus Trichonephila; species Trichonephila inaurata. The sequence goes on from BMAV01005869.1 coordinate 410,445, forward strand.
GCGCGTGGTGGCTACACCAATTACTGATTTCGGACATTTAATATTTTTTTTTTTTTGCTTTGAAAATTTCGTTATTTTTTTGTACTAATACAAGTCGTTTGAGCATTAAATTTCATTTAATTCTGATGATTCTTTCATGTTGTTGCATTTTTACTAACAGCAGTTTATATATAAAGAGCCATTTTAACGCACACACAAACAAAATACTAAATTATTATGAACAGAAAATATCTAAATCAGTTTTTTTTAAATCAATATAAGTCCTTTTTTTTTTAAGGGTGATAAATTCGCCAAAAATGATACAACCGACGACAAACGGAATATTCCAATAAATCCAGAATCTATCTGGTATTGATTTGGATACAATGGGTTGTGTAATGTTGTATTTATTCCTACATTCAAGGCACTTTCTACTAACAGTGCTAATTGATAAAAACTTAATATACCATGTTCAGTCAATTGGGAAAACCATATTGCATATTCAAACATGTTAATGCTACAATTTATACAAGCCCATTCTACTACGAAACAGTAGTTTTGTTCATATAACAATAGTTTACCCCCTTTCAAAGCAGAATTTTGAATGGGATTTTAGTATAGTTGGCTATGAGTCATGACATAGTTTTTCACACAATTTTGTTGTGATCTAATACGTTCTGCTGTACTAGCTTTTGTCATGACGTTTTCTCAGTTACAAGGTGGGTTTTATAAAAATGTTGCTTAAAGTTGAGTTGAGTTTCAAACCGAATAAATAAAATAATATGTCTTATTATGAATCAATAAATTACATTAAATTTCTAACACTGTATATTTTTTTAAATAATCCGCCAAAATAAGGTAAACATTTATCACATCGCTAAATTGGCCGTCAATCAAAAAGAGTGTAATTAATAATTTTACCAACACATTTTGCTTATCTTATATCAAAAACAAGTAATAAAAAAATAAGTCAATTCCTACTTAGATCAACAACAAAAAAAATTTATTTTAGTTACCTTTTATTAAATAGTTACAATTAATATAAATATGTATATACATATGACAGAATCGCAACATTATATATAAATGGCGATTAATTTTTATTAGTTATCATTAAAGTATCGTATTGTCATTCAAAACAATCGTGTAAAATTTTAGTTCAACTGTACGCTTTGAAACGTGAGAAAAAAAATCTTTTAAAGTTTTGACCCAAGTCGCTAAAAATGAAGCCAAAGTGACTGTATCTGTAATTCTTTAAATAATTAGTTTTAGTCAATTAATTATCGTTTTGTCACCCAAAACAATCGTGTATAGAAAATTTCAGCTCGAACGAGAGCTTTAAAATGTGAGAAAAAAAAATCATTTTCAAGTTTTGATACAAGTCGCCAAAAATTATGCCAACGTGGCTGTGTGTGTGCATTTGTAATTGTTTGAATAATTAGTTTTAATCAACTAATTTTTATTAATTATAATTAAATTACCGTATTGTCATCCAAAATAATCATATAAATAAAATTTCAGCTCAACTGAGCACTTTAAAATGTATTTTATTAACGATTGAAAATTCGAACAAGATAAATATAAAGAGTGTGAACTCTAATAGTAGGAATTGAACAAGTCACAAATACTTTCAGTTTTACAAATAAGAGAAAATCAAAGTTATTTTAAATCTCAACACGGAATCTAGTACTCATTTTAATACTCATGGTTCCTCCGCGTGCAGCGTAGTAGATACGAAATATGGTTCGAAAGATTTAAGAGAACTAAATTTGTTGTTGGACCCCAATTTTTAAAACGTGTAGTCGGTATATTAAAAGAACTTATGTAATCTTGAATACTTTTTTTTAATTTGCCCGAGAGTGTTAATTATTTTTTGGGCTTTTGAGTACATGTAATGTGTTTCATATTTGATAAAGGCATGCATTCAAATCTTTACAAACATATTCATTTCAAAATGAGTATGTATTCATTTTTGAGTATGCCTTTTTTCTCCGTGTGGATGGCCGAAAACATGATTTTTTAGTGAATGTCATGCACACTTAAAATATTACCACATTGTAAATCTACCTGAATTCTTCGAAATACAGAAGTAATTGAAAAACTACTAAACAGTAATAATTTAGAAGTTGAACGGTGAACCCACAGTTTCAGATTCTAACATTACTTTCAGAAAATATGCTTGGATTGAAAGAAAAAACATTTTACATCAGCTGGTTTAAAACGGATATATTTAAAACATTCTATGTTTACTCATTCCTATTTAAAGTTTTCCTTATAAAACAACATCGAAAAATCAATAATGCTATAGCATATGTATTACAACGCTATAAAGTATGTTTCAAGCCCAAAGTATTCATTGAAATATCGAAAATTTTAATTCTTCCTTTTTGCATACATTTCACACGACAATGATTTGTTTTTTTCTTCATTTACTAATCTTCAAATACAGAGAAATAAACAAAATTCTCAAAATATTTTTAAAAAACCGACTAACGTACTGGTGAAGAAAATCAGATAGAAAGGAACACACAACTCATTTTATAAGAACTGAAAAATTACTAAATTTAAAATATTATACATACACATGAGCCATTAGTCATATATAAGCTCTTTCGAAATATTCCATAAGATTTTTAGATACTAATCAAAAATAGTTTAATGAATTATAGCAGAATTAAAAAGAAGTGATGTTCAAACCATTTTGTTAACAATTATCAAATCAGTTTATTCTTGATTATATTAATTTAAGTTCATTTATTAAATCTACATTTTCTTTTTTGTATTCGAGTAATATTAAAATTAATTATAAAATGCATTTATATGAAAAAAGAGGTGTTAATTAGAAATCTACAAATGAATGAAATACATAAATTGTATGCATTTTTATTTATCAAAGTTAATGCAGGTATGTTATTACACGAAATAGTCATTCTAAAGCACAGGTGGCAAACCCGCCTTGAATAATTTTGCGCGGCCCACGAGATTCATTACAAAATACGTTTAATTTGTACAGTTTTTTGTTTGTATTTAGTGTAGAGTTTTGTAACAAATAATTCTCATAAGTACTTATATTTTATCATGCTGTCTTTTTTATACATACTAAGAATTTAGCAATATTGCATTGCAGCGACCCCCGCTCCATCATGTTTGATTTCCGAAAATTTGTCGTGCTATTGCTAGAGCTAGGTATTCTTAAATGCGCGCAGTAAGGCAGTGCGTTGGTCACTTGCTGTTGATTGGTGAAAATATTACTCTATCAGCATCAATTGAAAATTTGTTCATCAGTTTCGTTTTGTGTGTTGTTACAAAATTATTATTGTACTTTCAACAAAAGCACCCATGTAATATAAGTTAAATTAAAATAAAGATGAACTTGATTTAAAAATTAAAACATATGTATCCACAAAATATGCGTGTATGAATTCAGTTCTTTTCTTAGTATAAGTGCAAAGAAGGGAAGAATACTAGACAAAAATATAAGACATAGCAAGGAATGGGAAGAAAAATACATTTGTCATTCAAAACACAAAGTTAATGCATTTAATTTGCCGGGAGACCATCACTATATGTAAGGAATACAACTATAAAAAGACATTATGGAAGAAAACATAATGGTTATTTAAAATTCAATAAAGAAGTGAAACAAGCTTAGAAAATTAAAATTGCAATTAAAGACACAATAAACAAGTATTATAAAAAAAAAAATTAAGTCAATTCCTACTTAGAATGGATGAATAGAAAGTATTTTATTAGCGATGGAAAATTTGAACAATATATATATGTAAGGATAATTAAATTAGATTAAAAATTAAATTCCCTATCTAGCACTTAACTCTTATTTTTCATTTCATCTTCAAGTATCAAACTAATCACCCATTTATTTCTTCGGAACATATGGCTTAGCAAATAAACATTTCTAATTCCAGATAGTTATATTTAATAGCCCTATATGTCAGCATTAACTTTTAAGTACACTCATAAAATCCGCGATACTTATCACATCTGTTTTTCAAGTGTTAACCCACTTACTAGTTTTCAGGTGGCGTCCTTTTTTCTCTCTCCTCTCAGCGTCAGAGCTTGTATAGATTTCATCAAATAAAGATACTTTTTAAAATTAAGTCTGATTCTGGCTCAAAACATGTCATATATATAGGAAGAGAACAAACTAATAGTAAGAATTGAAAAAGCATGATTTGTCTGCATTGTTGAAACAATGCACACCCATTTTGGCTTGCTTGGCTGAAAAAGCGGTTTTCGAAGCTAACTTTTGTCATTGTTTTGACTGTCACATTGTTATAACAATGGAGACTAATCTAAGTGGGCGTCGAAAACCAGTAATTAATTAACTTAAATTAACTAATACTTGAAAAAACTATATTAACATCAAGTGTCATCCACTACAAGTCAAACTTAATAGAAGAAAATGTGCAACATCAATAAAAAAAGCAAATACACACATGGAGATAGCCTTGAAAACACTAGTGAATGAACTGAGAAACAATACATCAATAATTATAAATATATTAAAAATTATTTGATCATTGCATTATAATTATATTATCCATGTTTGCATACATGAAAAATATAATGACAGTAAAAATAATTCATTCTATTTTAAGTTTTCATTCCAATAAATATTTGTAATGGGTACAAACCTAGTATATAAAATTAAATTTTTATATGTAGCCCATGAGATTGTAATGTTCTCCTTAAGTGATTCGTAGGTCATTTGAGTTTGCCACCCACCATTCTAAAATAATACAACACTAATGTATTTAAAAAATGAAAACTTCCCAACTATATTTAGAGTCAATTGATTCAAAATTATAACAAAGTTGATTTTTGAAATGCTTTCAACTATTATTAGAAAAAGTAAAAATTAATTTTCCAAGTCTTGAGCGAAAACTTTCTGAAAATTATATCAATTTTATGAGGCTTTAAGATTATTAAAATTGATTTTCGAAAAATAAACTATAAAATTTTTTTTAAAATATAAAGCATCAAACTTTTTGGAGGCATGAATGTGTACAAATGAGTTTATAGTAACAAATTTGACAGAAAGCATTTTCAAAAATTACATATACATCAAGATTTTCCTTGGTATGGATTAGTAAATGTCTTTTTATATTACCATTTTGATAGAAAGCTATGTTGGATATTTCACACTTTCTTTTCTATGAATGCGCAAATGTCATCATAATATTTCAATCTAACAAAAATGCAGCAGCATATTTAAGACATATTATCCCTAAGAGAAACGATGACTTTTCAATGATATATATATATATGTAAATATATATTTAAGGAACCAATTTGAGAGAAATTATCTTAAAACATTTCACGAACAAGAAGTATGATTAAGTAAATGTCTTTTTAAATTAGAACTTTGAGAGAAAGCCTTGTTGCATATTTCACAAATATGAGGCTTTTCCTTGGTGTGAATACGTATATGTACATTAAAGGCACTATTATGCGCAAAAGCCTTGTTGCATATTTGACAAATATAGGCTTTTCTATGGAATGAATACGTAAATGTACCTTTAAGTTTCCATTAGAAGTGAAAGCCTTGCTGCATATTTTGCAAACATGAGGCCTTTCCTTGGTATGAATATGTAAATGTCTTTTTAAATGGCTAGGTAGATTGAAATCCTTGTTGCATATATCACAAACATAGGGCTTTTCTTTGGTATGAATACGTAAATGTACCTTCAAGTTACAATTGAAAGAGAAAGCCTTGTTGCATATTTCACACACATGAGGCTTTTCTTTGTTATGAATACGTAAATGAACATTTAAGTTTGCATTAGAAGTGAAAGCCTTGCTGCATATATTACAAACATGAGGCTTTTCCTTGGTATGAATACATAAATGTGAATTGAAATGACTACGGTGACTGAAAGCTTTGTTGCATATATCACAAACATGAGGCTTTTCCTTGGTATGAATACGTAAATGTCTTTTTAAATGACTAGGGTGATTGAAAGCCTTCTTGCATATTTCACAAACATTTGGCTTTTCTTTGGTATGAACACGTAAATGTACCTTTAAGTTATAATTGGAAGAGAAAGCCTTTTTGCATATTTCACAAACATGAGGCTTTTCCTTGGTATGAATACGTAAATGTGAATTTAAATGACTAAGGTGAGTGAAACCCTTGTTGCATATTTCACAAACATGAGGCTTTTCTGTGGAATGAATCCGTAAATGTGAACTTAAATTGCTACTTTGAGAGAAAGCCTTGTTGCATATTTCACAAACATGAGGTTTCTCTTTGGTATGAAAACGTAAATGTACTTTTAAATTAGAACTATGAGAGAATGACTTGCTGCAAATTACACAAATATAAGGCTTTTCCTTGGTATGAATACGTAAATGTCTTCTTAAATCACCACTTTGACTGAAAGTCTTCTTGCATATTTCACAAACATGAGGCTTTTCCTTTGTATGAATACGTAAATGTACTTTTAAATCACTACATCGTGAGAAAGCCTTCTTACATATTTCACAAACATGAGGCTTTTCTTTGGTGTGAATACATAAATGTTTTTTTAAATCACCACTTTGACTGAAAGCCTTTTTGAATATGTCACAAACATGAGGCATTTTCTGGGTATGAATACATAAAGGTCTTTTTAAATCCCCATGGTCATTAAAATCCTCGCCGCATATTTGGCAATTAAGAGGCTTTTCATTGGGCAGATTACTCAAGTGATGTTTTAAGATATCATTTTGAAAGGTAGCCATCTTGTTACTTTATAAAATTGGAAATCTGAGGTAAGATCATGTAAATCCTTTTAAGGGAGGAGGAGAGGTCATGTTGCATTATCTTTGAAGAAAGCAATTTAGTTATATAATTTGTATAAGAGATATTTTTTTTGAATGCAATACTGAAATCGAAAATATAGTTGAATTTTAAATTAATGTCCAAAATGAAATGTAGCTGAATATTGCATTTTTAAATTAATGCATCATTAAACTATTTTCTATTAAGTTTGCGGAGAATATTCTAAAATAAATTCAGTGATTGCAAAATTACATGCACATGGAAATTTTAAACTAATAGTGTATTCTCTACTGGAGTTAAAACGAAACCTAAAATATATGTCACACAATGTCTATATTACATACTTCGTTGGACAAAAATTCAGAAAGACCATGGACCAACTCATGTTCAGTAAAACAATCAGCTTGCAGGGAACGATAAATAGCACAGGATTTGAAGTAACAACCCTACAAAAAATTAATACCTCAGGTGATGAGCAACATAATTTTAAACAAATGTTATTAGCATGCACTCAAACACCTTTGAAATAGTATAGTTCTAGTTCGATAACTTGATAATATAAGGCTTCAAATTTGAAAGATGTTCTTCAACATTTATATGACTAAACAGCTTTTTCCATTAGACAATTTTTATGCAGAATGTTTTCAATAATTTCTTTCTATAGCGAATGATGTATCATTAATGAGTGAGAAAACAGTAGTTTGAGATCTAAAAATATAATTTTCTAAGACAGAATCTTTTTAACTTCCACTTAAGAACCTTGAACGTAAAACATAGAACACTTTGCCACAACACTTCATATTTATGTAGTTGTTCTTCTTTTCAATAAAAAATTATATATTTTTTATCACAGATGTCTTGTATCTTTTCTATGCTGCTTACTTGCATTGGTTTGCACTTGTCTAATGCTGCCCTTGTCTACATTCTTTTAATCCTCTGAAAATAAAAACAGCCATGAATATCAAATATTGAAATTATGAAAAAGCATAGTACCACTAGAATATATAATTAAATGAAAAACTTCATTGCAGTTCTCAATTTTCATATATTTCAGAGAAACAATACCTCTTTTGATATTTTCTGTTGTACTATATTATACCATTCAATAGCATGATGAGTTTTCCATTGCATATACTAACTAAAAATTTCCCAAGAACAATAATTTATGCACACTTTTTTCTTAGTATATCATACTAAAATGATAAGACTCGAATAATTTCCGATTACAGTCCTGATTCATTTGCTCTGTCTTTTTCCAAAAAGACAATTAACTCATTTATTAAACTATATTTCATTTCACCTAAACTTGACAAGATAGGTTAAGATAGAACTATTTCTCCATCAGACTGATACATTTTCTATCAAGTTTTGAAATTTAAAAAAAGCAAATATTAAGTATTATAGTAATACTATTTACAGTTTAAGTTTAAAAAATAACATGAAATATAAAACGATGACTACGTATATACCATACAATGCATTGTCTAAATAATACATACAACATATTCATTCTAAAAATCGTATTTTATTAATTTGCCATTAAAATGTCTAGCCATTGCAGCATCCCAGACAATGAAAAGGTGGACTCTTTGGCGAAACATGGCTGCAATCTCCCACAGCCTTCTGGTAGCTTGTCATGCAGACAGCAGTTCTTTTCAAATATTGCCAGATCCGTGGGAAAATACATTCACCAAATTCAAGAGAATGAGGCTAGGGGCAAGATCTGGGAGACCCTGCTCCATAGTCCAGTTCCAATGGGTCTTCTTAGGTTTTTTGTGCTGTTTTTAGAACTTTGATCGGTCATGACTTTCTTCAGCAACACGTACACTGAATGGGTGTGAAAGACACTCCAGACTGCCCTCTGTGTCTTTGTGGAGAGGCTATGAATTTTGTTCACCTGACAGTTTGTTCTTCCCTGGCCAACACAGGTTTTAACTTTTCTTTTGACAACTTTACTGCAAAGGCTGATTTGTATTGGACTGCTCGTAGGGAAATAGCCTATACGGCCCATTCCTCAGTGAAGTTAAAAAAAAAGTATTACACTGATTTTGCTTGATTCTGGCAAGAAACGCAGAAACGATTGCATTTGTTTAAAACAAATTTAGGCTCTCATCTTGTAACTTCCAGATAACATTAAATTTAGTAAATAAATCATTTAAATAGTCAAAATCTGTTTTCAAATTGATTAAATTTTCTTTTAAAATCGTCTTTAACATTCCAAAAATCTAACAATATCTCAAAAAATCTTGTCAAATATAAGTCTCTTTCAAGAGCAGTGTACTTCAGTGTGGAGGAGTTAAGTGATTAAAGTTCTCACCATTTCCTGCACACAACTGCGCATTCAATGCATTGCCTCAAATTTAGTTTACTGCATTAATAACTACTTGATGAGATTCGTGCAATCTACCATTCAGATTTTTAGCAACTAAATGCAGTGGATGACGCAGTGGGTTTCTAATACATATTGCTATTGTAGTTAACGTTACAATTACATAGTAAGAATAGGCTATTTAAAACTAGGAAATGAACAAAAGGTTTTCGTTGCCTAGTGTAATTTGTAACAGTCCACTTTTATATTAGTGTAATTGTAAATTTGTTACCTCAATGTGGGGCGGAATGTTATGGACTCATCTTGCCACCTTCCACCCTTCTGGAACAGGACAAGTGGAACAACCCTTATTCTGTAAATATGTTCAACACTTCCAAATTGGGAATGTTAATATTAAAAAGGCTTTAAAATAACAAAAAATGTGTAGGTCTATTTTGAAAGAACTAATCGTTATAATATAACTATATTGTAAATATTTTTACAATTAAACTAATGACTTTCAAAATAATAACATTTGCAGCTGTCGTAATTATTCTGAATTTATAAACGAACATCCTAATCAAAGGTGATTCCAATCTTAAAAATAATAAAAATTCTTAGAAAAATTACAAATAAAAAGGTACAGGTTTTGCATACATGATTTCAAATAATAATGCTATTAAAACACAAATTATAAAATATACTGAAAATTTTATAGCAAAAATTGCATAAAAATAAACATTTCCTATTAAAACTTCAAAGGTAAAGTTTAATTAAACATGTTTTTGGTAAAATTCTAGAACAGTACATTGCTGTTTTCGGCGACAAAAGTTTTTCACCAAATGGCGCCAAGGTAGAAACAGCATTTTTCAAAATGGCGTCAGAGACACAAACATGAGAGAAAAATATGGTTTTTCAAAACGGTGTCAAGAGATGAAAACCCTTTTAAAATGGGCAACAAAGGAAACATCAAATAAAATAAAAATTAAATGACATTTTTTCCGAAATTCGGACATCCATAAAGATTCTATCAATCCTTCTTAAAAAAAAGACAATCATTACTTTCTTCCCTTTTTAATCAAAAAAAATCCATTCGTCAGTTTTTACGAAAAATCACGATTTCAAAACGTTTACAAGATAAACTGAAAAAATCATCGATAAAAAACGCGCAGGGTTTTTTTACTTTTATAAATTTTCCCTTTTCCCTTTGCAAAATCAGCACTTCCATTATTCTTTTTTGAAAATTTCTTTGACTTTTTTTTTTTTATTATTCTTTTCAAATTATTTGACTTTTTTTTTCTTTTCCCTCTGCTTAGCCCGGCATTGCACAGGGTTTTACCGAATGTATAACAATTTTTACGCTAAATTTTCCCTTTTCTTCATGATCCAGCACTTTTTGTGGGTGTGTATGATAGATGTGAGTAATTTCTATAATAATGTCATTAAAATTTTTTTAAAATTTTTTTCTTTTTTCCTTAGACAGGTTTTTTTCCCCCTTTATTTACCCCCGTTTGCGAACATTTTGAATGTATAACATATTGTCATGGTTTTTTCCCTTTTAACTGTCAGCACTCCCCGTTGTGTGTATGATATTTTTATTAATGTCATTACAATTCCCTTTTCAAATTTCTTACATCTTCCCATTGTCAGACCGTTTCTTTTTTTCTCTATGGTGCGGGTTTCAGTGGCTTTTTGGGGGGAGCTATCCCCCCTTATTTATAAATAATGAATGAAAAATCTTTTAAAATAGCTATTGAAAGATTTTTTCTGATCGTTTTTATTAAACATATTGGTAAAAAAAAATTTTTCTCTGTATATATATATAGGGAAAAGCCTATATATACATGTTTACATTCACTAAAAATCATTCAAAAACAAAAGAATATTGTGTGATAAAAATATTTCAGTATTTTATTATAATTTTTGTTTTTCATTCCACTGTGTTTAGTAAATCATTTAAACATGTATCTGAAGAAAAAAGCATATTATACAAAATTAACATATTCATTGTTTTAATAATAATTTTCTCGGAGCTTAAAAAATAAACGGGGTTTGGTATTTTCATTTACTCAATCAATCGTTACATAACAATAATTTCCTTCTTAGGTTTTGAAAAAAAAAAAATTGATTAAAAATGTTCATTGAACAATTAGTTGTAGCATACCATTTGCTTAAAAAATCGCTGTAAAAAAAAAAATCTCATTTATTGATAAAGACTTATTAAATATTTGAAAAAATTTGCAAAAAAATTAAATCAAAAGAAAGACATATAATTTTATTATATTAATTATAAAATATTTTTTCTATAAATAATTATAATATATTTTATATATTACATACCAGGTAAATGCCCATTTGCGGGTTAAGTTTCAAAAAAAAATTCCCCCTATTATACAATTATAATTTTTTTTTTGGGGACGGTAACCCCCCTGGAAAAGTAGTAAAACCCAAAAAAATTTTAAAATTTTTTTTTAATTAATGTTAAAATTATAAATATTTTTAAACAAAGTCAATTTGACCTCAAATTAAAAAATAATTTAAAAAAACAAATTTTTTTTAAACGTAAGAGGGAAATTAGCATGCTATAAAGAAAAACGAAATGACTGAATGCAAATAGAAATAAAATTATACCAAAAAAGTAATGGGTAGAAAAGTTTCTGCTATTGAACTAGGGGTGAATAACCGAAATGATAAACCAAAAAGAAAAAATTAATGATGATAAACTGTTAACAAAAATATCATAAATAAAAATATTGGGGAAGCCATAAACGGGAAAAAAATTAAATTAGTATTACATGGGGGACAGTGTAATACTGTAATTGTAATTCAATAGATGCATTTTTAGATGTAATTCAAAAAAAAAAAATTAAAATTGTATGAACTAAAATAAAAAAAATCTATCTAAAATGGGTCCACGTGGAAATAATCTAAAATCAACAACAGTACTGAATGATAAAACAAAAAAAACATATTGCAAAAAATTAATTATTCAAACAATATTTTTTGGTATTTCTTTACAATTGTAATTCTATTACAAAAGCAAACAAATGAGTACATACAATCAAAATTTAAACTATAGTAATAATTGAAAATATATATATAAAATTTATATGGGCGTATGTTAATATAAAAAAACATGTTTTGATCTAAAAAAACTAAAAAGAAACAGATTATCAGAAGCAACAGTAAACCATGGATGTAAAATCCATCAACACTGAATACTAAAGAAACCCAAAAAGGAGATATGAGAAAATCTTTTCAAGGTGCATTTTTTTTTCTGCAAACATTTTTGATCACAAATGTTTAATTTATAAATTGCAAGATTGTCCTAGAAAAAGTTAAATTGAAAAAAAAAATCGGGTCAACTTAAATTTAAAAAAGGAACAAAAGAAAATATGAGAACATTGTTTCAAGGTCCCCCCGCATAGTTCAGCAAATAGCATTTTTAAAAAAAAATTTCTTTTTTTTAAATTTAAAACAAAGATGAGATCTTATGGTCATGAATCCAAGGGCCAAAAACAGTGACATACAAAAACATGGTTCACAATATTACCAATCTGTCAATAGCAATTAGTTCATTTTCTTTTTCAAGCAATTTTTTTTCTAAAATGAAGAAAACATTGAATTTGCGATAAAAGAGGAATAAAAAAATCTTTATTTTCAACACAGAAAATATTATAAATATTTAAATATGTTAAAAAGAATACAATACATATGTTTAGAAATTAGCAAAAAAACTACATGATTTTTGTCAGAAGAAACTTTAAAACAATGATGCACAAACAGTTTTGAAAAAAAAAACCAAAAAACCCTTTACATACCAAAAAAACCCAGCAAACACCCTTTATGCAAAAAAAATTAAATCAAAATTTTTGGGTTAAAGAGCTTCAAAAAAAAAAGATGAGAATAGAAAAATTAAGACTTCTACAAATTCAAAATACTGTTTTTTTAAAAAAGAAATGACTTTCCCTTATGAACTTAAAGGGTTGTTTTATATAGAATATACTTTTTTTTCCTATACCTTGGAATAATCCCTAAATAAATGACTTAAAAACAGAAAGCATTGCATATGTACTTTTTCAGGTTTCTTAGAAAAAGAGGGTGTGCATTATTGAACATAAAAAAATTTAAAAAAATGCAGCTCAAAAGTATAGGTGAACTTATGCTGGATTTTATGGTAATCTGATATTTTTTTTTGGGATTGTTTTTAGCATCAACTTGTCAAAAAATTTTTTCGAATGCCTTTTTTTTTCATTTCACCATTGGAATCAAAGCAAATAACTCGCATTTTTTTCTGATGTTTAACTTTGATCAGCATCTGCTGATAAAGGGAAAGAAAACAATCACCTTTTTTTTAAACCCAAAAAAAATTTATACAAATGTACATGCATAAAATCTTTATAAATCTATATGAAGAACAGATTGAAAAGAAGAAAAGTTAAACCATAATGCCCCCCCAAAAAAATCATTAACTCTGAATTTTAAAGTGCAAAAAAAAATTAGATATAATTTAATACTAAAAAAATTAATTAGTAGGAACTAAAATTAAAATTCACCAAAACGGATAAAACGGGTTGTAAAATAGTCCAGAACCAACAACAGTACTGAAAACAAATAAACCGTGTTGCTCAACAATTAATTAATGAGACAATATTTTTTTGCAATACTTCTTTTAAAAAAATTAAATTTTATTGCAAAAGAGAAATGAATAGTACATACAATGATAAATACTATAATGATAAGTGAAATATACATATCATGTATGGACAGTATAACATAAAATATGCATATGTTTCCCCAAGAAACTATGTGGGGAACGTTATAAAAAACAACTTTAAAACCATGATGGCATGAGATGAAAAAATCACTTAAACACTGAATTTTAAAGAAATCTAGGGGGAAAATGAGAAAATTTTTTAAAGGTGCATTTTTTTCTGTCAAACATTCAACAGTGACATGAAAAAAAACAGGGTCGTTCTGGTTTCAAAAAAGGAAGCATTATCTTCCTACCAAGGTGTTAAAGAATTAGTTTGAATTTAGTGTCATTTTTCTTTCTGTTACACTTTTAAACAATATTTTTTTTATAAGAAAAAATTGAATATGCCGATGAAGGAAAAATAGCAAAAACTTTTTTTAAAAAGAAAAGGGATAGATATATAAAACATGTAACATTTATATGTAAAAAAGTATACAATGCATGTTATATATACAATCAGCACTAAGAACAGATTTCAGAAGAAAAAAACGTTTTAATTTTGCATTCATAGTTTTAACTATGTTTTTTTTTTGGTTTTGTGGACAAATGGACGACATGAGAATAAAAACAGGAGAGAATGATGTTTGGGTTTTATTATTTAAAAAACCCTTTGAATTTGTGTATGAAAGGGTTTATGATCTAAAATTCTGTTTAAAAACCACAAATTATTGTTTTGCTGAAAAACTGACTTTTGAGTCTGTATCACATATAATTACTGTACCTACAATAATAAGCAAGATTTTCTAAGGTTAAAAAATAAAATTTTAATTTCAAAAATATTTTTTTATTGTTTTACTGAAATAAAATAATTTTGTATTACAATTTTTTTTTACCATACCACTTTAAAAAAAATTTTTGAATATGAAAAACATTTTAAAAATACATAAAAAAATAAACAAAAAATTAATTTCCATTTTTTTTTTTTTTAAAAAAAATAATAGAACTATGATCTTTTTTTTTTAAAAAAAGTAGTTTAAAAAAGTTAAAAAAAAAAAAATAGACATTTTTATAATTTTATTTTCAAATTTTTTTTATTTTTTAAATCCCAAGAGTGTTAACTTTTTTTTTTTAAAAAATGCACTGCAATACCCATAAATAAAAATTTTTAAAAAAATATATTTTCTCAAGCTTTTCTTTTAAAAGTAAGAAAGCCCTTTCAATGCTGGGCCATACAGCTAGATTTATAATATTAATTTAAATTAAAAGGTTATCTAAAACAGAAAAAGTAAGCCTAATTTTGATAAAATTGCCATAAACAGTTTTAACAACAAAAGAAACAGACAATATAAAATCTTCAATATTTAAGATTGAAAAAGAAATAAAATAAACAAATAAATATAAAAATAACCTTACAATAGTAGAAATTTTAATATTAATTCAAAAAGCTACTTTAAATAGATAAATTAAGGTCCATTTTTTATGAAACTACCATAAGCAGCTCAGAAAAAAAAATCAAAAATTTTATATGTAAATGAAAAAAAAATTTTAACTTAAATCACACTGTTGACAATCTGTTAATTCCCAAATTTGTTTGGATTATATCATTTTCTTTTAGTTTCATTTTTCTAATTTTCTGTTACAATTAAAAGCATGGAATTTGCCAATAAAGGGAAAAAAAGGGACTTAATTATATCAAAAAAATTTTGCACCACAATATAAAACAGATTCTTATGTGTTTTTTATGGAAAAAAAAAAATAAAATTTTTGGGGAAAAAAATGCCACTTTGGCTGTGGTTACACTAAATGTAAGTACGAAAAGCAGTATCCTTTTTTTTTTCAATGGGAGGAAATGTTTTACCCACATTTTATCCATCAATGCCAATTTCAAAAATTTTTCATGTGTTGTACATGCTAAATTTTAACCCCCTTTGTTTCATGCAATGTGCAATAGGTTGGGATAATAGTAAAAACCCCCAAAAGTCATAGGAAATTTGGTTTTTGTATATATAGTTGCCAACCTATTAATAACTCTAAGTTAGCAACTGCCATTTCCTATTTGCCCCGCTGAATTGGGAAAATGTGCTTGTTTCATATAATGAATAGGCTCGTAAAACATAAGTAATTTTTTTACCAAATGTCATGCTATGCAGTTGGGAAATAGGCAAAATACTGCTGAAATGTACCAATATTCATGGTAACAGTTTTATGCTATGTTTTTGAGCTGAACAGATGGACTGTACCCAATCGCAATACATAAGTCCACATAATCCCCTTTTGTTTACAAAAAAATACAAATCATTTCTTAGCTTATTGGCACCCCCCTTTTGCGCACTTTTGATGAAATCGCCCAATTTTTTATAAAATATGTTAGAAAAAGTTTTTTGTTTTGGTATCAAAATGGATTGGGGTGAGACCAATTTTCTGGGGATGCTAAAACATAAGTACCTCATTACCAGCTTGACAAAAAACTTCCAAAAAAATTTTTTACAAAAAAAGATTTTGTCGGTTTTCACATAATTATAAGCAAGAAAATTTCAGTTCAGAAAAAATTTAAAAATAAAACTTGTGACACTAAAATAAAATTATTGCATTAATTTAAATCAAAGGTTTTTCTAAAAAAAAAAAATTAAGCCCTAACTTTGAAGGAAAATTTTGGGTAAAGGGTGTATATAGGGAAGGGGGTCCACTTTTTGATTTGGGGATTTTTTTTGTATTTGGTGATTTTTATCTAAAAGTCATGGGAAAATTTTGAATTCATTCTAAAAAAAAATATAAATAATTCCCAAAAAAATACCTTGGGGACCACTTTTAGTCGTCTAAAAAAAGGGCTGGGCCCAAATGGCCCCTATACTAAAATTTTTCCCAAAATTTTAAATATAAAAAAATTTAAACATGAATAAAATAAACAAATAAATATAATAACCTGAATATATAGTAGAAATTATAACATTAAATTACACCCTTTTTTTTTTTTTTTTTTTTAAATTCTTAAAAAGGGTAAAACGTTGAATGTAAAAATGGGTTTGGGAAAAATCAAATGGATAAGCAAAACAAATGAGACTTTTCCAAAACAACTAACTAAAAACCCCGTTTTGAAAAAAAAAGGGGAAAAAAGCTTAAAAAATTTTAATTTTTAAAAAACTAAAAGGGGAATTTTAAAAAACCCTTTTTAGTGCACATCATCAGGACCTAGAATAATTATGTGCCAAGTTTTATACTTCTGGGTTGCTTAGTTTGGGCAATAGAGGTGAAACACACAGTAAAAAAGTCACCTTTATTAGTATAGATTGGTTAAATTTAAAAATAATTCCTCACATTTCAAATGCATGCTCAACTTATACATTGGTACATTATATACTGAAAAAAATCCATACCCTTCAAATTTATTATAATTTCAATGTTAAATTCGTTAGAACATTATTCGAGAGCATTCTAAAAAGTATTGTCAGCTGCATATTACATAACACTATTCACAGATATCTTACAGTGATTCCTCGAAAAGAAATCTCAGCACTTAAGTACTATACAGTTAACAGATCTCATAAAATCAAAATATGTTGCCACAAATACCCCTATATATTGCTAATGGTGAAAATCATTCCCAAGCACATTCATACATAGTACTAATAATGATGTGAGCACTTTGTGTCACATTTTACACTGGAGATGTTTTTTAATCTGACAAAATACATAATTTGACTTGTTGGTTGACAGTAATATATCAGTAGCAGAGTCTCTTTTTATAAAAGGGATCGCAACATAATCCTGACATAAAAAAGCTAACTTCTTTTGAAACAGAAAGCTATCATGTCAAGAATATCACAAGCAATAGTTACGAATAAAAGATGCAACTTTCCTTATCATTTCTGATATGTTCCTATGCATTACAAGTTTACTTGAGGATATTTTTTTTACATCTCTAATGATGTGATATAATTGAGCTATAAAAACATGTCAGATACCTCCATTTTGGGAGGCTATATACATTGTTTTATTTTCATCCTGTATGACAAGGAACACTTTTCTTGCTTAATAGGTTTTCATAGTTAAATATTGATTTACATATAAAAAAAAAAAGAAATCTTATTCTGTCTAAGGAAAAATCAAAATTAAATATTGAATAATCCATCAAAGTTGTTATGCAAAGTTATTTTTATGGTTTTATTATAAAAAGATAGTAAAATAAGTTACAAACATAAGAAAACAATAAAAAGAAATACACTTTTCAGAAAAGAAATAAAAGCATAAAAACCAAGATTAAATTGAGAATGATAATTAAATTGGAATCTTAAAACTGAAACATAATGTGTTTGGTAATATACTAGAACAGTCCCCTTGTCTATTTTATTCATTCATATGCTAACCACACAATCATTCCTTTCTTACCTCTTTCATTAAAAAAGAAGAAAAATCCACTTGCCAGGCTTCAGAGAAGAAAAACATGGTTTCCAAAATGGCTTCTTGAACAAAAAAAAACATTGCTTCTAAAACACAATACTAAGGGAAAAAATCCAAAATGATCAGATCTAAACTCCTTCAGATTGATCGATGTACCTCACTTTCTCTCAAACAAGCACACTTTCTACATTTTTTTTTCAAGAAGTTATTTTGGAAACCACATTTCTCTTCTTAGAAGCATGACAAGTGGATTTTTTTTTTCTTCCTTTGAATGAGAGCTATGAAAGAAATGACTGATAAGTGCAGGTGTGGTCAACATTTTGGGAAGAGTCACGTCACTATACTAAACCTATGTTACTTATAGGTTTATTATGGAATTTTTATGCAAAGTTAATATTTTTTAATGCAAGTCTATGTAGTTGAAATTTGAAGATAATGTAATACATAAGATAAAAGTACTGACTTAGGTTTTATTTTTTATAAACTTTTTGCAGATCCAATCAGGTTACGAATAAAATAAAAATGAGTAACTTGAATCACTTAATTCTAAATAATTCTTTAAGATTTAGTACTTACATAATATGGCTGTTGAAATTCTTTACCAAAATTTTTATTATTGAAAATAATTATAAAATCCCTGTGCACCACAAAGTATCAGACAGGGCTCACAGAAGTATTAATCATACATTACAAAGGAAAGAAGGAAAAAAAATTTGAGGTAATGAAGAAATACAAATATTTACAACAAAGAGTCACATATATTAGGATTAGTTTTTGATAATTCTAAAAAAATTAGGTTATTTTATTTGCACATTAACTTTTACAACTTCCCCCGCTGCAGGTTGCCCCCCTCTATTAACGATGAATAAATGAAAACCAAACGTTCTATGAAAAGCTTTGGAAAAAACCATTTTAACCACTTTATTCAAAACAAAACTCAATCAAATAAAACCACGAAAAAAAAAAAAGAGATTTTTCACTTGAAATTTAACTGATGTTGCTTTTCGTTTAGTCAAGAAAATACTTTTGACAATGATACACAGCATACAGATTAATGTAAGGTACTTAATATATTTTTGCAACAAAATTTCTTGAGATACCTGCTACTTCTTAATACGCGCGGAAAACGACGGAGAAAAGTGGAGGTTCCGTGTTGACACTTGAGAAACTATTCTGATTTCAATATTCTTTTTTTTTTGACATGCAGGATATAAATGAGGCTATTTAAATTTATGAACTTATGAAGCTATAAACAGGAAAGAACGAATCATTTGAGCACCCGCTCCGTAAACATAAATTATTATACAGTTCTTTTTTCTTAGCGTATACACTGTAAGCAACTTAAAATATTTCATAAACTGTCAAAACTAAAATTCTGTTGCCAGATTCAAAAATAATACACAAACGCGAACCAAATATTAATTAATACCAAACAGGAAATGTTGAACTAGTTAGAAGTGTGGTAACATACTCTCCGGTTTTGTATGGACAAGTTCTACCGTAAGGCTTACAATGGAGGCGTTGTAGTCATTGGAACCCTCATCTTTTTTTGGTTTCAGCAAAGTAACATTGTTTTGTATACATACTTAAACGGAAGTAATTTTAATTTTCCTTATGTTTCTTTAGCATATTTTTTTTAGTATTTTAAAATGATCAGCATGAGAAAGATCAAACTTGGTACTCTTTGTTCCGCATTAGGATTTTTTTCTGAAAACCTCTACGAATTTTTAAATCACCGTTTAATTCACCTCTGTCCTACAAGTCCATTTACATGGCTAGAATGGGAGGCAACTTAGCAACCGAAAAATTGGTAAACGAGAGCTAAATCTGAGTTATTTAATAAGCATTTCATTACAGGTTTGTGTTAAAATGATAGTATTCAAATTTTGTTTTGCTCTTTCGAAATAATTCCATGTATTTTGTTACTAACATTGCTTGATTCTTATTTATAGTAACCTTGGCAGAAATTTTTGCTACAGTTTTCGCAACAATAGGAAATAGTATTCGATTAATTTTATTTATATTATTTACACAATCACTTTGCCTACTCTCTAAGGAGCAATATGGATTTAGACGGGGCCATAGCACCATTGATCAGATTTTATTATTCTGCCAGAATGTCAGGGATTATCTAAATTTAAAGGCAGTTAATCACACCACTGCAGTACTTTTGAACATGTCCACTGCTTTCGACAGAGTCTGGAGAGAAAAACTGATAACTAAACTTTATGAGGGTTTTTGGTATTAGGGGTAAAATTCTGCCTTGGATCTCAGATTTTTTACAAAATAGTTCAGTAGTGTGAAATATAAAAATACATTGTTTGATCCTTTTGGATTGAGACATGGTCTTCCACAGGGTGCAGTTCTAAGCCCGATACTGTTCTCATTATATGTTTCTGATCTTGAAGAGGTAATGAATAAATATAGTAGTGTTGGCTTCTTTGCCGATGATATCATCATTTGGTATTCGGATTCTGACATAAAAAAAATAGAGACTAACCTTAATTCTGCACTTTCTACGGTCTGTACCTTTGCTGAACAGCAAAAATTGATTTTTAATACCTCAAAATCAAAAATTACCTTTTTCACCACCAATAGACATCTCTATAACTATCAACCGACTGTTTTTAAGCATGGCAGACTATTAAATTACTCAAAAAAAAAAAAATGCCAAGTACTTGGGTTACATTCTGGACTAGGAGATATTGAGTAACAGATATATAGAGGCTCAAGTAGCAAAATTCAGCTTAAGACTTAACATTCTCAAATATATTTCGGACGTGACTGGGGTGCAGACTCTGAGAACAACCTACATCTCACTGGTCAGGCAAATTTTGGAATATGGCTTTCCAGTTTATTTTTGTGTCTCTGAAGCTAACTTATATAAACTTGAACGAGCGCAAATAAATGCTTCAAGAATAATTACTGGCCTTCGTAACAGCTGCCCTAATAATATTGTTTTGTATGAGAGTGATTTACCATCCCTTTGTATGAGAAGAAGTTATAGCCTGGTAAAATATTACAATAAGTTATCTAGCTACAATGACCATCACAGAACTTCTGCCTATCTCAATTCTTCGCTCAATAACATGTAATTAAAGCATAGCCCTTTTTCTTTGGCAGTTGATTTGGGTCTGTTTTCTGGTAATGTTGAATCTCACTCCTAAAAGCCCTTTTCCCATTTGAAGTTCGACTTTGATCGAATACATTTCCATACTGAGTATTGACCAGGGTGTGTAAAGGATCTGATATACCAGAATTTACTAGACAGATTGCTCTAGAGACAATTCATGGCATCCCACACTCGGCATTGAAAATCTATACTGATGCAAGGGCGACGGGGTATTTCTGGTAGCGGCGCGCACATTGAGACACCCGATGGTACATTTGACATCAAGATTAGAATATTAACTACTGTTCTGTTTTAGGTCTGAACTTATTGCAATATATAAGGAATTGAAACCTACTGACACTGCTTCTGACCTTGTCTTCAGGGACATTTGGATTTTAACTGACAGTCATGCTTATACACAGCACCTTTCTCATTGGACAAATGTTGGGGATATGACAAGCCTGAATATTCTGGATGTCGTGGTTCGACTTTCTTCTAGACACTCTATTTACTATCAATGGGTCCCCTCCCATATTGGATTGAATGGTAACGAGACAGCCGATAGCTTAGCCAAGTCTGCCACTGCTGACGCCTTGCGAGGTGACGCATGTCTAACTTTTGCTGAACTCTCCTCTATTAAAAGGATGGAATTGAATGCACTTTGGAGAGTGTCCTCAGATCACCCTTAGTATTTTGGGAGAAAACCTCGTTGGTGTCACCAACTTAATATTTCTAGAGATCGGCAGACGACTCTGTCGGCTTTTTTAGTGGTCTAATCAAGTCTCTTACTTTTGAACAGGGCCGGAAAGTTTTTTCCAGGGGTTTTTTATAGATGCGGGGGTTGCAAAAAGGGCCTCCTGGAGTCGTATTCTTAATTGTTTGAGTTTTACTCTTGATGAGGTCTTAAGAAACCCCATTTTATTTCTGTATTTCTTGGAGATTTTTGGTTTTATAGAGAGGGTGTTGTAGAGAGTTACACCATCTGGGATAAGAAACAACAACAATAACACAATCACTTATATTTGTATTTATTAGACCTATGTTAATTTACAAAAATAACCTGTTTCTGTTATTATACACGAATATTTGTTGTACGAATTCAATTGTTTTTTGTGTTGCATAGTGAGTGTAATAACGTAGCATATAGAAATCAAAATTAGCTAGATACACTAGTTTTTAAAGTCTAATTTTAAAATTTCAAGTGTACATTGAATCAGTTGTGCAAAAAAAATAAATGCAATTTGTTGCTTTATGATATATCATTTTATAGTTGAGATGATTT
Organism: Trichonephila inaurata madagascariensis; assembly: GCA_019973955.1. Lineage (NCBI taxonomy): Eukaryota > Metazoa > Arthropoda > Arachnida > Araneae > Nephilidae > Trichonephila > Trichonephila inaurata. The sequence continues at coordinate 433,004 of BMAV01005869.1, forward strand.
ACTAATTGAAATGATAATTTTAACTAAGCCTTTGTGTAAGTTATTTATTTTTGCTTTTTGGTACATAACCCAAATTTATTTTATAGATCTCATAATTAAGCATAGTCAATTATTAAAAGGGGGAATTAAACGTTTTTTGTAGAGAACCCCAGAGCATTTGTTTTGCCCCTTTAATATTCGCCTGTATGGAGGATCAAGGTTCTTCAAGCTTCGTGAACTAAAATGACACACATGAAATGTAAAAAAGTGCAGAATGCTCACTTATTTGGTATGGTCAAATTTTATTAATATCGTTAAGTAATCTAAGTAATTGTACTAATTTGAATATTTGTTTAATTCATGCATATTTGTTAAACTGAAGAAAATCAATTGGTTTGTTTTTTCAATTTATTCCACATTTAAATTACATTATGAATTTTTTGACTGATTAATATTTGTTTATAAATTTTACTTTAAAAATTTTTTTCTTGCAGAATTTTTAGGAATGAAGCCCAATGTAGTTTCAAGCTGGATACCAAAAACCAAGGTTGTTTTGGACAAAAAAAATTAAAATCGGGTTCTATTTGTTATTTGTAAATGTGTGTGTGTGTATCTTTAATCATCGAATTTATTTCTGTGTTGTGTTTTCTTTCTGACATGTTAAAGACTTTTCCCTCAAATATGTTGTAACTGAAGACCTTTTACAGCTATTGCTGAAATTTGAAAATATTCTGTGTAAATTTTTAACCAAAACTCAAGATTATCTAATTCATACCTGCATTTTAACTCAGAATCTGTTAATGGTTCAATCAGTTCTTGTTCTCTTAGTAATATATCCTGATTTTTATTAAAATGGAATTTTAATTGATTCATTTTAACAGGATAACTCCTTTAATATTATGGAAAATGTATATCCTTTTTAATTTTAAATTCTGAAAATATATAAAAAAAATTGTTTTAAATATTTACTTTACTTAGTATTATATGAAATATAAGATAATATGCAAGAGTTCTTGCTTTTTATATTGAGTTACAATTATTTTGATCTTAATTAACTCAAAGAATTGCATATTTAACAATTTGAATTAAAATGAATGTATATATTTGAATTGTCGTTAGTCATTAATTAATTTTATATAACTGCCACATTTTATTTGAAGTAAAAATTCTTCAAATAATTCTTTAATAAAGGTATATGAAAATAAGCACTATGTTATTCAAATAATTACAAATAGAAAAATATGTGGCTTAAATAGTAAATAAACACTGTGTAGTTCAAAATAATAACAAATGAGCATTTTTTTTAAATTTCCAATAGCCAAAGTTACAGAAGGCTATTCACTACAAAACGGGAAAGTCTGCTGTTAAGTGAATATTCAAACTCAGCAAATAAACACTTTGTATTTCAAATACTTACAAATAAAAAATATACTATTCCAATACATGCAAATAAAATCATTGTACTATTCAAAACGGTTGAGAATTAACATGATATAATCTTAATTTTTTGTAATTAACAATGTATTTATCTTTGTATTATTTTTTTTATGAAGATTGTGAAAGTGCCCCCTAGAGTGCCCTTCTCTTAGATTATTTGCGTGAGCTAGAGGTGTAGGGTCAACTAAAGAATGAGAAGTTGCCATGCTCTTAATGACTTTATTAAGAACTAGAACTTATAAGCTTTTAACAGATTAGATAATAATTCTGTGAGAATCTCCGATGAACAAACACACAATGCAAGTAATACCGAAATAACCTAACTCGGACCACTATCAATATCTAAACCGCCTAATCTCAATTCCGCACTAGAGGGGTGCTGCAGTGAAATCCAATACCACCCCAAGCCATAATATCGGATGCAGGACCAGTGTGGCGATACATAACGCAACAATTCATCAGCCTCTCACCATTGTGTCTCCAAACTTGAATCTGACCATCGTGATGTTGCAGATAGAAGTGGGATTCGTCAGTAAGTACAATGTCGTTCCATTCCATTATCCATGTCCACCGTTTATCATACCATTCGCGACGCAAAAGCCAGTGGTTTCAAGTCAAGAGTAAACGAAGCAATAAACGCTCTGCGAACAGTGGCGTAGCTACTAGTGGGCTAGGCAGTGCCATGCACCGGGGCCCGGGGTCTCTCGGAACCTGATCATTAAGCAAGTCTGTGATATGGTCGTTCTATGGCGACCATATATTTGATTGTCAGCGCGAATTAGAGGTGTGGGATTCTCGAAATGAATCGTCATTTTAAAATTCTTAATATGACTTTATTAAGAATATAACTTAAATTTCTAATAAATTGGATAAACTTATATTAAGTGAGAATAAACCAAACACACAGCTGTAGTTAAACCTGATCGCGTAACTTTGATCACTTATCTAAATAATTATATTATCCCCTTACTTTCAATTCTGATAATATTACAAGTTCTAATATCAAATAATCAGTCCTACCTTGAATCAAGCTAAGATTCAATCAATTTCAGAGACTTTTAGGCACGCGTGCAATAGTATGCACCTTGTAGTAATGGCTGAAAATCTGGTAATCTTTGATAGGCCGTCAATTCACACTTCTATCTCTTCTAAACATAACTTTCTCTAAGTTGCCATCCGCTTACTAAAACTTCTGTTCTTTTAAAGGCTATCTTATTTGCATTTTACAATTGAATTTCACTTCTTGGATTTGGGTTGGAAAAGATTTGAAATTAATCTTGGCCGTCAAAGAACCCAGAGGTTATGTTACAGAAAAGACGCGTGAGCCCGTCACAAGTCTAACGTGCTATAATTTCTCTCACATTTATGATGTGAATATAAAAGATTGCAACACAACTATAAACATGGCAACTGAGTTTGTAACGGGTCTATCCGCGAATCTTCCATTAATCCTGTTTGGTAAAATTCTTTTTAAATGTAAGTTTTGTTGAAAACTTTCCCTCGAAGAAGACGGGATTTATTTAAATCAGTTGTTCTGTTTAAGCGTTGGCATTTAGGTACACAATGATAGTGGATGGATGGTGGATGGTTGGGAGTTTAAAAGTGATAAAATTCTGATCAAGTTTTATTACCGGAGGTCGTATATTTAAGTAAGATAATTGCGTAGAATTGATGCGTAGGATTCAAGAGTGCTCCAAGAGAAAGTTAAATAAACTCAAATAATATGTTAGTAGCCTTAAGCGGTACGATTGCTCTTACGGTTATTTACTAAGTGCATTTGCTACCTTTAGTTTGTTGATTAAGTAAAAGGGATAATAAATTTGCGTTTAAAACTTGCTATGGCTGATCTTTGCTCGAACCCCCAAACACCAACAACCTCTAGTAGGTTGTTACAAGTTGAAAGTAATTTCGAACTTGTAGGGAATTCCTTCTGTTTCTTATATATTGTTGCGAACTTTACTTATTTAAAAGTTTATATTATTTTCAATATTTCTATAAACTGTTACTTGAAAATAAACGTCAAGTTCCATGAAAAATCATACATTACATCTTAAAAACCTGCACAAGATGCAATTCCTCCCTAGTTACATTATATTTTTAAATACAATATGATTCATAATAAGCTAATTTCCTGTTTCAATATTTCACAATCTACTTGCATCTGCAATAGGCTGATGTAATTTTGCCCCTCCCCTCCTTTATATTTCTTGTTCGTGATTTTTTTTTGGTATCATTCCTTGTCTATCTCGACGAACCATTTTGTAATCTGGTGGGTGATTGCGATTCTCAGGAATAAATGTAGGATTTAAAGTATTAGGGAATATAAATATATTCCGATCAGTGAGGTTACAACCTCCCCAATAGATGGCGCTACCAGCAAATATACGCATTGGCCCCCCCCCCCGGCACTGGGGGTTTTGCGGGAGAAGAAAAAGCGACAGGAAAGCGACACAGACGTCTGAGGGACAGGCTCCGTCTTACGAACGAGGTGTCACGTTTTTCGGTCAACGTGGGTGTCGCGAGGCTTAGCGACGATTGAGAGTATGCTCCATGAAATAACTCATAAAGTTGTAATCAGTATTTAATTGGAAATAATCTAATGTTTCATTAAACCATAATTTACTTATCTGCTTATTTCTTTGAATATCAAGATCCGGAACATGGTGACTTACCCCTAGACAATAAAAGAAAAGCCACTTGTATAGATAAAATACACCCCTACATAAATAAATAATTAGTCAGGAATTCCCCAACGACGTTTTATAGCGTAGGATTATATTTATTCTTTTAAAGTCAATAAGTTCTCGGGCACATTTGAATTGTATTGTATAAATTGGAAAACTAAAATTATGGATAAAAAGAAGTACGCCCAGTGGAGCGTTCAAGCGCAAACAACGCCAAGAAAGAGAAGACAGTAAACGAAAATTACCCAAAATTGACAAATTTCTTAGTCAGTTATCCTTCTATGATTACTTCTGGCCCAGATATTTCTGTTAAGGGGCACGTCCATAGGAGTCCATGTTAAATTGCGTAAGTTTATGTACCTTTTTCTTAGAAACTTCCCAAGGATAAAATTTTTACAGTTATCAATAACACTTTTTAACGAAGGGTTTTGTCTTTTTGTAAAAAAAATTAATTGTAAAATTTTTTTTAAAAGTGATCCAATTTCTTTTCCTAAAATTTAGCCTAAAAAAGTTTGCTGATATATCAAATTCCCCCCTTTAAAATATGTTAACATATTAAAAATCTGCTCACTAAAAGTCTGAGGATTATATGAGTAGTTTTTGAGAAAAAGATACATAAAGTGAAAAATAATACATTTTGAGAAAATCGGCTTTAAAGTAAAAATTGGTAATTTTTAGATCGTTTACTTTTTATAGTATTTTCCAGAAGCACATGAAGCCTTTTTTTTTTACTCTCTGCTCATACAAAATACTCTTCTAAGTTTGTTTGTTTTTTTTCATTATATTTAACAATTTTGGATTTTTGGGGGGTCTTAAGATGCTTTCGTTGGGCTACACGAATCCTACGCGCATCTAGTTTTTTGAAGCAGTTATAACTTGGTTCAGTATCAGAATGTTTTAGAGTCATTAATTTTGCTACATGACTCATATTGAACTATGTAATAGCCATATTTACCCCCCCCCCGTAATATTTTACAGTTTTTAATTCCACAAATGTAGATCTTAGAATCACTGACCATATGATGCTGTAAACTGACTCATTTGGCTTCTGAATCTTTCCATGTAAACATTTTCTTAATAATATAGGACCACCTAGATCTGTAAAAAAATTGGCTTCATTTAATTCATTATCGTGTATAACACGTGTGTATGTATTTATGGTCATAGTGCCTTTCGTTACATTCGGCTTCTGTCCTTTGAAACTTGCACTAGGCAGTTATATCCGCGGTACACACAGTCTATGTTAAGAGCTCTCGTTTGAATGAAGATGAAAATAAACAGCCCAAACAGAAGCTTTCATACTGTGTAGATCAATGATAATATTTTTAAAAGCCATACTATAATACCTTTGAATTTTTGATATTAAAATGTCGGTGAGTTGGTTACGACCATTTTCGCGTTTTCCATCACTTAATTTTTTTCACCCTGTTTCGCTTTTAAAATCCAAGACATGTACCTTTATACTTATGGATAAGCACAATTCAGTCAAATATTTCCACTTTAACATCATATGGATTCGTGCTCTTAGAAACTTATGCAAGGGGAAACACAAGTGCTCCTATCAGAGCTCATTTGATGCGCGTCAAGGAGTAGCTTTATTTAAAAAATAAATAAAAATATTTCTAATTATATCGTATTTCCTCATATCATATATCATTTTAAACAGAAATATTTGAAGTCTTAAAAATTACAAAAAAAAAAGTGAAAATCAATAATTTTTCGAAAATTTATGTGCCGGACACCCTGAATAGCGACTTGCATAGATAATGTGGTCACTAAAGTGTGGCTTGAGAAGCCTACTGAAGGAAAATCAATAGTTATTCAAGTTAAAGATACCGCCGTTGACGATGCTAATTTATAGAAACGACTTCGAATCATTCAGGTGTAAGGCAAGTGAAACTCCAAGAAAATATGGCATAGATCCCTATTTTAAAGAAAAAGGCAAAGGAACGTTAAAAAACGTTTTGATGAATTAGCTTCTGATCACAGATGTCTAAAACTGCAAAGAAGTATTTAAAATTACTATTTTCAATAAGGTATATTAGACACAATATATTAGCTCAATTAAATACACGTTTTACTAGTATGAGTGCAGTCAGTCAAATATTTAATTTTCTAAGACCAACATTTTTACTAGATTTAGATGTTTTGTAACTTAGTTACAAAAGTATAACGAATTCCAAAATAAGTATTCTGATATGGTAGGCCCAAACTTTTGATTTCAATTTCTTAGAATTTACCATCAAGTTCTCCCTAAATCATCCCAGGCATGGACTCTTCACCAATTATGTCAGGAAACAATTAGAAAATATGGAGAGCTACAATACGATCTAACAGAAATATTTATAGCAACGTTATTATTCTATACAATTCCTGTCACTTCTGCAAACTCAAAAAGATTATTTAGCAAATTAAAAATAGTAAAAAAAATATTAAACGGTGTGGGTCAAGCTCGACTCTTCATTTATCTCTAATAGCAATTGAAAACAAAGTCGCATCAAACCTGGATTCAACCGAAATTATTGATTTTTTTGTGAAAACTAAAGTTAGGAAAAGACTGTAAACCAAATTGTCAATTTGTTGTTAATATGGGTAAGTCTCTACCCCCCTTCTTATAATAAACCTTTTATTCTTTCTCAACATCGTTTCATATACTAATACCTATGTTATTATTTGTAATCTTGTTCGTTATTGTTTAAATTTTTATTATCTGTTACGTTACTTCTCGTCTTCCGGTTCCGGCACTACCTTAACTCTTCACGGCTGTTCGGGAAGAGGTCTGTCATGGTGTCAAATCGAACCTGGGTAGTCATTAAAGCTCACACAAGAAAATTCATACACATACATCTAGGAAGTACATGCATCCAGCAATGACAGAACCGCATCGCACTTGCTTGGTTTCGTCCATCACGTCGACCGATTTCTATGAAGGATAATCCTCAATCCCTATAGGCCTCTGTTCTTCCTCAGTCGAATTAAGAAACTTGGTCAAAAGACGCTCGGTGTCTTACATAAAGCATAAGTAAACAGCTTACACGCAAAAAAAAAAAAAAAAAAAACAATTATTGTACTTTAAATCGCCAATCTGTTCTCTTATATAGCTCTTGAGGGTGGCGCTACGATCTCCCGTGATGTGCGTCTTCGCTATAATGCTAATGATATGCACATTTCATCACAGCCAACGCATGATGTAAATTTCACATGATTTGCATGCTTCCTTCATTTCGTGTGGCCAGTAGTGTATATTGGAGTGTTAAACCTTTGCACTTGATTTATTTTCATTGTATTTTCTGGTAAATGAGTGGTAAAATGCAATCTTTTTTAGATTTATTTTATGTATTATAATATAAGATTTAATTTTTATAATTTTTTAAATTGTGGTGCTTAAAATATTCTCCAACATGCATGCAAGAAAGTCTTTCAATGTTTCTGAAAAATGAACTGATCTTTTCCTTCTGCCCTTAGTATTTCTGTTCGAACAGACCATACAGTTATTGTTTTTTCATTCAGGATGTGGTACTAAAATGTGTAGTTTTCCTTCAAATCTATTCTCCAAATCTGATGCTGATGATTGACTACATTTTTGTGCTGCTTGTGGGAAATCTCCCCACTCAAGGAAAGAACCAACTTTCAAATAAAATGGAAACGAGTTAGTGATAAACCTTACTAAATAATATTTTACACACCATAATTAGTTGAATTAACTAATAGTTCTTCACTCCTGCGTGTTTTCATAATCCATTTAGAATTGGAAAATTAGTGCATGCATATGTACTGAATTAGACAAAGAGAAATTTCGTGCATTTATTTTTAACCATAAACTGTACTAATAAATAAAAGCTTGGCAAACTTATTCCTGAGTGAAATCTCAAATGCCACAAAGTGTTTGACATGTTTCAGAATAAATTAGTGTTGCTTTCTCCGGATTGAAACAGAAGTTTTACAGCAAATTTGTACTATTATTTCTAGCGTCACATACAAGTGTCAAGGGTTTAATATGTGAAAGAACTTTCTGGTATAATATGAAGTTCTTTATAGATATATTACCCACTTCATTTGTAAACTGTTATGAAAAACTTCTTCTTAAAGCTCTCGTTTGTACCTTTTTTACATTTCTTATTTTTCAATTCCTACTATTAGCGCACTATCTCCCTATATCTTGTTCAAATTTTCACAATCGTTAATAAAATACAATTTAAAACACTCAATTAAGCTGAAATTTTATATACACGATTATTTTGGATGACAATACGGCAATTTAATTATAATTAATCGATTAAAACTAACTATTTAAAGAATTACTGATACAACCACGTTGGCATCATTTTTGGCGACTTGTGTCAAAACTTTAAAAGGATTTTTTTCTCACATTTTAAAGCACTCATTTGAGCTGAAATTTTCTATACACGATTGTTTTGGGTGACAATACGATTATTTAATCATAATTAATTGACTGAAACTAATTATTTAAAGACTCACAGATGCAGTCACGTAGGCTTCATTTTTAGCGACTTGAGTCAAAACTTTGAAAGATTACTTTTTCTCAAGTTTAAAAGCATTCAGTTGAACTGAAATTTTATATACACCATTGTTTTGGACGGCAATTCGATAATTTAAAATTAATTAGCAAAAATTAATTGCCACTTAATATTGTGATTCTGTCATATATATATTGATTGTGTAATTATTAGATAGAAGTAACTAAAATAAAAAAATTTTGTTGACCAAAGTAGGAATTGACTTAAAATTTTTTTATATATTGCTTGTTTTTATTATGATTAAAGTGAATTAGCTGATAAAGATTGTATTATCCTAATTCTAATTTTTTGAAGTGATAACTTCTTTAGGTGCGTTTTGCTGGAAAGTGAACTTGAATGATGAGTTATAAGAAGCCAAGCATTGTTACGCTCGTAACAATGGATCGGAATTTTCCGTAACAATGTGTGATATGGTCGATCTTTGGCGACCATATCTTGGGTTGTCAGCGTGAATTAGAGGTGTGGGGTTCTCGAAATGAATCGACATTTTAGAATTCTTAATATGACTTTATTAAGAGTTTAACTTAAATTTCTAATATATTGGACAAACTTATATTAAGTGAGAATAAACCAAAACACGTAGCCGTAGCTAAAACGGATCGCGCAATTAGATCACTTATCTAAATAATTATATTATCCGCCTACTTTCAATTCTAATAATATTACGAATTCTGATATCAAATAATCTGTCCTACCTTGAATTCCACGCAACGGTTCAATCACTTTCAGATTGGCTGTTAGGCACACGTGCAATAGTATGCACCTTGTAGAAATGGCTAGGTATCCGTGAATCTTTGGTAGGCCGTCAAATTACACTTCTGTCTTTTCCAAACAGAACTTTCTCTAAATTGCCATCCCGCTTACTAAAACTTTTGTTCTTTTAAAGGCTATCTTATTTGCATCTACACTCGCATTTCACTTATTGGATTTGGATTGGAAAAGATTTGCCATTAATCTTGGTCGTCAAAGAACCCAGAGGTTATGTTACAGAAAGACGCGTGAGCCCGTCACAAATGTAGTCCTTCAACAAAGAAGACTTGAAAACTATGAAAAAATTTGGCATCGAAAATCGACTTTCAGCATAACTGGAATTTCGTGACGTTGCTCAATCGACTGTATTAATTAACTTTGTTTAAAAAATAGTCGATTATTAGTAACTTCTTTAGGCGCGTTTTGCTGGAGAGTGAACTTGAATGAACGCTCAGTCGGCTTTTTTCATCATTGTTGTAAGAATGTTATTGTTACAACAATGACATCGGTTTTCAGCCAAACTGAAACTTTCTGACGTTGCTCTATTGACTGTATTAATTAACTTTGTTTAAAAAATAAATGCTTTCAACACGTGATTAAATTGAAATATATTATTTTTTTAAAATCCCGATCTCTACAATGTTTTAAATTTTTTACAAACTTCTATGGATTTTCTTGGATTTAAATTTTAAAAAATAAGTTACACAACTATTTTTCAAGTAGATTGGTACATTGTATATCTTTCTCAACGCTTTCAAGTTAGACTGAGTTGGAATATTGTAAAACTTCTGTAAAAAATTTATAGAATTTCGTAATTTTGAAAATTTTCTATTTTTCTCTGCTTTTTTGCTCATAAAATATTTTTTTAAAAAGGCACTCTTCCATTTCAAGGAGCCATAAAAATGAAACGAAAAAAATTGCTAAAATCACCAAATGCCAGTGATAATTAATGGTAATAAACCTACGATAGAACTGACCAGTTTGAGGTTTATGGAGCATGTACTGAAAGACAACTTAATAATACATTAGAACTGAGTTTTCTTTATTTTTAAAAAAGCGATTTAAAGCAGCATTTCTCAAACTGGGGGGGGGACCCTACGAGGGGAGCGCGAGTATATCGAAAATAAAAGATTAAAAAAAAATAATTTACTGGAATGATGAAAAACAAAATACTTTCTGACATAATAAAAAATACACATTTACACTGAGATATAATTTATATATATCATCTAGCGATATTACGTCATCAAAAATAAAAGCTTCTTCTTCAATGCCTCATTAGCTATCTTTGATCCTATAACCAAATAAAAAAGCATTTTGTTTGATTTGCTGTAATCGAATGACGAGAAATTTTTTTACTACGTTTTCTTTTTAAATCTAAAATACTACTCTTTCAGAGAAAAAACAAAACCCAGACCCAGAATCAAAAAAATTTTAGGAAGATAAAAAATTCATCACTGTTATTAATTTTGAAATACTGTACATTAGCTGTAGGCAGCGGAATATATTTGCTTATCATCTGTTTGACCTTCAAACTTACTGGTACGATTAGTTCCAACCCACCTCTCATGTGTCTTTTTTTCAATTAAGGAAGTTGTTAACAATATATTTCTGTTGCACATTTTTCCATGTAAAAGAGTTTAATGATGTTTGGAAAGGCACAGAGAGCACTTTGAAGGATTATTTGGCCAAGATTTATTTTTATGAATATTCTCAAACATAGGAAGCATGATGAAAAACGTTTTACGGAATTCTTTTTTAGAACTAACTTCCATATTATTATACTGAATAAACTTATAACCCGGGAGTGTTCGCGTGGGGCACAGAGCTCACGAAATCATTAATTCTGGCAAAATTATTAATTTGTTAACAATGGCTTTCTGACACTATCGTTCTGTATGACTGTCTTCATGAGAACTAAAATATATTTGTCTCATATTTCCCTCGTTTTTTGGGCTTGGCAAACGTTTTTTTTTTTTTAAATCTTAAGCTACTTGTTTTGACTGAGTTCCCGGCGTGACAACTTTTTTTCCTAAGTATTTTCTATGATCACGCTACATTTTCTCCATATGAACAACTTAGTGATTTTGATTGCCTTGTTGTACGATTTATTGTGGTTTATAAATATAAATAAGCAGAATTTTTATATATATATATAAAGAAATGGACATCAGTAAACTTTATTGAAGGAAGTTGAAACTGATAAAGCAAGGGAAGAACCTGCTGAAATAATGCATATTAATCATGATAGCGAAAGTAAATTTGAGAAAAGCAATGAACATGAAACGAAAGGAACATGTTCAAAAGGTACCAAAAGAACTCTATCAACTAAAATATGAAGCCAGTGTACCAGAAGAAACACTTCGCCTTGTCAAAAACACACTAGCAAACAAAAGTTCAACATGCTATTTATCAATCATCAAAGGACAGTAACTTGAACAAAATATGACAGTTATGCTGGCAAATAACATTCCTGTAATATTAGTGAAAAGTGCCTGTGATTTGTATCCTTTGTTAAGGTCACGCACATTTGAAACATTTTAGTTGTTTTATTGGATTCTTTTTTCTCAAATTATCAAAGAAAAATTGAAAGGTCCTTGAAAGTAGGCAAGTATACTTTCTTTTAATTAAATTATTCACTAGAATAACGATTTTTATTGTGTACATTAAAAAAAATTATAAAAACAGGATTGGGGTGACTCAATCACATAAGTATCGAGTATGCGCCTGCTCCCGGATTAAAACATTTTGAAGTCGTCTCGTTTTAAAATTAACACAATTATTCCACATCGGAATTTCATATTATTTTTCACTATTTAACAATAATTCTAAATACTAATTCTGTGAGGCTTAAAATTACAGTTCGCTTAAAACTAATTATAATATGAGCATTCGTTTTTTAAAAAGTCATGTTACATTTTTGTAAACATTGCCGCGCATTTGGGTTTACTCTCCTTACAATGCAGCTATTACATCAAAAATGTTTTATTTTTTTAAAAATGAACTCGTGCGAAGAGCGGGTACTTCAGCCAGTATACTTTCAATGTATCAGTCTGCACAAGGCATTTTATAACTAATTTATTAATACTAAATTAAGAGAAAATTTAATAAGTATTAACGACTTCCATGGGCTAGTCTTGAAGAGCAAAGCTTTTCAAAGGAAAGCTTACGATTAGAAATTGACACTCTGAGTAATTTTTCTATATTTAGCTGAGATCTATATTTTGTCATCAAAGAAACCACTGCATTTTGCAATATGTTCCAAATTAAAAATTAGAGAGAGAAAAATAACATAATAACTAACCTATTACTTAAAAGTAACGTATATAAAATTTAGTATACTTAATTATAAAACGTACAAATTAATAAGTTAAGATCGTATTGTAGCTTTAGCGTTAAAGTGCATTATAATTACATTCAATACATTATTATTGTAAAGGGGGGGGGCGTGATAAAAATTATGATTGAAAAGTGGGTCGCCAGTATTGAAAGTTTGAGAAGCACCGATTTAGAGTGAAAAACTTTAAGAGTATAAGAAAATGATGAAATGTTTTTATCAGATATTGTTTATATTTTGAATATTTCTTTATACAGTGAATGCAAACAAATATGACTAGGTTTTTCTCTCCTATGCATAATAATAATCTGTTTAAATAATTTTATATGACAATACTAATATTCCCTTGTTTTTTATTCCCCAAGCTAATCCCTGAAATAACATTACAAAACTTGAAGTTATCACTTTTATAGTGCGGTCATAAGCCCACACATTCTTCTTTTTCAACTTTGCAAAGCTGTGCTCAACGAATTACTCCGCCGGTTAGCTCAATTCAACTTTAATTCATCGTTCTAAATTCAAACTCATTCACATTAAAATTGAGTACAGTTACAATACATCAAACAGTTAATAATAAACAATAACGAGAGGTTTTCGCGCGTGGCTATTTATCTTATTAAATTATTATATTGGGTTGAGTAAAAAGTTTTCCACCAAAGGGATATGCCTTTGTACCAACATCTGCCATTCCCGTGGTAGATAACTTTTCTCCAAACGGGTTTTTGCATTCTAAATCTGAAAATTGGAACTACACGACAGTGTGGTTTGTTTATCAAAACTTTATTATCTTGTGCACGAAAAAAGTTTTTAAAATGGAGCTATTACGTCAACAGATCAGAACGATTATGTCTTTAGAGTTCCGAAATAAACTCAGTGCAACTGAATGCCACAAAGAAATGTGTGAAATTGTAGGTTTCAATACGATACAGTAAACGATTCTGACGATACAGTAAAAGTTTGGTTTCGAAATTTTAAAGCTGAAAATTTCGACATTGAAGATGAACCGCGTTCTACCGCTCTATTAAGGTTTGTTTGTGACCAGTTAAAACAAATTATTGATGAAGACAGAAATATTTCAACACGAACTATTGCGTTAGAGCTTGAAGAATGTCAAAAAACAATAATTAATGCTCTCAAACGGGTAAATCTAACGTTTAAGTTTAACCACTGGGTGCCTCACGAATTGATTGCTGAAGACAGGAGCAAAAGAAAAGCGGCCTGTTTGACTCTGCTCAGAGATCAAAGAAAAAGGAAGATTCTGGACAGATTGTGATCTGCGATGAGAGAAATGGGTGTAATACAACAATACAAGCTGTAAAGGAGGGTTGTCAGCACCCGGGGAATCAGCAGATTCAGTTGCAGGATGAACACTAACTGACAAGAAGGTGCTGCTCTGTATCTGGTGGGATTGTCGTGGAATTATCTATAAGGAGTCATTGAAAAGCTGGCAGACTATCAACAATACAATATTCAGCAATATGCTAATCAAAATTAGCAATGCCATTCGTGAAAAACGAAAAAGAGTTCAGATGAAAAGTGGTTCACTTTCATCAAGATAACGCCCGGCTACATGTGGATACGATGACTGGCTGGACGCTCTACATGGTGGAAAAAGAGTTGCCAGAAAATTACGCAGCAAAGAAGAAGGGAAAACTAAGAGGGAAGGGAACACTAAGAGGGGAAAAAAGTAGCGAATCGATTTTCACTTGCAATTCATAAATATATTTTTTTAATTTTGTAAAACTATTTTAAAAAAGACGTTAAAATGATTTAATTCATTTAAAATACTTTCAAATTCTTCCTGCTAAGTATCGTGATCTGCTGTGTCTTTTATATAAATTTCTGAATTATATTGAAGCATTTGTGGCGATGGAATGAAATCAACGCAGCAAGTCCCTCATTCTTCCAAAGTCATTTTGATTCTGAGGATTGACTAAAACAGTTCAAGGCACATTCGATTCCTTAATTTTGTCTTTTTTGACGTCACTCTGGAAACTGCCCCCTTTCTACAGTGGCATAACTTATGGGTAGGCTGTAAAGCTTTAAAGCAAATATAGCTAAATATCTTAAAAATGGATTTCCAACTGCGTCTTTTATATGAAAAATGTGACACCAAAATAATTCTCCATCATTTAAAAGTTCAGATTCAGATAGAAAAACATCCTTCAATTGTATGTAGAAAATTTGTCTCCATTGATTCTGCAGAACATATAATTTAGATTACTGTGCTAATTCGAAAGGCAGATAAAAAAAAGAAAGGGCGATTTGAATTTAAAAAAATTCAGGCGAAAAATTCTTCTTTAAAAGTTCCGTAATTTGTAGTTATTCGGTTTAAAAGTTGCTCACATAAAATCTTGAGAAAATTATGACATCTTTGATAGAATTCTTTAGTAGATTCTGTAGAAATTATTTTACTTTTGCTTGTCAATTTATTCAAAAAGACATCCATCAAATACTTCAATAAGCAAATAAATGCTTTTTAAACTCATGTCAACTTCGAGAGATCCATACATTTAGGGTACATTACTCATCTTAAAAGAGTAGGTGGAATCTTTTAATGCTCTCAGTAATTTGCAATGATCACTTTGAAAAAGTAAATTAATCCACTCAAATTCTGCTAAAATTGGCAGTTGTAATTTAACAATATTTAATTCTATCCTTGTTTAATTTAAGTAAAGGGATAGTAAGACAAATAGTTGATTGGAAAGAGAGGAATCTAGGCAATGGCGTAAAGGAGAATATTAGGGCCCCTTGCAAAGTCAGCTTTTGGACCCCAAGCCCTAATACGTACGTGGCGTCAGTCAGGCTTTAGGGCCCCTAGAATTCCAGGCCCCCCCCACCCGCAATGAGAGGGTGTACGTTACGCCACTGAATCTAGATCAAAACCTTTCAAAAGGGATTTAATCATATTTTTATCACATAATCTCTCTAGATGACAAGTGCTTACTTTCGTCATTGTATGCAATTATTTATAAGTCCAGTGCTGCAACGTAAGTCAATTACAAAGATAGATTTTTATTCCTTAATATTCAATGCAGAACCTTTGTTGATAATTGTACATTTTACTTAATTCTATAAGAATTTGTCCTTTCACACACAATTACTTTTCCAGTTTAATACTTATGTAGAAATTCTCTCTAAGCCTATTTTTTAAGAATATTACATGTTTCATTTTTATGCTTCGATCGGGATTAGAAAGAGCCCCTATTTCTTTTTCTACAACTTGCAGTGGACAAGAGTGGCGGGAGAGAAGAGTCCCTCTTAGATTGGCTCCGATTCATGGTGGTGGTGGTTGAGGGGCGGGAATTACAGTTTCGTGTCTTTCCAGAGTGGTGAAACACACTGCAACTCCATCTTTTCTTTGGGTACTAGTCACTATTTTTTTTTCCTTTGCGATTTTTCCGAAACTTGTTCCCATACTTTTATATATGGTTGAAAGTAGCAAAAAACAGCGGGATCTTCAAGTGAAGTAGCATAAAATTCGCGGTAGCAATAGGAAAAAAAAAGTAGCGAAAAGCTTTAAAAAGTAGCAACATTCGCGAAAAATCGCACGATCTAGCTGGAAGTGGGATTTGATGCAACATCAACCATACAGCCCAGACATTGAGCCTTCGGTTTACTATCTGTTTTCACATCTACAGCTGAATCTTGATGGCTCACTTTTCCATTTAAATGACGAGGTCATAAATGAGGTTGATCGCTTTCTGGACTCGTCCACGCCAGTTCTTCGTAGAACTGATTAAAAAGTTGCCAAAACGCTGCAGACCATTGTAGCTTTGAATAGAGATTACTATCCTCATAAGCTTTGCTGATTTTGTACGTACTTATCAATCTACACTATTGCTTCTTTTGGAGGAAAACTTTTTTCTCAACGTAATATTATTATTGCATCTGCTTTCTTCTCCTAGCTGGCAGACTGACTGGTTAAGTAAGTACTCACTCGGCGAAAACAGTGTGCACTATTGTCCATCTTTTAGCCATTCGTTGCAACTTTAGTTTCGTTTAGTGATGGGTAATCGGATAAATTTCTTGAAACGGGTATGGAGTAATCCCCCCGTCCCGCAAAGTAAACTGGGGTAAGATTTAAATTTTCAATATATTTTTTAAAAAAAAAAGTTATACTTTTTTCAATACATCTAAATTATTCTATAATATAAAATGCATCTTATGAAACTGAATTTTTTTCATTTTGATTTTTAATGAAGAATTCACAACAGCATACTAAAATACAAGGATTAAACATTGTTTTGATGTTTGTGTGATATATTAAATTTGTTAATGAATAAATTTGTCTTAAAAAATGAACTTCAATTACAAAGGTTTGCATCAGAGATACTTTTAATAAACGTGCTAATTTGATAACGGGAGTAGTAGCGCCAAACTGTTGTTTATGTTCGCCAAGATGGGCGATATTACAATATGGTTACCTTAATATTTTTATCATCTGTCGATGTGGTTGCCATGGGGATAACGTATATTAGAAATAACTTTTATTCGTTTTTTCCCTTTAATTTCAGACGATATCTTTAAAAATTTAACCATTTTCAGTTTAATTTTTCTATTCTTTGCGTCTTCTGTTTAATAATTGGCTATTTTCGAATATGGATATTTCTAAAATGAGTGAGTACTAGAATATTTTTTTTCTTATAAGAATAAAGGCCGTATCACACGTACACGTTTCAAGCAATTTTTCGTTCAATTTTTACTCAGTTGCCATAGCAACCGCTTTAGAACAATTTTTTGCTAGCGAGCTCAAAAAGTTGTTCCAAATATAATTGCTTGAAATTCCAGCCAATGAGGTTCTTCGGCACCCTACGTCATAAACAAGATGGCGGCTCCGGTTTCGTCTAACACTTCAGATACGCCGTATAATATTTTAATGGTGTATAATATTTTAAACAGAATGGTGCTCTATTTTTAGTTTACACCCATCAACAATTGTGCAAGCGAAATGAAAGAAATAATTTTGGATGTTCATTTTCCGAAGCAGAAAAAAAATTTTTTGCTAGCGAGCTGAAAAAGTTGTTCCAAATAAAATTGCTTGAAATTCCAGCCAATGGGGTTCTTCGGCGCCCTACGTCATAAACAAGATGGCGGCTCCGGTTTCGTCTAACACTTCAGATATGCCGTATAATATTTTAATGGTGTATAATATTTTAACGGCGTATAATATTTTAAATAGAATGGTGCTCTATTTTTAGTTTACACCCA
>BMAV01005869.1:451439-471134 GCA_019973955.1 Trichonephila inaurata madagascariensis
AATTGATATTCTAAATTAATTTTAACATACATTATGTAATTATTTTATTCATAATGAAAAAAAAAATGCAATTATTACTATGTGTAATCTCATCCTATAATATTCGTTATTTATAATTGTTTCTTTTAGCGTTTATTTATAAATATTACATATTTTGTTATTTATTTATAATTATATTTATCTTATTTATTTATAACTATTTCCATTGTTTATTTATAGCTATTCTTATGTTTATTTATAATTATGTATAACGAGTTACTTATGCATTAATATATTTATTTTTTTACAATTCGACGATCATTCTTTTTAATAATTACTGTTTAATTATATTATTATTTCTAATAACCGTTATAAAATCGTACTATATGAATATTATATATATTTAAGATAAAATAATATTATAAGATTATTATATGCTGCTTATATAATACTATTATTAGTTCATGCTACTTTTTATTACATATTATTATTCATTGATCTCGGCTATTCTCAATCTCTTCCTCTATAATTTATTTGAAATACATTTCAATGTATTTCAAAACATTTCTTTTAAATTATTGCGTATCATTAAATTAACGCTAGGCCGCCATATTGGATTTCATTCCAGCAGCAAGAAACGCTGCTTGGCGTGATCCTTATCCCCGTTATCAAATTAGTTCCAAATAGGCTACATTTCACAATCATATCATAAAATATATATTTTACGGCATATCTATGTATGTAACAAACATAGAACCTGTTGGATCAGCTCGCTGTTAGCTGTATTTTGTATTCATAAAAAGGGAGTCTTAAAGGGAGATATTTTAAAAAATAAAATTGAAAATACCTAACTTTCTTTTAATAAATGATGTCTTGTATTGTTAACCACATCTGACCAGTAACACAGTTTTAACATGTATACAAAAGTATTAGATTAGTATCTTTTCTTAAAAATAGACAGATTTGAATTAACATTATGTATGCTAAAACAATTATTCTAAGTATACATACTTATTGTTTTTTACTGTAAATTTTTAATACTGGAGAGTCAGGAAAGTACTTCTCAATTTGCCAGAACTTAAAATATTTCTTCTGATAGATTAATACTTTTCTACTAAAATAATTCAGAATATAAAATATCACAGACTGTTACTTGTTAAATACTGAATGCATTGTAATTTTTTTTTTAACTTTGATATATTTTAAAAAAAATGTGTATCTAAAATTATTTAAGTATAAAATTCATTGACCCTATATATATATGCATGTGAATCCTAAAATTATATTTATAATACAGTATTTTCTAAATAACATTTTAAATTAAAATATGCACAGAATCTTATGACCAAAAAACAATACATATTCAATTCTGCTTTATTGGGCCACTGCTTACTTGAGCCGGATTAGGAACAGAAACTGAACTGACCACAACTTTTCCATTTTAATTTTACTTGTTTCTCTCCACATATTTTATTTCTTATATTATCATATTTTCATTGTATTGCATAACAATTCCCCCCTCACACTTATAACTAGAGTAAGGCAAACTTAAATATGAGTAGTAGGGTAGTACGCCGGCTGCTCGCTGTTGATGGTTGATAACAGTACGCTCTCTTAGTATCAATTGAGAGACCATCGCTGTACTTAAGGAAGACAAGTATGAAAAGGCATTATGAAATAAAACATAATGATCAATTGAAATTCAATACAGAAGTGAAAGATGCTGAGGGAATTGAAATTAAAGACACGAAACAAAAATGTTTGTTTCAGCATTGCAGCAACCATCCAATATTATTAAAGCAAGCTATTCTGTTTCATTTTTGATTGCAAAAACATGAAAACACTTTTGGATGGTGAATTTCTGAAAAAATGTTTGGAAACTGTTGTAAAGGATATTTTGCCTGATAAAAGTAAACTATTGTCAAACTTAAATCTCGGCAAGCAGTCTGTTGTATTAATGACACTGCACAAAAATATTATCGTAAAATTGCAAAATCCAATTTGAGATTTCAAACATTTTCCCTCGGCATTTCACAAAAGTACAGACATTTCAGACACTGCTAAATTTGATACGTTTGAAACTTTTCATGCAAAAAAAATTTGTGTATGGAAATCCTATCTGGAATATCAAGTAATGAAGCACCTGCTATGATCGTTAAAGTAAAAGGAGCAGTAAAAAATTACTATTTGATAAAATAGTATAAAAAAAAAAAAAGCTAATTACTGCTACCAAAGAGATGATTTAATTATAATCCACTGTTTGATTTATATACAAAATCTATGCATCCAAGCATTATAGATAAATCATGTTATGCAAATAGTTAAAAATACAGTGAATCGCATGTACTTTCACATGGACAGTTTATGGAGTCCCAAAAAGAATTAGATTGCGATTATGGTATGTTGCATACCTCAGTCGTCTCAGATGGTTGAGTGGTGAAAATTATTTACAACGATTTTATAAAATACGACAAGAAATTGACTTGTTTATGAATGACAAGCAAATACCAGCACCAAAATTAAAAAATGATTAATAGTAATAGGATTTATGTTTCTTAGTATAGTTACCCTCGAAAAAAATCAATTAAATACATCATTATAAGAAAAGATAATTAATAATTGATGCATGTAATCATATTAAAGCATTTCAGAAAAATTCATTGTTCTATGAATCTCAATTGAAAAACAATAATGTTCAACACTTTCCTTTGATGAAAGAATTAAAAAAATTCAAAAAGTATAAGTTTCATCAAATATGTTAAAGAAATAAGCAAACTTGCAGCTCTTTTGAGAGTTGTTTCACTAACTTCATCAAAAATAAAAAATTACTAGAAATATATTCGATCTCCCTTTCATGTCGATGCCGAGTTGGCCCCAGAATATCTCCCAATGGAACTGAATGACTTAAAGTGCAATAATGAATTAAATCAAATTATTGTGAAACATCAGAATCCAAAATACAATTTTATAACATTTATTTTACAAAAGAAAGATTTTCCAATTTGAGAGATTTCACACGAAAAGTTGTGGGTGCTTTCGGATATCCGCGAATTGATTTTTGCCTACAAAAATGAAATTTATCAAACATAAATCCCGTTCGAATTTAACGGAAGAAAATGTGCAACACCAATTAGGATATACAAATACACACATGGAGATGGACTTGCAGACACTAAGTGAAAAAACTGAGAAACAATACATCACTAATTATAAATATATTAAAATTTATTTGATCATTGCATTATTATTATACTATGCATGTTTGTATACATGAAAAATAATGAAAATAAAAATAATTTATTCTATTTTAAATTTTCCCTCCATAAATGTTTGTCATGGGTATAAACCTAGTATAAAAAAATATATTTTTACATGCAGCCAGTGGGATTATAATGTTTTTTGTTAGTGGCTCGCAAAAGTCATTTGAGTTTGCCACCCCCATTCTAAAAGAATACAACACTAATGTATTTAAAAAATGAAAACTTCCCAACTCTAAAGAAAAGAAAATAGCTTAAAGCTGTTTTCGGCTCACGTAAAAGAATAGGACCCGAATTCGGAATATTTTTTCAGGTATAAATATACTCAAACATTAATGTTATATTCTGGCTTCACAATCCTGCAGAGAAAACCACTTATTTTAACATACAACTAATTTTTATCTGAGTTGACACATTTTTCTTATATAAAATGTGTCTCGTGTTTTTTCTCCTATAACATAATGCTAATTGGGCTATCCCTTTACATGTTAAAAGGAAAAACTAATTATTTATGAAATATTTTGAAATTTTAAAAACACTATATTATAAACAAATGCATGAGTTACAATGCACAAATTTTTTTAAAAAATTGAGCCATTTCTTCTGTCTAAAAATGTATTCCACATTAAGTTCCTGCTCTTGTGCATATGGCGAAAACAGCCTAGTATGTTATAGTTTTTTTTACTTCATATACATGCAGCATTTCACCTATTTCGAGTCAATTGTTTCAAAATTATAACAATGTTGATTTTTGAAATGCCTTCAACTATTATTTGAAAAAGTAAAATTTAATTTTTGAGTAGTCTTTGAGCGAAAAGTTTTGGAAAATTATATCAATTATGAGGCTTTAAGATTTCCTGGGTGTAAATTATTAAAATTGATTTTTTTGGAAAATAAACTATTAAATATACTTTAATACAAAGCTTCAAATTTTTTGGAGGCATGAATGCGTACAAATGTGTTTTAAAGTAACAAACTTGACAGAAAGCATTTTCAGAAATTACACATCAAGATTTTCTGTGGTATCGATTAGTAAATGTCTTTTTATATTACCATTTTGATAGAAAGCTATGTTGGATATTTCCCACACTTGATACTTTCTTTTCTACGAATGTGCGCAAATTTCATCATAACATTTCAATTTAATAAAAATGCAGCAGCATATTTAAGACATATTATCCTTAGGAGAAATGATGGCTTTTCCTTGATATATATGTAAATGTATATTTAAAGAACCAGTTTGAGTGAAATTCTCTTAAAACATTTCATGAACCTAAGGATTTCCCTTGATATGAAAAAGAGTAAATGTTTTTCTAAATTAAAACTTTGTGTGAAAGCCTTGTTGCATATTTGACAAACATGAGGCTTTACCTTGGTATGAATACGTAGATGTAAGTTAAATGCACTACTATGAGTGAAAGCTTTGTTGCATACTTAACAGACATGAGGCTTTTCCCTAGTATGAATTCGTACATGTGAATTCAAATGACTTCTTTGAGAGAAAGCTTTCTTGCATATTTCACAAACATGAGGCTTTTCCATGGTATGAATACGGTAATGTCTTCTTAAATGACTACTCTGAGAAAAAGCCTTCTTGCATATTTCGCAAACATGAGGCTTTTCCTTTGTATGAATAAGTAAATGTCTTTTTAAATCACGACTTTGACTGAAAGCCTTGTTACATACTTCACAAATATAGGGCTTTTCAATGGTATGTAGATTTAAGTTTCCATCAGAAACGAAAGGCTTTTCCATTGTATGAATACATAAATGTGAATTGAAATTACTACGGTGGCTGAAAGCCTTATTGCATATATAACAAATATGAGGCTTTTCCCCAGTATGAATACGTAAATGTCTTTTTAAATGACTAGGTTGATTGAAATCCTTTTTGCATATTTCACAAACATAGGGCTTTTCTTTGGTATGAATACGTAAATGTACCTTTAAGCTATAATTAGAAGAGAAAGCCTTGTTGCATATTTCACAAACATGAGGCTTTTCCTTGGTATGAATTCGTAAATGTGAATTTAAATTGCTGCCTTGAAAGAAAGCCTTGTTGCATATTTGACAAACATAGGGTTTTTCTTTGGTATGAATACGTAAATGTCTTTTTAAATGACTAGGGTTATTGAAATCCTTGTTGCATATTTCACAAACATATGGCTTTTGTTTGGTATGAATACATAAATGTTTTTTTAAACAACTATTTTCAGAGAAAGCCTTGTTGCACATTACACAAACATGAGATTCTTCTTTGATATGAATACGTAAATGTTTTTTTAAAGAACCACTTTCAGAGAAAGCCTTGTTGCATATTACACAAATATAAGGCTTTTCCTTTGTATGAATACGTAAATGTCTTGTTAAATCACCACTTTGACTGAAATCCTTGTTGCATATTTGACAAATATGTGGTTTTTTTTTGGGAAGATTACTCAAGTGATGTTTTAAGATATCATTTTGAGAGGTAGACATCTTGTTACTTTATAAAATTGTAAATCTCTGGTAAGCTCACATAAATCCTTATTTTATTTTAAGGGAGGTGAGAGGATAGGTTGCATTGTCTTTGCAGAAAGCAGTTTATAATTATATAATTTTGGATGAGAAGAGATATTTCTTTTGAATGCAATACAGAAATCAAAAATATAGTTGTATTTTAAATTAATGCTCAAAATGAAATCCAGATGAATATCGCATTTTTAGATTAAATAATGCATCACCAAATCATTTTCTATTCAATTTGCAGAGAATGTTCTAAAATATATTGAATGATTGCAAAATTGAATGCACAAGGAAATTTCTAAACTTTAAGTATTTTCTCTACTGGAATTAAAATGAAACCTAAAATATATGCCACAAAGCCTTTATTTCATACTTTGTTAGACAAAAATTCAGAAAGACTATGGACCAACTCATGTTCAGTAAAACAATAAGCTTGCAGTGAAAGATAAATATTACGCTGCCATATAATAATTGGTCAATGATTGATTTGAAGTAACAACCCTACAAAAAAAGAAATATCTCTGGTGATGAGCAACATAATTTTAAACAAATATTATTAGCATGCACTCAAAGGCCTTTGAAATTGTATAAAAATCTTTTCTCTAGTTCAATAATTTAAGAACTCTTATAAGGCTTTAAATTCGAAAGATGTTCTCCAATATTTATATGACTAAACAGCTTGCTTTTCCATGAAACAATTTTTATGCAGAATGTTTTCAATAATTTCTTTCTATAGCTAATGATGTATCGTCATAAATGAGTGAGAAAACAGCAGTTTGAGATCGAAAAATATAAATTCATAAGACTTCATTCTTTTTAACTTCCACTTAAGAAGCTTGAAAATAAAACATAGAAGATTTTGCTAAACCACTTCATATTTACGTAGTTCATCTTCTTTTCTCTGAAAAATTATATATTTTTTATCACAGACATATATCACATCACATCTCCCTTGTATTGGTTTAATTCCGGAATTCAGCACTTGTCTAAATTCTTCTATTCCCCTGAAAATAAAAACAACTATGAATATCAAATATTGAAATTATGAAAAATCATAGTACCACTAAAATATATAGTTAAACAAAAGAACTTCATCACAGTTATCAATTTTCAGATTTCAGAAAAACAGTACCTCTTTTGGCATTCTTTCCTGTACTATATTATACCATTCAAAACATTCAATAGCATTTTGAGTTTTCCAATGCATATACTAACTAAAAAATTCACGAGAACAATAATTTATGCTCACTCTTTTCACAGAATATCATTCTAAATTGATAGGCTTGAATAATTTCTGATTACAGAATTATTTCATTTGCCGTCTTCCAAAAAAAACGATCAACTCTGATTTTCTAAACTATATTTTGTTTCACCTAACCTTGACAGAATTGATTAAGATAGAATTATTTCCCCACCAGTATAGTAAATTTTCTACCTTGTTTTGAAAATTAAAAAAGCAAATGCCTTACATATTAAGCATTATAGTAATGCTATTTATAGTTTAAGTTTAAAAAATAACAAGAAATATAAAACGACTATATATGTATAATATACAATACCATTGTGTAAAAAATACATATAATATAAACATTATAACAATAGTATTTTATTAATTTTATTGACATTGAAAACATGTGGCCACCAACTTACCGAGTAATGTAAAACAGATCATGTGGCCCATAATATCTTAAGTTTGACAAAAATATTCAAAGTTAACCTTAAAACAAAGTGTGTTTTTTATACCAAAAATTTAATGTAGGCATTAAATAAAGTATCAAAATAAATAAATAGTAACTGTAAAATATCAGTAATATCAAATTTTTGGTTTATATTTTTAAATTTTTAGAGAAACAAAAAATAAATTTCAATTCTCCCACCATCACTATATGTGAAAGAAATGGTAAATAGCTTTGTTAACAGATTGTTCTAATTAACAATTGAACTAAGAGATGGTGCTGCAGTTTTTACAGATCAATACTGAGGAAAACAGTAATGTCTGTTGCCTTTGGACTCAAGCAATCAAGATGTGAAAAATACCCTTATTTTTTCAGTTTTCCTTGTATCACACTTTCAATCATTTTTCTTAAATATGTCCTGTTAGGAAGAAAGCATGGAATACTAAATTAGATTCAACAAATAAGATACAAAATTAATGGTTCATTCAGACAAGACTAGATTAATACCTATGTTTTAAGTTTCTGTTTTTATCTGTTCTTTCTATCACTTCTCGTCCGTTCGCTGACGTACTCACAGCTGTCACTCTCATTCAGTATAACTCATTAAACTTATCCAATCCTTACTTTCACTATTTACATTAGATACATTGCCGCAGTTTTTTTTAAAGATAGTCTAGAGCAGAGGTTCTGAAACTTTTTTTCTCTCATAAACCACTTGTCATGTTTTCAGGTTCGTTGTAGATTCCTGCTTACCAAATATTGAATATTTGCAAATTCAGCAATTTAAACGTGTTTTTGACAGCTGGTGTAGAGCTACTTTAAAAGATTGAAATCTTTAACTGTAATGAAGTGGGTAAAAACTAAAGACACATAAGCTAATTTTAAACATTTATTAAATTGAAATTTAGTACTTGTTACATAAAATAACTAAGCAAGAAACAAACGCTTTTAATGGGAGGTATAAATCTGATATTTCAATAAAACATTTTCAACATTTGGCATCCATTTTGTGAAGTTTAACCCTATTTCTACTTTGTTTGTTCCATTTTTTTTTTTTTTTTCAGATTGGCAATTGCTATGAAACACCTTTTTAATAGGAAAAGCACATAAAAACTTTCTTGCCATGTTCCATTATTCTGGGATAAATAGCAGGTATGTCTTTTTAAAGATAAAATTGTTGATATCCGTGTTTGAAATGTAATTTAAGACCTTCGTTATTGCCCACTACAATCAGTTCCTCTTGTAATATAACTATTTTTTAATGTGATCATATGAATTATTTACCTACTGTGGTATTACCATTATCAAAGCATTCTCAAACTTTTTTCACTTCAAAATCTGAATAGAGGGCTTTGAAATGTTAAGCGTAGTAAGTTGCAGCAAATTTCTGTGCAAATTGAAAAATTCGCAATTGCCAATGTTATATTGCTTTAGCTTAATTCTAGCAAAAAACGCAAAAACAATTGTCTTTGTTTAAATCAAACTTGGCTCTCATCCTGTAACTGCCACCTTGCAACATTAAATTAGTTAAATAGGCAAAATCTGGTTTCAACTTGATTAAAATTCCTTTTAAAATCAGATCTTTAGCATTCCAAAACTCTAACACAGTCTCAAAAAATCTTGTCAAATATATACCTTTCCAGAGCAGCGTATTTGAGTGTAGAGGAGTTAAGTGATGAAAGTTTTCATCATTTTCTACACACAACTGCGCAAATAACCCGCACATTCACGCGCGTTGTCTAATTTTTATAAATCTTCTTTATTTAACAGATGGCATTGTTTGCAACTCGGATGACGTCAAAAGCAATAATGTTTAACTTGTAGCCTTTTGTTATTATAAAACAGGGTGAGGTTGAAAAATGATTGACAGATATAGTGAGTTTCAGAATGTATGCGCTCTTTAAAGAAACTGTTTTAGAAAAATAAACAAGCTGCTCAAGACCGTAGTGTCATCAAATGGTGAGGATAAAATGGTAGGGTGTTGAACCCGTGGGAAAGTCGGAAGAGAAAGTTTTGTAAAAAGAGCTGTACAGATAGCCTTTTAGAATTGATGCACAAATGGGAACGGACACATCTTTTTTTATTTTAAATCCATGCAAATATTTTGGGATCACTTATTGTACTTCAGTGGTTCTGGATTCTGGTCAGATGTATTTTTTCTCCCTCAGAGCTCATGAGGCTAATCGGTATATATAAGTCGGAAAATTTTGAATATTTTACTTGGTTTGGGTATAATTGTGAGCTTTCTTCCATTTATCTGGGAAATAATTGAATGTGATGCACTTGTTAAAATATTTTATCATATGAATTACAGCATTTCAGGGTGAGATTTTGAGGGCAAT
The DNA here is from genome assembly GCA_019973955.1 of Trichonephila inaurata madagascariensis. Taxonomy (NCBI): domain Eukaryota; kingdom Metazoa; phylum Arthropoda; class Arachnida; order Araneae; family Nephilidae; genus Trichonephila; species Trichonephila inaurata. The sequence goes on from BMAV01005869.1 coordinate 461,199, forward strand.
ATTTTTTATCGAATTTTTTCCTAGAGCTTTTCTGTTTCCTGGTTTTAGATGCTGATAATTTGTTATTTTATTCCTGCAATGAAATATATACCAAAAATGTTGTGTAATAAAATTATTAGGCTACAAAGCCATGAGAATTCAATTGCTCAGGGGCCTCCATGTCCTTTAATCCAACACTGGGCATGTGTTGTTGAAATAAGAATAAAAGATAAAATTTTGAAAAAGTCTATGAATAGTATCACAATTCTGCCAATTGCAAGTTTAAAATCAACTTGTAATTGTATTTTTTCTTCCCTCTTTTTTTTTAATATTAATTGTTTTAATATATTTTGGAATATTTAACACTGAAAATTGTAACAATTTGTGTTTATTGATAATTTGTTATGTCAACGTGGGGCGGAATATTATGAACTCATCTTGTCACCATCCACCACTCTGGAGTACGACAAGTGGAACAACATTTTTTCTGTACTATTAAACTATTATATACATTACAATACATATATCTTTAGCGACTCAATACCATGTTTATTTAACTGTCTAATGCATTACAATGAAAGGCATTCAACAAAAAGAAAAAGTACATTTTATATAATGATAGTTTTAAATTTAATACATAGAAAAAAATAGGCAAAAGAAATAAAAGAGTATGAGAAAGAAATGATATAGCCTTTAAAATCATTGAATTATGTTGCTAATATTAAATAAATCAAATATTTCATGTTTGGCATGAACAATAATAGAAACAGCTTATAAGCTTAAGCTATAAAATATAATTATTTTAAATAAAGCCTGTCTCTGTGTACAATTAAAGATATAAATAATTTCCTAATTCATAAATTCAATATAAAAGAAAATGTATGTTCTACTGAATAGTGTACTATTATTTTCATTAATAACATGAACATTTTATTAATATATTAAAAAAATATGTTCAACACTTCTAAACCAAGAATGTAAATATTAAAATGCTTTAAAATAAGAAAAAGTGTGCAGGTCTATTTTCAAAATAAAACTTATCATTATAATATAACTACAGTCAGACCTCTATTTAACGAAGTCACTAAATCCCGAAAAAAGTTCGTAATATACAGGTTCATCTTTCAATTTTCTTTGATGCTCAAGCACTTACATTTTGACATTTTCGAGCTACAAAAAATGAAGTTACCAGTACGACTGATCAACACTACAAATGGAAGGAGACTGGTTCAAGAACACGAGACAACTCCACTGAGGGTGAAAAGGAATATCGAAAGTGTTTCTAGTGAACTGGATAATGGGGGTTAAAGGTTGCACTTCTTGGATGAAAGGCCGAGAATTCCATTGCTCTCGGCGAGGTAGGAACCTAATAAAACCAGTTTAAGATTTATGACCATCTTAAAATGTATATTAGAAAAATTAACTTAAAATATCCAGAAATACTTTAAAAATAGGGTGAAAAAAAAAATTGAATCACAAGGAAAAAAAGTTCATTATATAGAAAATGCACTTTGCTTTAGGGAGGTTATTTTACGAAGAAAACCGTGAAATGTTCTTGGTTCCAGGAAAAAGTTCGCTGTATAGAAAAATTCGTAATATAGAGGTTCCTAATATGGAGGTTCGACTGTACATTGTAAAAATTTTGTTAATATTTATATCGCAAATATTTTCACAAATAAACTAATGACTTGCAAAATAATAACACTTGGAACTGTCATAATTACTCTGAATTTATAAACGAACATCATAACCAAAGGTGATTCAAATCTTAAAAATAATAAAAATTCTTAGAGAAATTACAATTAAAAAAGTACAGGTTTTACATACATGATCTCAAATAATAATGCTGTTAAAATACAAATTACTAAATATACCGAAAATTTTATAGCTAAAATTGCATAAAAATAAACATTTCCGATTAAAATTCAATTTTAAATGCGCATGTTTTTTTTCACTGTGCCTCTAAATATAAAAGATCTACTAAAATTAGGTATTTATTCTTCCTTCCAACAAACAACAAAAGTAGTATACATATTTTAAATTCCAATTTGAAAAGATGAATATCCCCACAAATGACTAAAAAATAGTAATCTGAACTGCAAGAGGACAGTTATATTGATAGTGCCTCACCAAAACATATTTTGCTAAAAAAGTGGATAATGAGGGCATACATAATGTCTATAATAAGAGTCAAATTCTATACATTTAAAACAAGATATGTGAATAATATTTTGATTCTGTTACTGTGCACAGTATTTATCAAATAATCAAACATTTTATCTGTTGGAAAACAATAACTTTAAAACACAAGAATATTGCCTGTAATGTCATTATTTTGATGCAATTTGAGAATGTTTATACAGCCTAACTTTAAAACTAAAAATTTTAAATGTTCTATAGTTCATAATCCTTTATTTTAACAATAACATAATGAGGATAAATTCCTAGCACAACCCACTGCTCTATTTGGGAACAAAAATTTTTCGCCAAATGGCACCAAGGGAAAAACTGCATTTTTAGAAATGGCGTTCATAAACGAATACAAGAGTAAAAAACATGGTTTTTAAAATGGACAACACAGGAAACATCAAATCTAAAATAAGAAATTAAGTGCAAATTCTTTCTACATTTTGGACTTCCATACAAAGATTCTATCAATCTTACATTCATACAAAAAACAATAATTACTTTTTTACCTTTTATTCAGAAGAAAATTCATTCATTGTGTTTTTACGAAGAAAACTTGGTTTCTAAATCGGCTTCTACAAGAATAACTGAAAAATTGTCACTTCTAAAACGCAACAGTGTGAAATCGGATGTATGCTTTAGTCTGATGAAATAGTGATCTCTATTTCTCTCAAATACGAATTATTTTCATATTTAGAACATACATACTGAAATATTTTCAATCGTTTCTTTTTTTACCTCTTTCATTTAAAAGAAAAAATATCCATTCGTTGAACTTCAAAAAAGAAAATTATGGTTTCCAAAATGGCTTCAAGAAGAAAACAGAAAAGCCGTTACTTCTAAAATGCAATAGTGGGAAAAAACATTGTCCAAATTGAACTTATCAATGCATATCCTTTCCCTCTAATAAACATTCTTTCTGCAGTAGTTCCATTTAAAAAAAAAATCCACTCCTTCCTTCACTTTCAGTTTCTAGAAAAATGTATTACACATCCATCTAGAGCAGTGCTCCGCAACCTTTTTATCGCTGCGGACCGGTCAATGTTTGATAATTTTACCGCGGCCCGCTGAGGGTGGGACACGTTGATTGTTTATATTTTACATTGTTTTGATTTGGCAATTTTAATTTAGTTACATTTAAATATGCCTTCAGAATATAATATAGTTACACCAAAAATGAATAAAAGTGATTTAAAGTAGAATATAAAGTGATTTCCGTGGAAAGTTGCGCAAATCCGAGAGAAATACACCACTTTAAATAAAATGGAAATAGTTTAATGTTCTTTAGACAGCCCGGCACTATTTGATCCACTGACCGGTACCGGTCCGCGGGTTGCGGACCAGTCGTCTAGAGGACCATCGAAAATGACCGTTGTCTGAATTCTGAAAAAAATCCAGTCCAAGCAGGGTTACTATTTCCCTAAATTTTGCTGGAATACCATATTGTAAACTTTATCTACAAAACTTTGGTGACATAAGAGAGTCATCCTAGGACTCAACTTATAATAAATTTAACAATTTGATTGTATTTCATTAACACATTGACCAATGGTACACAAAGGGAAATTCCATCCCTAATCAATAAACACCGTAATTCTATTGAACACAAAATCTGTGAAAAAACATAAGGTGAAACGAAAACTCTTCATGATAAATGTCATAATTCAAAACACACATTAAAAAAAAACCGAATTCTTAGATTAATTTCTGAAGCATAATTTTTAATCTTAAATAATTTACATCATAAAAACAAAGATATAGAACACAAGATATGTCTAACGTTCAGTAAACTTTGGTACATAAAAAACTGTTATGTTTTAAAAAAAGAAAAAAAAACCTTTTTTTTTAACTAAATTACACAGTATTACAAAAACATAAACATTTTCTCCCCTAAAAACTCTAGTAATGTATATTTATTTGATACCACATTCTAAAAGCTTCAGATAAATTACATTAAATTAAATAATAAAGATTGTAAGAGAGAAATTATAAAGACAAAAGGAGAGAAAAAATAAAAGGAGCAGTTGCATCAAAAAGAGGGATTTTTTACGATACATTTTGCAATTATTTACACAATCTTTTCTCAAAACATTAGAGAAAATTATTATAGCATTGATTAAATTTAAAAATAATTCCTTACATTTCAAATACATGCTCAACTTATACATTGGTACATTATATACTGAAAAAAATCCATACCATTCAAATTTATTATAATAATTTCACTGTTAAATTCATTAGAACATTATTCAAGAGCATTCTAAAAAATATTGTCAGCTGCATATTACATAACACTATTCACAGATACCTTACAGTGATTCCTCAAAAAGAAATCTCAGCACTTAAGTACTATACAGTTAACAGATCTCATAAAATCAAAATATGTTGCCACAAATACCCCTATATATTGCTGATGGTGAAAATCATTCCCAAGCACATTCAAACATAGTAAAAATAATGATGTGAGCACTTTGTGTCACATTTTACACTGGAGATGTCTTTTCATCTGACGAAATACATAATTCGACTTCTTGATTGAATGTATAATATATCAGTAGCCGAGTCTCTTTTAACATGATTTTATAAGTTTCACTTGTACGTTATGGAATCTTTGAATTCGATTTTTACCCACCTTAAATGATCAGGTTAATTCGAAATTTTGTATACTGGTCAAGGACCGATGACAATACAATAATTTTATTTCATTGTCCTGATCCATTTAAGGATTTTGAGATTTGGCAACTAATTCATTATATCATTCCCAGATTTGACAATTAATTGCATAAACCATTTTCAGATATAGCAACTAATTCCATATGCCATTTCTAGATTTAGCGACTAAAAGATTAAGGTGCAACCCTAAAATTGCAAATAGGCTTGTTGTTAATATAAATAAAACAAAAAAGGTGTTCTTTATGTGAAAAAAGATAGGGTGGGTGTGTAGTTTTTTTGAAAATGGAAATACGAAAAAAAAAAAAGACTCATGCATGTGAATAAAAGTAATTTATTTTCCAACTGCTAAATATTTTTTATTTTCATAAATCAGTACGTTTAGAAGTGATGATATGAAATGACATTATAGCAATATGTTTAAAAGGTGATAAATTTAGGTTCTAGCTATGATAAATATTTTTTCATTTTGATAAAGCAATATGTTTAGAAGTGATGATACGAATTAACATTTTAGCAATACGTTTAACAGGTGATAATACGATCGACATTTATATATAATACTTTTTCTTAACACACTTTCATTAGTTAGACCTGTATCTGTAGAGACGGAATCTTTGAAATATAACGATATGGGATTCGTCCGGGGCCCTGTAAATGGAGAGAATATATACCCTTCAGACACATTAATGATTATCCAATGAAGAGCAGGGCTAATTCCAGCAGCCACATAGTTCCAGCTCCAACTATCAAACTCAAGCATAAATTCAACAAAGAATAAATGATACTTTTAGAAACTAAAAAAACAGGCTTTTATTGTAGATTGAACTAAAAAATGAAAAATAAGTTATAGTTTAAAAAATACTAAAAAACACGCTTTTATAGAGAATTGAACTAAAAAGTAAAAAAATAATTTTTAATATAAGAATTAAATGATTAACGAGAAAATTAATGTCATTGTGGTAAAAGTGTGGGGTGCTTTGTACTACATTTTTACACTAATTCAGCATTTCAGAATAGAACTACTAAAAAATTATAACAATAATTATAGAGCACCCCACACTTTTATCCCAATGACATTAATTTTCTCGTTAAGCCTTTTATTCTTATATTAAGAATTATTTTTTTACTTTTTAGTTCGATTCACTATAAAAGCGTGTTTTTTAGTTTTTTTAAACTATAATTTTTTTTATAAAGAGGATCGCAACATAATCCTGACATAAAAAGCTAACTTCTATTGAAACAGAAAGCTCTCATGTCAAGAATATCACAAGCAATAGTTACAAGTAAAAGATGCAACTTTCCTTATCATCTCTCATATGTTCCTATGCATCACAAGTTTCCTTGAGGATATTTTTCTACATCTCTAATGATGTGATATAACTGAGCTAAAAACATGTCAGATTCCTCGATTTCAAGAGGCTACATTGTTTTATTTCCATCCTGTATGATCAGGGATACATTTCCTGTTTTATTGGTTCTCTTGCTTAAATATTGATTAACATAAAAAAAAGAAAGAAATTTGGAATTAGTTTGATATCCGGGGTAATGACGCCAAGCAGCGCTTCTTGTTGCTGGAATGGAATCCAATATGGCATCCTAGTGGTAATTTAATGACACACAATAATTTTAAAGAATTGTTTTGAAATACATTGAAATATATTTCAAATGAAAGATATAGGAAGAGATTGAGAATAACCTAGATCAATCAATAAATAATGAATATCAATATAATATAATAAAAATTAAAATGTACTAATAATAGTATTATAAGCAGCATATAATAATCTTATATAATTTTATCCTAATTATATATAATATTCATATAGTATGATTTATAAAAATAATTATTATATATAATAATCATAATTTAATTTAATAGTAATTATAAAAAAGAATAATCATCGTATTGTAAAGAAATTATTATAATTATATATAATAATATAAAAAAATAAATTATGATTATATATAATAATCATAATTTAATAGTAATTATAAAAAAGAATAATCATCGTATTGTAAAGAAATAAAAATGCATAAGAATACTTGTATTACATAATTATAAGTAACATCATAATAATTCTAAATAAATAACACAAGAATAGCTATAAATAAATAGCAAAATTAGTTATAAATAAATAACATATTAATAATTATAAATAAACAAAAAGTGTGTAATAATATTTATTAATAAATATTAAAGGAAACAATTATAAATAACAAATATTATATGATTATTACATATTGTAATAATTGCATTTTTATATTAATTATTAAGAAAATAATTACATAATATATGTTAAAATTAATAATGAATATCAATTACAAAGTACTGAAAGCTTGCAATATAAAGCTTGCACTGCAAGTTCCTTCAATGAATTTCATCGAATAAAGAACGTAAAAAAAAAGCATTTTTTTAAAATGTAAAATAAACGATTTATAGCATTAATTTTAAGTACAACACTTATTCTTTTAAGAAACAAAATATTCTAATACTCACTCATATTAGAAACACCCATATTCGAAATTAGCACAAAAAAACAGAAGATGGAAACAATAGAACAATTACACTGAAAATGGTTTAATTTTTAAAGAAATTGAATTAAAATCATCTGAAATTAATAGGGTTACTGGGGGGGAAAAACAACAGAAGTTATTTTTAATATATGTTATCTCCTTGGCAACTACATCGACAGACGATAAAAATATTAAGGTAACCATATTGTAATGTTATCGCCCATCTTGGCGAACATAAACAACAACATGGTACTATTACCCTGGATATCAAACTAGCACCAAGAAATAAAAGCATAAAAACCAAGATTAAACTATGAGAATGATAATTAAATATGAATCTTAAAACTGAAACATAATGTAATTGATAATATACTAGAACAGGCCCCTGGTCTATTTTATTCATTCATATACTAATCAATCATTCTTTTCTTACCTCTTTCATTCAAATGAAGGGAAAAAAATCCACTGGAAGAAAAACAAGGTTTCCAAAATGGATTCTTGAAGAAAACAGAAAAAAACATTGCTTCTAAAACACAATATTAAGGGAAAAAATCCAAAGTCCTTTAGATTGATCGATGTATCTCACTTTCTCTCAAACAAGCATACTTTCCACATTATTTTCTTCTTCAAGAAGTTATTTTGGAAACCACATTTCTCTTCTCAGAAGCATGAAAAGTGTATTTTTTTTTCCTTCTTTGAATGAAAGAGGTAAGAAAGAAATGACTGATTAGTGCAGGTGAGACCAACCAATTGGGGAAGAGTGTCACTATACTAAACCTATGTTACTTATAGGTTTATTATACAATTTTTATGCATATTCAATATTTTTTTAATGCTAGTCTATGTAGATGAAATTCGAAGATAATGTAATACATAAGATAAAAGTACTAACAGGTTTTATTTTTGATAAACCGTTTGCATATCCAATCAGTTAGGTTAGGTATAAAGTAAAAATGAGTAACTTGAATCATTTAATTCTAAACAAATATTTAACATTTAATACTTACTTAATATAGCTGTTGAAATTCTTCTTTTTTAACAAATCATCTATATATTTTTTTATTATTGAAAACAATTATAAAATCCCGGTATACCACAAAGTATCAGATGGGGCTCACAGAAGTATTAATCATACATTACAAAGGAAAACAAATTTCGAGGTTATGAAGAAATACAAATATTTACAACAAAGGGTCACATATATTAGGATTAGTTTTTGATAATTCTCAAAAAATTAGGTTATTTCATTTGCACATCAACTTTTACAACTTCACCGTGCCGCGGGTTGGCCACCCCTAGATTAACGTATGAATAAATGAAAACCATTCGTTCTATGAAAAGCTTTGGAAAAAAAACAATTTTAACCACCTTATTCAAAACAAAATTCAATCAAATAAAACCTTGAAAAGAGATTTTTCACTGTGTAAATTTAACTGAGGTTGCTTCTCGTTTAATCAAGAAAATTCTTTGACAATAATACACAGCATATGAATTAATATGAAGGGTACTTACTAATATATTTTTGGAACAGAATTTCTTGAGTTTTCTATTTCTTAATACGCGCGGAGAACGAAGGATAAAAGTTGCAGTTAGAGTTTGTGACTCGAGAAACTATTCTTTGATTTCACTATTCTTTTATTTTTGTTCGACATGCAGGATAAATGTGGCTATTTACATTTATGAATTAATGAAGCTGTATACATAAAAGAACCAATTATTTGAGCACACGCTCCGTAAACATAAAATATTATACACACACTTTTCGTTAATCCCGTATCTTGCAAAAAGTCTGTTAGAAGAAATGAAAATGATGATTGTGAAATTTTCATGTTAAAGTTGTTCTGCATGGCTATTGGACAGTTCTTTTCATAGCGTAAAACAATTTAATCCGGCACATGAATTTTCAAAAAATAATCCATTTTCATTTTTTTTAAATTTTTTAAAAGTTCAAAAATTTCTGTTTAAAGTGATATATGATATGAGGAAATACGATAATAAGTATTTCGGTTTATTTTTTTAATATGAAGCTAATGTCTTCAGCGAACATCACTTCATAACTTCAGCACTGATAAAAACATCACTGATTTAATAATTTTGTTTTATGACTTGTAAATCTGTCATTTTCCATAAAAAAGTTAGTATTGTATTTTTTGTGTGGAATAAAATGTTTGATTTTTGAATGGCTGGATATTTTATCGCTCTTAGAATCCAGAATTATTTTTAATGTTTTGATTTTTTAAAAGTTATTTTGCCTTATTTCAACTGCAGAACCAGATACGCTGCTAGCGTTATAGAAATTATTTATTTGCAAAAAGGATAACGTAATATCAAATGAGCTCTGATAGGAGCAGCTGTGTTTCCCCTTGCATAATTTTCTGATGAGCGCAAACACATATGATGTTCAAGTGGAAAAGTTAGAGTGTATTGGGCGTTTAAAGTGTAGTATAGGGGGCCACTTGGCACAGTCCTTTTTTTGGCGACTAAAAGTGGTCGCCAAGGTACTTTTTCGGAATTATTTACTATTTATTTTCGAATGAATTAGATATCTAACCATGAAATTTAGATAAAAATCGCCAAATCCGA
>BMAV01005869.1:471534-590724 GCA_019973955.1 Trichonephila inaurata madagascariensis
ATTAAAGTATCGTATTGTCATCCAAAACAATCATGTATATAAAATTTCAGTTTAAATGCTTTAAAACGTAAGAAAAACCTTTTCAAGTTTTGACACAAGTCGCCAAAAGGGTCGCTAAGTCGCCAAAAATGATGCCAATGTGTCTGTATTAGTAATTCTTTAAATAATTAGTTTTAATCAATTAAGTTCTATTAATTATAATTAAATTATTGTATTGTCATCCAAAATAATATGTATCAAATTTCAGCTGAATTAAGCGCTTTAAAATGTATTTTATTAACGATTGAAAATTCCACGAATATAAATAAATGTAGAGAAAAGTGTGAGCTAATAGTAGGAATTGGAAAATAACCTGTTTCTGTTATTATACACGAATATTTGTTGTATGAATTCAATTGTTTTTTGTGTTGCATAGTGGGTGTAATTACGTAACATATAGAAATCAAAATTAGCTGGATACACTAGTTTTGTAAGACTAATTTTAAAACGTCAAGTGTACATTGAATCAGTTGCGCTAAAAGAATAAATGCAAAATGTTGTTTTATGATTTATAATATATCGTTTTATGATTGTGAGATGATTTACTAATTCAAATGATAATTTTAACTAAGCCATTGTGCATTGTTCTTGTACATAGTCAACTGTTATTAATATAGATATCTCATAAATTAAGCATAGTCAATTAGTATAGGAATTAAACTGGTTTGTAGAGAACTCAAAGCATCCTGATTATGTCCCATGAATATCCGCCTGTATGGAGGATGAAGGTTTTTCAAGCTTCATAAACTGATATGATACACATGATATGAAAGTGCAGAATGCTCACTTATTTGGTATGTTCAAATTTTATTAATATCGTAAAGTAATCCAAGTAATTGTATTAATTTGCATATTTATTTAATTCATGCATATTTGTTAAACTAAAGAAAATCAGTTGATTTGTTTTCAATTTATTCTAATTTTAAATAGCATTAAGAATTTTTTGACGGATTAATATTTAAAAATTTTACTTTAAAAAGACTTTTCTTGCAAATTTTTTTTCCATAAATTGTAGGAATTAGGAATGAACCCCAATGTAGTTTCAACTTAGATACCAAAGACCAAGGTTTGTAATGATCTTACCCCTGAAGTCGCTTTCTCATCATCTTGTCTACCTAAAGATGTGGGAGGTAACGATGAATGACCAAGACTCTCCATGATAAAAAAAAAAAAAAATCTAATTTATTATTATCAATTATAATATTCCAGAACAAGTAATCTATAAAAGGAAACCCTAGGAGTGATATAAAGAAAGCAACTATCTTACGTGAATAAGCGCACGAAATCAACTTAACTTACTTTTAATCAATCCTATCCTAATAATTCTGGATTCACTAATTTAGTCTAGTAGCCAAAATCCATCCTTTAGTCAAGAATGCGTAATTCTTACCATAGTAACACTGAGTTCAGATGCTCGGCTCCTTTTGACCTGCGATTATTAAATTATAACTTTATATACACTAACTAATTTGCATCTCAGGATTTCTTCTTGAGAGGAATGGCTGTGTCAAATAAACGCGAATGCTAGCCCGAAGATTTCCCAAGAAAATTAGTCGTTGAAAGTCGGGTAAAGACTCGTCAGATTGTTTTGGTCAAACAATTAAAATCAGGTTCTTTTTGTTTGTAAATGTGAGTATTTTTTATGTTAATCATCCAATTTATTTATGTGTTGTGCTTTTTTTCTGACTTCTGTTAAAGACTTTTCACACAAATATGTTGTACTGAAGACCTTTTACTAAAATTTGAAGATATTCTGTGTAAATTTTTAACCAAAACTCAAGATCATCCAATTCATTTCTACATTTTAACTCAGAATCTGTTTACGGTTCAATCAGTTCTTGTTCTATTAGTAATATCTCCTGAATTTTGTTAAAATTGAATTTTAATTGAGTCATTTTAACAGGATAACTCCTTTAATACTATGAAAAATTTATATCCTTTTTAATTTTAAATTCTGAAAATATAAAAAAATGTTTTAAATATCAACTTTACTTAGTAATATATGAAATATATAATATCTTGCTGTTTATATTGAGTTACACAATTACTGCGATCTTAATTAACTCAAAAATTGAATATTTAACAATTTCTCATCAGAAAAAACGTAGATTTTACCACACCTTCCATGTATTCCTGATCACACTCCATGTAATTTCTGGCTGTTTCCGCAACTTAAACCATTACGAGGCAAATGTTTTGTAAGCAAAAAGCATGTGTAAAGGCTGCGGAGGTAGTTTTGAAAAAGCTCTCACAAAACGGACTTTTACATGTTTTTAAGAAGTGGACAGAACGTTGTGATAAATGCATTACGTGCCGCGGTAGTTATTTTGAAGAATACCTAGTAAATAATGACGATTAAAGGTATTCTGTTTGTTTTTTTTATAATTTTAAGTCTTATACCTTTTGAATAGCCCTCGTATTTAGTATAATGAGAAAAAATGCAACTAACCCTCAAGCAGTGATATGCCATTGTTTTGTGTCAAACTAAAATTCACTATGGACAATTTTGATATTATCTGAGTGGGTTACAGGGATGAAACCAATGCAAGAAAGCTTGCTTTGCGGTGGTGCTCGCACGAATACTTAAGACTTCAGAGATGAATAAAACACTTCCCAACTATATTTGGGGCTACATGCTGTATTTGACCGCCTCTTTTTGATTAAATAAAAAAACACATTATTTCAGGACAATTGGTCTGGTGCAATTGGTTTCGATGAGCGCTGTGTGGTTACTGATTTTCAGAGTGAATATGAAGAAAGGAAAAAATTCTGTCAGTCAGTGGTGTATTCGCCATTTTTTTTCTTATGTATTCGGGTAATATTAAACATAATTATAAAATGCCTTTATATGAGAAAAGAAGTGTTAATTATTTTACAATTTAAATGTAAAAACACAATGAATTAAGACATAAAAAATGTATTTCTGGAAATATTTAGCAGTATTTAAGAAAATGAAGAATAACTATTTGAGCAATGTACCCTAAAATATACTTTATGAATGAAAATATGCATAATAACATTTTTTTTTTATCTCAGTCTGCGCAAAAAAACAAAATTTTTAAGTTTATCAAACTCTCCTTTAAATGTTTTATATATATATATATATTTCGACTTTAGATGTAATATTCGGTAGCGCACACAGGAATTTTTCAAAGGGGGAGGGGGTCCGGGATCGAAAGTTCACCAATCTTGTATCATGTTCCTTTTGATTTTGTCGATTTTCGGGAACAAAACACAGTAAAAAACTAATTATTGAATAAATCATTACCGTAATTTAATAAAATTAATCACACTAATAACAAATAATTAAATTTTACGTGCTATATAAGAATTATAATCGGAAAAAAATCAAGGGCTTTGGGGGGTCGAGACCCCCAGGACCGCTCCCCTTGTGTGCGCCACTGGTAATATTCATATATAAAGTATAATGGCACATCAGGTTCTAGAGCCAAGTATACAGCATAAATAATTCTACAATGAAAGTAATATATATAGCCATAGATGAACTATAATCTAATTCACTTAGAAATCAACAAATGATTGAAATACATATATTGTAAAAAATTTTATTTATCAAAGTTAATACAGGTAATGTCATTACATGTAATAGTCATTCTAAAACAGAGGTGGCGAACCCGCAGCCCGTCGTCTTGAATAATTTTGAGGTAAAAGAGATTCATTACAGCTTAACAAAATACGATTAATTTGTATATTTTTTGTGTGTAGAGCAAGGGTCGGCAACCTATGGCACGCGGAGCAATTCTCAGTATAGCACGCCACTACTCTACAAAATTATAAAATAAAGCTAAATTGCTCTGTCTCTCTTTTCAACACCTCGTTCCTCCCGTTGGTGTGGTAGTTAGGAGAAGGGGTGCTAGCTCAGGTGTCGTCCACGTCACTTGACCATGGTTCAAAATTACGCACACGGAGATCGACTCGTAAACACTAAGTGAAAACTGAGAAACAATACATCACTAATTATAAATATATCAAAAATTATTTGATCATTGCATTATTATTATATTATGCATGTTTTTACACATGAAAAATAATGAAAATAAAAATAATTCATTCTATTTTAAATTTTCATTCCAATAAATGTTTGTTATGGGTACAAACCTACAGTACTATGCAAATTAATTGGGACAAACATATTTTTTTAAGAAAATTGTTCCTTCTCGGGGATTTTTTTGCCCCAAACCAGTTTCAACTTCAATTTCTTAGAAAGCGTGACTGCTCTTGAGTAGTCTAAACTGGTTTGACTATGTGATCGTGACAATTTGAAAAATTTCCCCTTCAATTGCTATGTGCTCGTGTCAATTGTCTCCTTCTGACGCGTTTTTAAAAAATGGAAACCACTCCCCGGAAAAGGACAAGAATTGTTACCCTTACTCAGCATACTTCTATGACTGAGGGATATTACTGCAGCAGTTGGATTTGGAAAATCCAGTGTTTCTAGAATTATTAATCAGCAAAAGAATTTTGGGGCAGTGTCTCCAAAACGAAAGAGTAAATGTGGCCGCAAACCTCGAACAGACTAATTTCTTGTACGAAATAGTACAATGCATCCTTACAAATTAAGTAGAGATCTTCAGAGAAAATTATTAGCTACTGGTGTGAGCATGGATTCCTCGACAGTTCGACGAAGGTTTATTGAAGCTGGGAGATTTGCAAGAAAACTAATCGAACAGTTATTGACACCTGCAATAAAGAAAAAAACATTTGGATTGGGACAGAATATATCAATCCAGGACTGCAGAAGATTGGGAGAAGGTTGTATTCAGCGACGAAACGTATTTTTTTTTGTGCAAGGGTTTCGACCAAGATTTGTCAGGCGAAGTGGTGGAGAACCCATCAAGGAACATCTTATTCAAACAGTTAAGCACCTACAGAAACAGACTTTGTTGGGGTTATTTTACTTCTGGAGGACCTGGCAGCTTAGTACCAGTTGAAGGGATGATGAACTCTAAGCAATGTATTTCTATAATAGAAAGTAAATTTGTGCCCATGATGCAAACGTTCGCTGGTGGTGTTGGTATCTTTCCACAAGATCTTGCTCCATGCCATACTTCTAAGTTAACAACGATTTTTTTGTAAAAACAGAAAGTACCAGTTTTGGATTGGCCTGGTACTTCTCCTCATGTAAATCCCATCCAAAATTTGTGTAGCATTGTATAGAGACGTTCAAGCAAAATGGACTGCTCAACAAAGAAAACAATGGTTGCGAATGCTACAAAAGTTTGGTTTCGTGATGACGAGATCAAAAATTTATGTTCTAATTTAGTGGAATTCATGCCAAACCATGTACGAGATCTCATTTAAGTTAGAGGAGGACATATTTTGTATTAGATTGCTAGACCATGCAATGTCTGAATTGAAGAGCCACAACATCGTGGTAGAAGAATGCTATAACATGATTAATAGGAAAACAGGAGCCCCCATGCCTCTGTTTGTCATTATCTGCACCAGGTCTGAGAACAACAGAGTACTCCATAAGATCACGGAGCTCAACAACATGAAAATAAAAGTGGAGGTTCTCAGGAAAAAATACGGCCCTCCTCAATGTTACAGATGCCAGGGATTCTTCCATTCCTCGAAATACTGTACGAGAGCCCCCCGCTGCGTTAAGTGCGCAGGGGATCATTTGACGAAGGACTGTCGGAAAACCATCGACGAACCACCTAAATGCTGCCACTGTGACGAGGACCACCCAGCAAGTTGCCTCCAGTGCCCAAAAAATCCTCAAAATAGGCAGAAGAAAGAAATTGGAAAGCCCACCCCAAACCAGGGAAAGATGTTTGTGTCACCACCTCCTCCTGCAGTTAACGTGTGGGAACAGAGAGCGATGGCCCAAGCCGAAAAATCCACTCCACCTCTGTTTGTACCCAAACAAGTCAGTCTGAACCAAGCTAAAGCCTCTATCCCTGCCGTGCAGCCAGAACCTATCCCCTCCACCTCCCACTCTCCACATCAGCCAGGCACTCAACCCAGCCCTGACATTTTCACCCAGCTAAGAGATCCCGAAGTCGTCGACCTATTCCAAGGACTGCAAGACTTCATCCAAATAGCCAAAAATCATAACACCAGATCAGCTCACTTATCTGCCCTCCTCCATTATGTTTACAATGATATAATTCAATAGAGCACGTAATGACTTTACTTCACTACGGATAACCTCATGGAACTGCCAGGCCCTCAGAACTCGTGTCCAGGAATTAGAAAACTACATACATGATTGGAACCCGGATGTCGTCCACGTCCAGGAAACCCAACTTCATCCCTGAGATCATGTGGCGATTCCCAATTATGCCCTTTATCGCACGGATCGTCTCACGCATAGAGGAGGAGGTACGGCCATCTTTATCAAAAGAAGTATCTCTCACAGATTAATTTCCATCTCTAACCAAGCCATAGAAAGTACGGCCATTATCCTCAACAGAGCTAATGAAAAACCCATAACAATAGTTTCAGCGTATAGACCTCCCAGATCAAGTATAGTAGAACAAGACCTTCAACATTTCTTCAGGAACAGAGACTGCTGCCTTGTAATAGGCGACTTCAATGCTAAACATCGCTACTGGAATCAGCACACCAGGATTAACCAAGCAGGAACCACTGTCTTCCAATTTTGCAGCAGAATGGGCATCTCAATACATGCTCCCGCCGGCCCTACTAGGTTCGACGCTCACGGTTCCGACACAACGCTTGACATCGAGCTAGCAAAGGGTCTCCACAATATGACAGCTACTTCCATCTCCGAACTAACAAGCGACCATAACCCTGTGAACTTTGACACCAACCTCAATAACTTCACGTCGCCACCTCTCAGCACCTTCGCCTTCCCCAACCGACAAAAGTTCCAAACCGTACTCTCAGAGTCTATCCCCGGAAACCCAACCATCTCCAATAAGGACGATATTGATCAAACTATCACCAACTTCAATAATAAAATCCAAGATGCTTTACACGCGACCAGCACGTATAAAGCTATCCATCACACACATCCTATCACAATCATCCCTCGCCAGCTCCGAGGAAAAATTAAACATAAAAATAGACTCAGGAAGGAATGGCAGCAAGCGAAGTCCCCCCCCCCCCCCCCTCAAGACGCAAATAAACAAGCTTCAGCGTGAAATAAGATCTGCAATTAACAACTGCAAAAATAGCACTTGGAATAAAATCTTAGAACAAGCATCACCCGAAGACAACTCCCTCTACTCCCTTATTAAAAGCAAAGAAAATAAACTGTCAGATCCCGCCAATTAGATGCCCTCAAGGATTGGCCTATGATGTTGAGACTAAAGCAAATGTCTTTGTAAGGTCACTTGAAAACTCCTCCAACAATCCTGAGCCATTCGATGCAGATTTCATCGATGAAGTAGACAGAAGAAGAAATAGGTTCCTGGCCAGTGAAGTCGACACCATTCCTCCTATCACATCCCCTGGAGAAATAATGAGCATTATCCCCCGATTGGACAATAAAAAAGCCCCGGGACCGGACTCCATCAAAAACATAGCTCTGAAAGCTCTACCTCTCAATGCAATAACTAACTTAACGAAGATCATTAACAAATGCCTAATTTACAAGTACTTCCCAATAGCCTGGAAAATAGCCAACATTAATGTTCTGCCTAAACCTGGTAAAGATGAATCTCACGCTGAAAACTATAGACCCATCAGTTTGCTCAGTTCGGTCGGCAAAATCTTTGAGAAGATTCTTTTAGAGCGTATGAAAGCCTTTTGTGACGATCAAAACATCATTCCAGACTTCCAACATGGATTCCGGGAAAATACCTCCACACTCCACCAACTGCTCAGGGTGAATAACCAAGTCATTCACGGATTCAGCCGGAAGATGATCATGGGAGGTGTTTTCCTGGACGTCCAAAAGGCGTTTGACCGAATATGGCACAAGGGGCTGGTTTTCAAGCTCATCACCTACAACTTTCCACCTTATCTCATCCACATCATCAATAGCTACCTTCAAAATCGAGCTTTCAGAGTCAAAATAGATCATTTCATTTCTCCAAATGGATCACTTACCTCTGGTTGTCTGCAGGGGTCTCTTCTGTCTCCTCTGCTCTTCAGCATCTACACAAGCGATTTCCCCACTCATCCGGCAGTCTCTGTTCACCTCTTCGCTGACGACGCAGCCATCCTCGTCACCGAGAAAACTGAATCGGAAGTAAAAATTGGCCTCCAATCCTACAAATATGGTTGACTAATTGGCGCATAGCCATTAACACCAACAAATCTCAAGCCATCATGTTCAGATGTGTTAATCCGAGCATTCCAAATGACCCCCTCCTGCTGTTTAACAGAGCAATGGCCTGGACAATAAAAGTTAAGTATCATAGACTTACCCTCAACTACAACCTCCGCTACAAGTCTCATCTCCAAGAACTTAGTTAAATACTGGAAGAAATACTTCACTCTCATCAATAATCTCGGGAAAAGATCAAAGCTCTCCCTCCAAAACAAGGTTTTAATTTATAAAGTTTACCTCCGTCCCGCTCTCCTCTATGGCTGCCAAATCTGGGCAAATATGGCGAGAGACAAACTGTTACAAATCCAACGCATCCAGAATATGTCGATAAGAGGCATTGCAGGAATTCCCAGATACATTCCGGTCTCAGTAATCCATGAAGAATTAAAAATCGAACCTGTGGGGACCTTCATCTCCAGATTACATCAGAACTTTCACTCTACAATAGGAACTCATAATAATCCCACTATCAATAGCCAAGATGTATTCAAGCACCACCCCTCAACCACCCACCGTTTTCCTGTGAAAGCTACTTTTTCTCACTTAGCAAAAAAGCTGAGTGTGTCACATCCCTTTCTAGAACGACAACTCGTTTCACGAATTGAAGTTCTTTGTCCCACTTAGCAGTTAGTTGAGTGTGACGTAATCCAGTTCAAGGACGTTCACACAGTCTTTCGAGTGAAGTTCTACTTTTCTCCCTCCTGTCGGAAGAATCTCCCCCCCCCCCCTCACTTCAGGATCACAGAAGAAACAAACTCCGTTTGCTGGTTCTCGGCCACATATAGCCCCGTATGTAAGTCAACCTATACTAATTAAACAACATTTGTGAACATTTTTGGGTTTGTCCCAATTAATATGCACAGTACTGTAGTATAAAGAATATTTTTACATGTAGTCTGTGGGATTATAATGTTTTTCCTACGTGGCTCGCAAGGTCATTTGGGTTTGACACCCTCCTCCCACCCATTCTAAAAGAATACAACACTAATGTAAACTAAAAATGAAAACTTCATAACTCTAAAGAAAAAAAAAAAAGCTTAAGTATGTTATAGTTCTTTTACTACAAATCCATGTAGTATTTCTCCTATTTCAAGTCAATTGATTCAAAATTATAACAATGTCGATTTTTGAAATGCCTTTAACTATTTAAAAAAGTAAAAATTAATTTTCAAGTATTATTTGTGCAAAAACTTTCTGCAAATTATATCAATTATAAGGCTTTAAGAATATAATAATATATAATATATACCTGGGTGCAAATTATTAAATATAATTTAAAATAAAGCTTCAAATTTTTTGGAGGCATGAATGTGTACAAATATGTTTTAAAGTGACAAATTTGATAGAAAGCATTTTAAGAAATTACACATACATCAAGATTTTCCTTGATATGGATTGGTAAATGGCTTTTTATATTACTATTTCGATAGAAAGCTATGTTGGATATTTCACACACTTGACACTCTTCTTTTGTATGAATGTGCAAATGTCATAACACTTCAATCTGATAAAAAGGCCAGCAGCATATTTAAGACATGTTATCCATAGGAGAAATTATGGCTCTTCCTTGATAAATATATGTAAATGTATATTTAAAGAACCAATTTGAGAAAAAGTCTCTTAAAACATTTCACGAAAATGAGGCTTTTCCTCAGTATGAATACGTAGATCTATATTTAAGGCACTATTTATTATGAGGGAAAGCTTTGTTGCATACTTCAGAAACACGAGGCTCCTCCCTGGTATGAATACGTAAATGTGAATTCAAATGGCTCCTTTGAGAGAAAGCCTTGTTGCATATTTCGCAAGCATGAGGCTTTTCCTTGGTATGAATAAGTAGATGTATTTTTAAGGCGCTATTATGAGTGAAAGCTTTGTTGCATACTTCACAAACATGAGGCTTCTCCCTGGTATGAATTCGTAAATGTGAAATCAAATAGCTCCTTTGAGTGAAAGTCTTGTTGCATATTTCGCAAACATGAGGCTTTTCCTTGGTATGAATACGTAGATGTATATTTAAGGCACTATTATAAGTGAAAGCTTTGTTGCATATTTCACAAACATGAGGATTTTCCTTGCTATGAACACGTAAATGTACATTTAAGTTTGCATTAGAATTGAAAGCCTTGCTGCATATATTACAAACGTGAAGCTTTTCCTTTGTATGAATACATAAATGTGAATTGAAATGAAAACGGTGACTGAAAGCCTTGTTGCATATATCACAAACATGAGGCTTTTCATTGGTATGAATACGTAAATGACTTTTTAAATGACTAGAATTATTGAAATCTTTATTGCATATTTCACAAACATATGGCTTTTCTTTGGTATGAGTACGTAAATGTACCGTTAAGCCATAATTAGAAGAGAAAGTCTTGTTGCATATTTCACAAGCATGAGGCTTTTCCTTGGTATGAATACGTAAATGTGAAATTAAATGACTAGGTTGACTGAAAGCCTTATTACATATTTCACAAACATGAGGCTTTTCCTTGGTATGAATAAGTAAATGTCTATTTAAATTACTAGGGTTATTGAAATCCTTGTTGCATATTTCACAAACATGGAGCTTTTCCTTGGTATGAATACATAAATGTCTAATTAAATTACTAGGGTTATTGAAAGTCTTGTTGCATATTTCACAAACGTGAGGCTTTTCCTTGCTATGAATAAGTAAATGTCTTTTTAAATTACTAGGTTTATTGAAAGCCTTGTTGCATATTACACAGACATGAGGCTTTTTCTGGGTATGAATACATAAATGTCTTTTAAAATCACCATGGTCATTAAAATCCTTGTTGCATATTTGACAAACATGTAGCTTTTCATATAGCAGATTACTGAAGTGATGTTTTAAGATATCATTTCGGGAGGTAGCCATCTTGTTAGTTAATAAAACTGGAAATCTCAGGTAAGATGAAGTAAAATCTTTTTTATCTTAAGGGAGGAGGAGAGGCCAGGTTGTATTACCTTTCCAGAAAGCAGTTTATTATTATATAATTTTGTATGAGAAGAGATATTTCTTTAGAATGCAATACTGAAATTGTAAATATAGTTGTATTTTAAATTAATGCACAAAATGAAATCCAGATGATTATCGCATTTTTAAATTAAATAATGCATCATGAACTATTTTCTATTTAGCTTGGGGAGAATATTCTAAAATATATTCAATGATTGCAAAATTGCATGCACATGGAAATTTTTAACTAAAAATATATTCTCTACTGGAATTAAAATGAAACTTAAAATATATGCCACAATACTTTGTTAGAGCAAAATTCAGAAAGACCATGGAACAACTCATGTACAGTAAAACAATAAGCTTGCAGTGAAAGATAAACAGCAGGCTGCCCTTTAATAATTGGTGAATGATTGATTTGAAGTAAAAACCCTACAAAAAAGCAATACCGCTGGTGATGAGCAACATAATTTTAACAAATGTTTTTAGCATGCACTCAAAAACCTTTGAAATTGCATAAAAATCTTTTCTCAAGTTCGATAACTTAAAACTTATAAGGCTGTAAATTTGAAAGATTTTCTCCAACATTTATGACTAAACAGCTTTTCCATGACACAATTTTTATGCAGAACATTTTCAATAATATCTTTCTATAGCTAATGATATATCATCACTAATGAGTGAGAAAACAGTAGTTTCAGATCTAAAAATGTTAATTCCCAAGACAGAATCTTTATATATATATATATATATATAATTTCCACTTAAGAACCTTGAACATAAAGCATAGAAATCTTTGATAAAACACTCCATATTTATGTATAGTTCATCTTGTTTTCTCTAAAAATTATATATTTTTTTATCACAGACATCTTGTATTTTTTCTAAGCCTTTTCCTTGTTTTTGATTCCGGAATCCTGACTTGTCTAAATTCTTTTATTCCACTGAAAATAAAAACAGCCATGAATATCAAATATTGAAATTATGAAAAAATATAGTACAAACAGAATATAAAGTTAGACCGAATAACTTTATCACATTTTTCAATTTTCAAAGATTTCAGCGAAGTAATATCACTTTTTGACATTCTATGCTGCACTATATTATACCATTCAAAACATTCAATAGCATTTTGAGTTTTCCAAAGCATATACTAACTAAAAATTCCACGAAAACAATATTTTATGCACTCTTTTCACAGTATATCATACTAAATGGATAGACTCAAATCATTTATAATTACAGGATTATTTCATTTGCCCTGTCTTTTTCCAAAAAGACGACCAACTCCCATTTATTAAACTATATTTCATTTCACCTAAACTTGACAGGAATGGGTAAATTAGAACTATTTCTCCAATATACAATACATTATCTAAAAAATACATACAATATAATTATTCTAAAAATCCTATTTTATTAATTTTTTGGACATTGAAAACATGTGACCCCCCCAACTTACCGAGTATTGTAGAATAGATCATGTGACCCGCAATATTTTATGAGTTTGACAAGAATACTCTAAGTTAACCTCAAAACAAAGTGGGTTTTTGAAACTAAAAATTTTTTGTTGGCATTATATAAAGTAATAAAATAAATGAATTATAGTAACTGTAAGACATCTGTAATATTCGACTTTTGGTTAATTTTTAACTTTTAGAAATAAAAAAAAAATAAATTTCAATTCTCCCACCATTACTAAACGTGAAAGAAATGAAAAATACCTTTGTAACAGACTTTTTAATTAACAACTAAACCAATAAGTGGTGCTGCAATCTGTACTGATTAATACTGATAAAAACAATAGTGTCACTCTAGTCTTTGGACATCATGCGGGCATTCGATAAAATGTAGTATGATGGCCTCACATACAAGTTAATCAAACTCAAGCTCCATGTATACTTAATTAAAAATGTTCACAATTATTTACACAACAGAAACTTCTGGGATCGTGTAAATAACACATACTCTATTTATGGCTATTGTCAAAGTGGCACACTTCAGGGCAGTGTCCTTATCCATATTTGTACAACATTTAAACATGACTTACCAGATCACCCCCAAGGTCAGTACTTTCTTATTTGCAGACAACTCAGCTTTTATTAACCCAGGGTGTTCATTTCAACTACACAATTAAAGCTACACAAAACTACCTCGACATATTTGAGATTTGGCTTACAGATCGGAGAACAGCAATTAAAGTAGACAAAACACAAGCTATCATTTTCAGAAAATGAGGTGTCATAGACCCCTAAATCTAAATCACACTTTTTGAAAACAATACCTAGTGGGTCTCGGTTTTTCGTTACCTGGGCTTATACATAGATATTCAATTAACTTACAAGAAACACATAGACTACCTCTCTGAAAAATCATGGGGTTGAATTGCATTAGCTATTTCACTAGTTGGGAGACAAAGAAGCTCTCCTCTATCCCTAGAAAATAAAGTCATACTTTACAAGCAAATTTTGCTCCCAATGATAGCATATGCTTGTCTCATCTGGGGGGTCACGGCACCGACCTACACTAAATGTACTGAAGTAATTCAAAACAAAATTCTATCAATTATTACTAATACACCTTGGTACGTTAGGAATAGAGTCATTCACAACAATTTACGGATGGAGCCGATAGCAAATTACATCACTAAAACTGCTAGAAATATTTTTATTTTCATAGAAAATCATGACAATCCAATTAATAAGTGCAAACATTTTTCACATATCCACTCTAAATGAAGTTTTGCTTACGAATCGACAGAGTGGTCTTTGTCTCTTAAACTGCCGTAATACTACATAAAAACAAGTTATACATTGAACAACATTCAAATGTCTGCTCATTGTTGAAAATGGGCAAGTGTGCCAAAGCTGTCTAATTCTCCTCAGTTGCATTCAATTTTTTTTTTCAGATTGGCTATTGCTATGAATTGGCATAAATAAAAACTTTCTAACAATGTTCCATAATTTTAAGATAAATAACAAGTATGTCTTTTACAAGCTAAAATTGTAAATATCCGTATCTGAACTGTAGTTTAAGATCTTCGTTATTGCCTAGTATGATCAGTTCCTCTTGTAATACAACTTTTTTTAAAATGTGATCATAAGAATTATTTTCTTAATGTGTGGTTTTGCTATTATCAATGCATTTTCAGACCTTTTGTTTTTCAAACTATGAATAGAGGGCTTTGCAATGCTGGGTGTAGTAAGTTGCAGCAGATTTCTGTGCAAATTGAAAAATTTGCGACCACCAGTATTACACTGCTTTAGCTTAATTCTAGCATGAAACACAGAAATAATTGCCTTTGTTTAAATCAAATTTAAGCTCTCATCATGTAACTGCCAGTTAACAACATTAAATTTAGTAAATAAATCTGTTAAATAGTCAAAATCTGGTTTCAACTTGATTAAATTTTCTTTTAAAATCAGATCTTTAGTATCCCAAAACTAACACAGTTTCAAATACGCCTCTCAAGAGCAGTGGACTTGAGTGTGGAGGAGTTAAGCGATGAAAGTTCTCATCATTTTCTATACGCAACTCCGCAAATAACAGCACATTCAATGCATTGCTTCGAATATAGTTTAGTGCATTAATGATTAACTGATGAGATTCGTGCAATCTACCATTCAGATTTTTAGCTACTAAAGGTTGTTGGTGGATGACGCAGTGAATTCCTAATACATATTGCTATATTGCAGTTAACATTGCTATTTATACTTTATGTTTAATTCTTCAGTCAAAATAAGGATAGTAAAATTTGACATGTGAAAAAAGTTTTGTTCAAAATTATTAAATGTTAAATTCGAATTTCAAGTGGTTTTCGAAAAATAGCAAAGAAGTTTTACGAAATCCGATTCTTTAAATTAACGGGCCTGATTGACTGAAACGTTCTGTTCCTGAAAACACGTCCAAATTGGCTCATTTTAGAAAAAAATGCAAAATATCATTGTTTTGTTTTTAAAAAATCATCCTGTGTTCTTGAGAAATAAATAGTCTAATAAATTCTGGATTTCTTTTTTTTTTACTTCACTACAAAAGAAAAAATAGCAGTTTTAAAAATGATGGAAATGTCAGAAATTTTGCCCCCTGTCATCTTTCACAGTCTGCAAGTTAGATGGCACTACCAGGTTAGGTCAATCATCTTTTTAAAGGTTTTTAGTTACCTTTTTAACTAATTGTAATATTTCGACATTTAAATGCATATATATGGAAAAACAGTCAGAACATTTAAAATACTGTACATTTTTTTTTTTAATTATGAAATAAGTGAAGGTGTTTGTACAAAACATTGTTACAAAACACATTTACACCTCTCCCAAATATATATATTAGCAACTGTGGAGAGGTGATGGCAGTTACTTTAGTCTTACTGTGAAACGACATTGTTTTCACTTGCTTAAAGCTGTAATATTCAGTTTATTTTGTGTATTTGCAATTCATAGTTTCCTTATGTCTGCCAGCAATATTCTTGTTTTTGATTTTAAGTTCATTTTACTAAAAAACGGTTTTCACAGATGTAGGTATTGACAACGATAGAAGACATGAACAATGTTTGTTTACTTTTGTGAATACAATGTTTGTGTTGAATACTTGTCTTCCGTCACGTACTTCGAATAAAAATTGATTAATGAAGAATTATGAATAAACTTGCATTTTATTGCAGATTTACACTGCAAATCTATAAATTCTAATTTAAGTTTAATTGGGACACTTCCAGTGTCTACTGAACTTGACAAAGAAAACATTTTAAAAAAATTTCAATCTCAAGAAAATCAAAAAATTTGCTTTTGAATTCCTCTTTTGAATTTGAAATACACTACACATAATCATTGAATACCATGTTGTACAGTTCTTCACACACTATCATTTGAAAATAAATGGAATCTTTAACAAGCAACTGAGTTTCCCATAGGATGATAGTTGTCTCAAAAGCTGTCACAGAGTAGATTATGAGCAAGTAGATCTCAGTAGCATTGGTTCAAATTATTGTAATGACCTGTAATATGGACAAGAAATGCCAAGTCAATCAGCAAATTCATGTGAATGGATTTTCTTTAAGATCACTGTCTAATTTTTTAAAATCTCCTTTAATTAACAGATGGCCTTGTTTGCAACTCGGATGACATCAAAAGCAATAATGTTTGCTAACTTGTAGCCTTTCGTTACTATAGCAACAGGGTGAGGTTAAAAAAATTATCGACAGATATAGTGGATTTCAGAACGTATGTGCTCTTTAAAGAAACTGTTTTAGTAAAATAAACAAGCTGCTCAACACCACAGAGTCATCAAATGGTGAGGACAACAAGGTAAAGTGTTGAAATGGTGGGAAAGGGGGAAGAGAGTTATGTAAAAGGTGCTGTACAGATAGCCTTTTAGAATTGATACACAAATGGGAACACATCTTTTTTTTAAATCCATGCAAATATTTTGGGATCACATATTGTACTTCAGTGGTTCTGGATTCAGGTCAGAAGTATTTTCCCCCCCCTCAAAGCTGATGAGGCCAATCGGTCTATATTTGTTGAAAAATTTAAATCTTGCCATGTTCCATTATTCTGGGATAAATAGCAGGTATGTCTTTTTAAAGATAAAATTGTTGATATCCGTGTTTGAAATGTAATTTAAGACCTTCGTTATTGCCCACTACAATCAGTTCCTCTTGTAATATAACTATTTTTTAATGTGATCATATGAATTATTTACCGACTGTGGTATTACCATTATCAAAGCATTCTCAAACTTTTTTCACTTCAAAATCTGAATAGAGGGCTTTGAAATGTTAAGCGTAGTAAGTTGCAGCAAATTTCTGTGCAAATTGAAAAATTCGCAATTGCCAATGTTATATTGCTTTAGCTTAATTCTAGCAAAAAACGCAAAAACAATTGTCTTTGTTTAAATCAAACTTGGCTCTCATCCTGTAACTGCCACCTTGCAACATTAAATTAGTTAAATAGGCAAAATCTGGTTTCAACTTGATTAAATTTCCTTTTAAAATCGGATCTTTAGCATTCCAAAACTCTAACACAGTCTCAAAAAATCTTGTCAAATATATACCTTTCCAGAGCAGCGTATTTGAGTGTAGAGGAGTTAAGTGATGAAAGTTTTCATCATTTTCTACACACAACTGCGCAAATAACCCGCACATTCACGCGCGTTGTCTAATTTTTATAAATCTTCTTTATTTAACAGATGGCATTGTTTGCAACTCGGATGACGTCAAAAGCAATAATGTTTAACTTGTAGCCTTTTGTTATTATAAAACAGGGTGAGGTTGAAAAATGATTGACAGATATAGTGAGTTTCAGAATGTATGCGCTCTTTAAAGAAACTGTTTTAGAAAAATAAACAAGCTGCTCAAGACCGTAGTGTCATCAAATGGTGAGGACAAAGAGGTAGAGTGTTGGACCCGTGGGAAAGTCGGAAGAGAACGTTTTGTAACAAGTGGTGTACAGGTAGCCTTTTACCATTGATGCACAAATGGGAACAGACACATCTTTTTTTTTAAATCCATGCAAATATTTTGGGATTACATATTGTACTTCAGAGGTTCTGAATTTTGGTCAGAAGTATTTTTCCCCCCTCAGAGCTGATGAGGCTAATTGGTCTATATAAGTCGGAAAATTTGGAATATTTGCTTGGCTTGGGTATATTTGTCAGCTTTTTTCCATTCATCTGGAAAATAATTGAATGTGATGCACTTGTTAAAATATTTTGTCATATGAATTATAGCATTTCAGGGTGAGACTTTGAGGGGAATATTTTTTATGGAATTCTATCCTAGAGCTTTTCTGTTTCCTGGTTTTAGATGCCAATAATTTGTTATTTTATTCGTGCAATGAAATGTATCCCTAAAATGTTGTGTAATAAAATTATTAGGCTACAAAGCCCCGAGAATCTGATTGCTCAAAGGCCTCCATGTCGTTTAATCTGTTACTGGGTACGTGTTGAAGTAAGAATAAAAGATAAAATTTTGAAAAGGTCTATGAATAGCACGGCAATTCTGCCCATTGCAAGTTTAGAATCAACTGTATAATTGTATATAATTTTTCTCTCTGCCCACTTTTTTAAAATTTTTATATTAATTCTTTTAATATATTTTGGAATATTTAACACTGAAAATTGTAACAATTTGTGTTTATTGATAATTTGTTATCTCAACATGGGGAGAAACATATGGATTCATCTTGTCACCTTCCACCCCTCTGGAGCGGGACAAGTGGAACAACCCTTTTTCTGTAAATTACTCTCTGGAAAAATGACAATTTTTCCAGAAACTGTTTCAAATTTAAGTGTGCGGCCAATAAAATTCCTTCAGCAGGTCATTCGTGGTCCATGGGTTAAAGATGCTTCGCTTAGAGCAATATGAAATGATCACACTTATTTTTTACAAATATTTTAGTTTTAAAATTTTGTTGTCAAATCTTTCACATTCTTAATGCTTATTTGTAAACACATCGCAACATTTTATGATTCTTTGGAACTAATTTGATAACGGGGACAATTGCACCAAGTGCTGCTTTTGTTGCTGGAATGAAATCCAATATGGCGGCCTAGCGGTAATTTAATGATACACAATAGTTTAAAAGAATTGTTTTGAAATACATTGAAATGTATTTCAAATAAAGGATATAGGAAGAGGTTGATAATAACCTAGATCAATCAATGAATAATGAACAATATTATGTAATAAAAAGTAACATGTACTAATAATAGTATTATAAGCAGCATATAATAATCTGAAAATATTATTTTATCATAATAATATATAATATTCATATAGTACGATTTTATAACGGTTATTAGAAATAATAATTATATAATATAATTAAATAGTAATTATTAAAAAAGAATAATCATCGAATTGTAAAAAAATAAAAATAATGCATAAGAGAACTCGTAATACATAACTATAAATAAACAACATAAGAATAGCTATAAATAAACAGAAATAGTTATAAATAAATAAGATAATAATTATAAATATAATAACTATAATTAAATAATAATAATTATAAATAAATAACACAATATTAATTATAAATAACAAAATATGTAATATTTATTAATAAATGCTAAAAGAAACAATTATAAATAACGAATATTATATGATTATTACACATAGTAATAATTGCATTTTTTTTTCATTATGAATAAAATAATTACATAATGTATGTTAAAATTAATTTAGAATATCAATTACAAAGTAGTGAAAGCTTGCAATATGAAACTTGCACTGCGTTCCTTCAACGAATTTCATAGAACAAAGAACGTAAAAAAAACATTTTTAAAACGAAAACATTATTTATAGCGATAATTAAAAGAACAACTTATTCTTTTAAGAAAAAAATATTCTAGTACTCACTCATTTTAGAAATATCCATATTCAAAAATAGTCCAGAATTAAACAGAAGATGCAATCAATATAAAAATTACACAGAAAACGGTTAAATTCTTAAAGAAATCATCTGAAATTAAAGGGTTATAGCGGGAAAAAACGAATAAAAGTTATTTCTAATATACATTATCCCCATGGTAACCACATCGACAGATGATAAAAATATTAAGGTAACCATATTGTAATATTATCACCCATCTTGGCGAACATAAACAACAGCTTGCCGCTGCTACCCCTGATATCAAATTAGCACCGATATAAATAATTTCCTAATTCATAAATTCAATATAAAAGAAAATATATGTTCTACTAAATATTGTACTATTATTTTCATTAATAACATGAACATTTTATCAAAATATTAAAAAAATATGTTCAACACTTCCAAACCAGGAATGTAAATATTAAAAAGGCTTTAAAATAAGAAAAAATGTAACAGGACTATTTTCAAAATAAAATCATTATAATATAATTATATTGCAAAAATTTTGTTAGTATTTGTATTGTAAATATTTTTACAATTAAACTAATGACTTGCAAGACAACATGTGTAACTGACGAAATTACTCTGAATTTATAAACGATCACAATCAAAGGTGTGATTCAAATCTTAAAAATAATAAAAATTCTTAGAGAAATAACAAATAAAAAGGTACAGGTTTTACATACATGACATCAAATAATGGTGTTAAAACACACAAATTACAAAATATACTGAAAATTTCATAGCAAAAATTACATAAAAATAAACATTTCTGATTAAAACTTCAAAGGTAAATTTTAAGTATACGTGTTTTTCTTCACTGTATTTCTTAATATAAAAGATTTACTAAAATTATGTATTCATTGTTCCTTTTCTTTCTTCCAACAAACAACAAAGGTATTGGGTATTTATATTTTAAACTCCCAATTTGAAAAGATGCATATCCCCACAAATGACTAAAAAATAATAATCTAAACTGAAAGAGGACAGCTATATTGATAGTAGCTCATGAAAACCTTACATTTTGCTATAAAACGAGGATAATGAGGGCATGAGAGTCAAATTCAATAAATACATTTAAAACAAGATGTATGAATAATATTTTGATCCTGTTAAATCCAAATTACAATTAAAAAAGTACAGGTTTTACATACATGATCTCAAATAATAATGCTGTTAAAATACAAATTACTAAATATACCGAAAATTTTATAGCTAAAATTGCATAAAAATAAACATTTCCGATTAAAATTCAATTTTAAATGCGCATGTTTTTTTTCACTGTGCCTCTAAATATAAAAGATCTACTAAAATTAGGTATTTATTCTTCCTTCCAACAAACAACAAAGGTAGTATACATATTTTAAATTCCAATTTGAAAAGATGAATATCCCCACAAATGACTAAAAAATAGTAATCTGAACTGCAAGAGGACAGTTATATTGATAGTGCCTCACCAAAACATATTTTGCTAAAAAAGTGGATAATGAGGGCATACATAATGTCTATAATAAGAGTCAAATTCTATACATTTAAAACAAGATATGTGAATAATATTTTGATTCTGTTACTGTGCACAGTATTTATCAAATAATTAAACATTTTATTTGTTTGAAAACAATAACTTTAAAACACAAGAATATTGCCTGTAATGTCATTATTTTGATGCAATTTGAGA
The DNA here is from genome assembly GCA_019973955.1 of Trichonephila inaurata madagascariensis. Classification (NCBI taxonomy): domain Eukaryota; kingdom Metazoa; phylum Arthropoda; class Arachnida; order Araneae; family Nephilidae; genus Trichonephila; species Trichonephila inaurata. Next base: position 492,858 of record BMAV01005869.1, read on the forward strand.
ATGTTTTTATATTGCCTAACTTTACAAAACTAACCTAACTTTAAAACTGATTTTTTTAAATATTCTACAGTTCATATAACTTTCTTATTTTAACAATAATATAATGAGGATAAATTCCTAGCACAACCCACTGCTCTGTTTGGTGACAAAAGTTTTACGCCAAATGGCACCAAGGGAAAATCTGCGTTTTTAGAAATGGCGTCATAGACGAAAACAAGAGTAGAAAACATAGTTTTTAAAATGGACAACACAGGAGACATCAAATCTAAAATAAGAAACTAAGTGAAAATTCTTTCTAAATTTTGGACTTCCATAGCAAGATTCTATCAATCTTTCATTCATACAAAAAACAATAATTACTTTACCTTTTATTCAGAAGAAAATCCATTCATCCTGTTTTTACGAAGAAAACTTGGTTTCTAAAATGGCTTCTACAAGAAAAACGGAAAAACCGTCGCTTCTGAGACGCAACAGTGGGAAATCCGAAGTATGCTTTAGTCTGATGAAATAGCAATCTCTATATATTTCTCTCAAACACAAATTATTTTCATATTTCGAACATACATACTGAAATATTTTCAATCATTCACTTATTCACAAAGCAATAATTTCTTTTTTACCTCTTTCATTAAAAGAAAAAAAAATATCCATTCTTCGAGCTTCAAAAAAGAAAATCATGGTTTTTAAAACTGCTTCAAGAAGAAAACAGGAAAACCGTTACTTCCAAAATGCAATAGCGAGAAAAACCATCATCCAATGCATCTCCCTTTCTCTCTAATAAACATTCTTTCCACAGTTGTTTCATTCAAAAAAAAAAATCCACTCATTCCTTCACTTTCAGCTTTGTAGAAAATTATATTACACATCCGTCAAGATGTCAGTCGAAAATGACCGTTGTCCGAATTCTGAAAAAATCTGATCCGAGCAGGGTACTTATTTCTCTAAATTTTGCAGGATTACCATATTGTACTCTTTATTGCCAAAATTTTGGTGCCAAAAAAATTTGGCGACATAAGTGTGTCCTCCTAGGACTCAATTTATAATGAAATACAATCAAATTGTTAAATTTACTATCACATTAATCAATGGTACACAAAGGAAAATATTCCATCCCTAATCAATAAACACCATTATTCTATTGAACACAACATCTGTGAACAAACATAAGGCTTAACTAAAACTCCTAATAATAAATGTCATAATACAAAGCATTATTAATTTAATTTCTGAATCATAATTCTTAATCTTAAATAATTTACATCATAAAAAAAGATATAGAATACAAGATATGTCTAACGTTTGGTTAACTTTGGTACATAAAAAACTGTTACATTTAAAAAAAAGAAAAATGTTTAACTAAATTACGCAGTATTACATTTACAGACACATTTTCTCCCCTAAAAACTCTAATAATGTATATTTATTTGATACCACATTCTAAAAGCTTCAGATAAATTAAATTAAGGTTCAGTCCTAGGGAAGCCCACACCCTTGGCGCGAATTATTTTGGTTGGCGATAATTGCGCCATCTTGGTAACCCTACTTTGATATACTAGATAAGGTAAACAACTATTTCTGAAATTTTTGTATTTTGTCAGCTGGCATTTCGAATTTCATTTTGCTATTGGACACCGGGTTGGAAGTATGGCTGCGTATGTGAGTGAATATACCTTAGAATTTTTTACTTGAATGTGAAAGGTAAGAAAGAATTGATTGAATGGTGTTTGAAGGAAGGATTGATTGCTTGCTTCGAATTATGAATATCTTAAATGTAATGAGCGAATGGGATTATACAAACGAAAGAGTACAGTTTTGGATGGATTTGAATGGAGAATATATATGGCGGTGCTCACACGATCATTCGCTTAGCGATGAAACCTTAAGGACTTTTTTAAAATCTGTTATTACGCTGTACCCTCCACTTGGAAAAGATCACTAGTAAGAAAGTTAGTGCTGTTTTTATATGATTTATCTCAAATGTTTAATTTCAGTATTGTTTACATATATTTTCATTATGTATCCACCTTATCCCGCTATATTCACTTACCGCCATTGTGGTTTTTGCTTGGCACACTCTCGTTCTGGCTTGGCACTTATTTCGGTTTGTTGCCAATGGTGTGGGCTCTCCTAGGATTTTATCTTAAATTAAATAATAAAGATTGTAAGATAAATTATAAAGACAAAAGGAAAGAAAAAATAAATAAAAGGAGAAGTTGCATCAAAAAGAGGAAGATATTTTAAGATACATTTTGCAGTTATTTACACAAATTTTTTCTCAAAACATTAGAGAAAATTATTATAGTATTGGTTAAATGTAAAAATAATTCCTTACATTTCAAATAAATGCTCAACTCATGCAGTGGTACACTATATACTGAAAAAAATCCATACCATTAAAATGTATCATAATTTCACTGTTCAATTCATTAGAACATTATTCAACAGCATTCTAAAAAGTATTGTTAACTGCATATTACATAACGCTTTTCACAGATATCGCACAGTGATTCCTCGAAAAGAAATCTCAGCCCTTAAGTATTAGACCGTTAATAGATCTCATAAAATCAAAATAGGTTGCCACAAATACCCCTATACATAGCTAATAGTGAAAACCATTCCCAAGCACATTCAAACATAGTAATAATAATGATGTGAGCACACTTTGTGTAACATTTTACACTGGAGATGTCTTTTTATTTGACAAAATACATAATTTGACTTCTTGGTTGACTGCATAATATATCAATAGCAGTCTCTTTTTTTCTGAAAATGGAAATAAAAAAAAGACTCATGCATGTGAATAAAAATAATTTATGTTCTAACTGCTAAATATTTTTTTATTTTGATAAAGCAATACATTTAGAAGTGATGATATGAATTAACACCACAGCAATATGTTTAAAAGGTGATAATACGATTGACATTTAATACTTCTTAACACACTTTCATTTGTTAGACCTGTATCTATAGAGACGGAATCTTTGAAATATAATGATATAGGACTCATCTGGGGCCCCGTACACAGAGAGAATATATAAACTTCAGACCCATTAATTAATATCCATTGAAGAGCAGGACTAATTCCAGCACAGCCACATAGTTCGAGCTCAAAATATCAAACTCAAGAATAAATTCAACAAAGAATAAATGATAGTTTTAAAAACTAAAAAAACAGGCTTTTATTGTAGATTGAACTAAAAATGAAAAATAAATTATAGTTTAAAAAATACTAAAAAACACGCTTTTATAGTGAACTGAACTAAAAAAATAATTCTTAATATAAGAATTAAATGATTAACGAGAAGATTAATGCCATTGTGGAAGAGTGCAGTGCTTTGTACTACATTTGTACACAAACTCAGCATTTCGGAATATAGTACTAAGAAATTATAACAATTAATATAGAGCACCCCACGCTTTTATCCCAGTGACATTAATTTTCTTGTTAAGCCTTTTATTCTTATATTAAGTATTATTTTTTTACTTTTTAGTTCAATTCACTATAAAAGCGTGTTTTTTAGTTTTTTTTAAACTATAATTTTTTTTGTAAAAAGAGATCGCAACATAATCCTGACATAAAAAGCTAACTTGTATTGAAATAGAAAGCTCTCGTGTCAAGAATATCACAAGCAATAGTTGCAAGTAAAAGATGCAACTTTCCTTATCATTTCTGATATGTTCCTACACATTACAAGTTTGCTTGAGGATATTTTTTTACATCTTTAACGAAGTGATATAACTGAGCTAAAAACATATCAGATTCCTTTGTTTTGGGAGGCTACACTTTTATTTTCCTCCTGAATGACCAGGAACACATTTCTTGTTTTATAGGTTCTCTTAGTTAAATATTGATTAAAATATAAAAAAAAGAAAGACATTTTATTATGTATAAGAGAAAGTCAAAATTAAGTATTGGATATTCCATCACACAAAGTTGTTATGCACAATTATTTTTATGGTTTCTTAACCCTCCAAGCGGTCTGCACATAAAATTCCGCCATTCCAGAGATGCTTTTTTTGTCTTCAAGCAAGATTCCCAAAAGCGGCCCAGCCACATTCTTAAAAATACGGCTCAACCGCTTTTGAGAACCCCACCTGAAAGCAAAAAAATATGTGCGGTGCATTTTTGAAGCATCACCAGAATGGCAAGACTTTAAGTGCAGACCGCTCTTAGAGGGTTAATTATAAAAATATAATAAAATAAGTTACACTTATATAAAAATTAAAAGAAATACACTTTTCTGTAAAGAAAAGCATATAAACCAAGATAAAATTATGAGAATGACAATTAAATATGAATCTTAAAACTGAAGCATAATGTAATTGATAATATACTTGAACAGTCCCCTGGTCTATTTTATTCATTCATATGCTAATCGATCATTCCTTTCTTACCTCTTATTTAAATGAAGAAAAAAAATTCACTGGAAGAAAACATGGTTTCCAAAATGGATTCTTGAAGAAAACAGAAAAAAACATTGCTTCTAAAACACAATACTAAGGGAAAAAATCCAAAATGCATGCTTTAGATTGATCGATATATCTCCCTTTCTCTAAAACAAGCATACTCTTTCCAAATTTTTTCTTCAAGAAGTTACTTTGGAAACCACATTTTTCTTCTCAGAAGTATGAAAAGTGGATTTTTTTCTTTCTTTGAAAGAAAGAGGTAAGAAAGAAATGACTGATTAGTGCAGGTGTGATCAACCATTTGGGGAAGAGAGTCACTATACTAAACCTATGTTACTTATAGGTTTATTATAGAGTTTTTATGCAAATTCAATATTTTTTAATTCAAGTCTATGTAGCTGAAATTTGAAGATAATGTAAAACATAAGACAAAAGTACTAACTTAGGTTTTATTTTTGATAAACTTTTTGCAGATCCAATCAGTTAGGTTACGAATAAAGTAAAAATGAGTAACTTGAATCACTTAATTCTAAATAATTCTTTAAGATTTAGTACTTACATAATATGGCTGTTGAAATTCTTTACCAAATCTTTTATTATTGAAAATAATTATAAAACCCCTGTGCACCACAAAGTATCAGACGGGCCTCACAGAAGTATTAATCACACATTACAAAGGAAAGGAGGAAAGAAAAAAAAATTGAGGTAATGAAGAAATACAAATATTTACAACAAATAGTCACATATATTAGGATTAGTTTTTGATAATTCTAAAAAAATTAGGTTACTTTATTTGCACATTAACTTTTACAACTTCACCGTGCCGCAGGTTGGCCACCCCTATATTAGCATATGAATAAATGAAAATCAAACGTTCTATGAAAAGCTTTGGAAAAAACATTTTTAACCACCTTATTCAAAAGAAAATTCAATCAAATAAAACCTTGAAAAAAAAATATTTTTCACTGTATAAATTTAACTGGTGTTGCTTTTTCTTTAGTCACGAAAATTCTTTTGACAATAAGACACAGCATATGGATTAATGAAGGGTACTTACTAATATATTTTTGGAACAAAATTTCTTGTTACCTGCTATTTCTTAATACGCGCGGAGAACGAAGGATAAAAGTTGCAGTTAGTTTGTGACTCGAGAAACTATTCTTTTATTTTTCTCGACACGCAGGATAAATGAGGCTATTTACATTCATGAACCAATGAAGCTACATACAGGAAAGAACGAATTATTAGAGCACACGCTCCGTAAACATAAAATATTCTCTAGTCCTTTTGTTAGCGTACACTGTAAGCAACTGTAATATTTCATAAACTGTCTAAACTAAAATTCTGTTGCCAGATTCAAAAATAATAAACAAACGCGAACCAAATATTAAGTAATACCAAACAGAAATATTAAACTAGTTAGGAGTGGTAACATACTCTTGTGTTTTGTATGGACAAGTTCTACCGTAAAGCTTACTATAAAGGCGTTGTATTCATTTGAACCCTTTTCTTTACATTGCTTTGTATACATACTTAAGCGGAAGTAATTTTAATTTTCCTAACATTTCTTTAGCAAAATTTTTTAGCCTTTTGAAATGAACAGATTGAGGAAAAACAAACTTGGAACTGTTTATTCCGCAATAGGATTTTTTTCTGAGAACCTCTACGAATTCTTAAATAACCGTTTAATTCACCTCTGCCCTACGAGTCCATTTACATGGCTACAATGGGAGGCTACTTAGCAACCGAAAAATTGGTAAGAGAGAGCTAAATCTGTGTTATTTAATAAGGATTTCATTACAGGTTTGTGTTAAAATGATAGTATTCAAATGTTTTGAGGGAAGTCTTCAATATTCGAGGTTGGAACTGGTTCATAATGCGCCAAAATCTCCAAACAGAGCGAGTATCATTCAAATATGGTTGTGCGGTTTAGATGGTTTAGATCTTCTTGCATCTGACAACGTCACTGAGATAGAGCAAACGAGATAAAATACAAAATAGTCAGAAATACTCAATTACGCCTTTTGAAGAGAATACATAAAAAATGGATTTTTTATATAAGTTTTGGGCTTGTTTCAGATTAGAAATTTTGAACCAGTCATAGAATAATATTTTAAGTGTAGTTGAAAAAATTAAAATATCAGAAATTTGTTTGTATAAACGCCCAAAAAACTAGCTAAGATATGCAAAAAGCTTTTTTCTTTTTGTTTAATTTACAATTCCCGTAAAATTAACTCATTAAAAACTCCTTTATCCTTCAGTCTGTATTGTTTAATTTTTCAATTCACCCGTGCGAAGAACGGGTATACCAGCTAGTATACATATATATATATATATATAGATTTGTAATTACTTACTCTTTTCCACTTTGTTATCGTTGTCGTACATATTATTTTATTTTTCACTGAAAATTATTATCATAAATTATTTTACATATAGTGTATTACAGATAAGTAAAATTCTTCAAACTTATTTTATTGTTAGTGTGCCTTCAAATTTTGGTAACAAAGAAAAGGTTGAGAATCACTCATGCTGGGAATGCAGCGTTATTTTAAAATTTTACTTGTTCTTGACCATGCTTTAAAACATTCCTCATATTGTTTTCAGATTAGAATTATTATGTGCATGTGTGTGTGAATTAAAACAACATATGTAACCCCCGTTATTTAGATTCTTCTATATTAACAGTAAAGAGACTTTCGCGCCCTCTAGCGAACAGAACAATCTTCAGTGACGGCCAAGTTTCGGAACTGTAAGGACGTATAAGCATGCGCTCCGATCCCTTTCAATTCTATGTCAACTGTTAGTTCTCTAGTTATGTATGTAAATGTGTTTGTTTTGTCTAATAAACGTGTTTTAATAACTAGTGGACTTAGTAAAGAACCCCTTCCCCTTCTGTCCCTTATCATTTGGCGCCCACCACGTCATACATATAAATTAACTCCGTAATCCTTGTAGCTTTCTATTTTACAATATTTGCTTAGCACTATCAGGAGGGGAAAAAATTGGACAGAAATAAATGAATCGAGACATTCATGAATAATTTTCGAGTATCGGATTTTAAGAAAATCTCGAATGTTCCATATTAAGAGAAATTATCAAAGAGAGAAAAAATACCAGCAAACGATTACTGAATATATCCATATTTAGTGTTCTAAACCAGAACACTGCATTCTAAAAATAGATGTGTGGCAAGAGTTTATTCTCGGCTATCAAAAATGATGATAATAATTATAATAAATAGGACGGGTCAAAATGTACTTTTAAATCAGAATTTAATTTATGTTAAGACGATTGCAGTCGGTCGAAAAAATAGTTGAGCACCATGGCTCGTTCAAAAATGATTTAAAGTTTTCCATTTTAAATCATTTTTGAACGAATCACGGTGCTCAACTAGCTCTTTTGAAACGAATCGTTTTTATGATACGCCACCAAAGGATTTTTATTTACAAGGTTGGTAATTGCGTTATTTTCATTATTATGTAATTGAAATTATTTATGAATAAACACATGTAATGTATAGCTCTAAATGTTTTCATTCAACCCTAGATAAGTCAAATAAAATTTATGCATTCCAATCTTGGTGGGCTTTAAAAAAAAACAGGGGATTGAGACAACAATAAGTTTTGAAAAAACATGGGATTGAAATGACAACAAGTCTACTCATTTCAATATTGGCCTGTCTTGAAAAACAGGGGATCGAGATGACAATCAACTCTACTTTCACCATACTTTTAACAGGTGAATCCAATTTTTGTGCATTATTTGAATGTAAGTTTTAAAAAAGATGCACTCCAATCTGGGTGCATTAATTTACCCGAAAAAAGGGGAACCGAGTCGACATACGACTCGATTCCCCAATTTTCGGATTTGAAGATTTTGGCTAAAAACATTTACCGATAAGACGGCCAGAGTCTGAGAATATTAAACATCACTTCAAATCCTGAACGTCTTAACGAAAAACATTTAGCATTCATCCATTGCCATGAAAAAAAATTTTCCATTAAGACTGCCAGAGTTGGAATATCAAATACAAACCCAACCTTGACAGTCTTAACAAAAAAAATTTTTTTTGACCGTGTTGCATTCTGAAACATTATGGCTACTAGCTGCTCGCCTTTTATATTCTAGTGAGGTTCACGCAAAACGATTCCTATTGGTTGACGCTTTCCAACATTGAAAGTAATCCTTTAATATATTTTTAGCGTAAATTTTAAAAGAGATGCACTTCAACTTTGGTAAGTTGTATGTTTTGAAAAAAGGAGAACCAAGTCGAACCTTTTGTCGTTTCCACCCCATTTTTTCGGTATCTTTTTTTTTAAACTCACTCTACCAAATCACAAGTTCTTTTGTTACATTCGGCCTGCAGCTTGTTAAACTACTGCAGGTAACGTGCAAACCGGTACCATTTCACCATGGTGCTCTGAAATATCGAAATACTTATGTGCATCATTGTGCAAGTGGTCAGGCAGGCCGCGGTCGTTCAAATCTTGGAATTTTGGCAGCGTCTCCAGGTTAAGGTATCCGACTGCGTCCGGAACCGTGATTTTGCAAAAGCGTATAAATGGATAATAATGATATTTAGTGTCACTTAGATTAGAAAATGTATATAAATATTTTGACAAAAAATGAACATATAGAATGACCTATATTCAAAATGTTCTCCTTTTGTGAAAAATGCTTCTATTATAATAATATTTCTCCTGTATATAGCTCAGACCTCTGTACAGAGGCTCAACTAGAATTTTTGAAATATATAACTTAGAAGTGGGTTTATCCATGCTTTACGACAACAGAGGGGAGAAATTTTAAGAAATAAACGCCGATAATTATTTCAGTTGGTTGTAACTGAAAATAATGTGAATTTTTCAAAAATCCTAGTTGAGCCTCTGTACAGAGGTCTGAGCTATATACAGGCAAAATATTATAATAATAATAGCATTATTCATAAAAGAACATTTTGAAAAAAGGTTATTCTAATTTAATTTTTTGCGGAAATATTGTATTTAAATAATTTTTTTTGTCAAAATGTCCTTAAAATAATTTTATACATGTATTCTAATCTAAGTGACACTAAATATCATGAAAATTATCCATTTATGCGCTTTTTTAAAATCACAGTTCCGAACGTAGTCGGATACCTTAATGGTAAATAATTCCAGCTTTTCAAATGTTGTTCGCTGCTCCGATCCTTTCACAACGATGAGGCTCCTGTTTCCTTGGGGCCTTGCTTCGTCCTTCCAGTTGACAAAATTTACCCCTCACGGAAAATAACAGGTATTCCAGGGGTACTGATCCAGGGATGTACTGTTTCGGACTGAGAAATTCTTTGATAGCCCGGCAGTTTTTGTCAGTGGAGATGAGATTGGAATGGGTGACAGCAATATATATATATATATATAATATTTTATATCTTGACATAAGAATTTTAGATCCCTAGGAAAACTCAATAACCTTACAATCACCGAGTGTGAGAACTTATTATATATCTTTTTTCGCAATCTCATTTATATTTCATACATTTTTAGTCAGTGAATTTGATTTTCCATTTATATAAAAAAAAAGAAATTAATTGGAAAAGTAAGATGCCTTTTTATGATAGAAGGATGCATTAGATAATTCGTAATTAAAATAAAGTAACCTTTTCTATAGCTTTTATAATAGGTGTAACGCAGGAACCTTTCAAGTGATCATACAGAATCGGATTTCCTGTAAGGAAACGAAAAAGCTGGTCAATCTGAACTGCACAAAATGCACCAAGAATTATTTCATAAAATATAAGTGGGAGAAAAAAACCCCAAAACAACAATAAACTATATTTTATTTAATATTGAAACTAATCACCAGAAGTAGTTTGAGTAATTTACTGTCTATCTTATAAAGAATTTTTTAGATTATAAATTATTAACCGTTGAAATAGTTTCAATACAAGTAATTAATTGCTTGGATCAAACGATTATGCAAATACTTATGATTAAACCAGAATTATTTTAATTTCAAAGAAGGTATCCATTCACTTGTGCAGCTAGTCCTGCGTGCCCCCCTCCCCATTTTTGAAAATAAATAAATATGGTAGCATAAAGAAAACTTATTTAAAAGTGTTGAAATAATTACACATAGATATACGTATAAAAAAACTTTATTACTTAACCCTTTAACGGGGCAGTGGCTAAAAGGTCTAGCCACATATTAAAAATTTTTTCTCCAAGCGGGTGTTGGATATTGAGTCTACCTATATGCGTTAATTGAAGCTAAAACACAAAAATTAATACGAATGGCAGCACAATACCTTATTTTGCATTTCATGTCCTCTGATGGGTAGTTAAAAAGAGTTTTTCTCGGTGTAAATCTACAAAAAGTATTTTGATTACCATAAATAAAATTTCTGACCTTTGAAAAAAAAATTTCGACATGTCTTAAATATACTTTTCTCTCATCTGAATGAATTAAGCAATTGTACAATTAAAAAAAGGGCTTTATTAAGGTTTTTGGAAAGCTTTTATATTTGAATAGAGGCTCTATCCGCTGCCCACATAGAACAGAAAAATGACCTATTTCCTGTACTCGAGAGAGAGCACTTAGAATCACGTGAGAATGTTGGGGGTCGGAAATAAAAACAAATTTTGTTTTCAATATGTGGTACAACATTCTCGGGTTTGAAAATCTTTCATTATAGCTTTTCTGCTCGGAGAAAACGTTAGCAAATTATAAAGTTCCACAGTAAATAGTTCATCAAATTTGTGAAATAACTATATAATTTAAATCCTCAAAAATATTACTCTATTTCTAACTTTTTATACTAAAATTAAATAAAATATAAATTGTGGATATATACCAATTTCAATGTATATTCTAAGTATTCTATGTATATATTCTAAGTAAGTATTCTATGTTGTACAGTTATTCTATTATTATTTTATTGCACTTCTTTTTGTATTTAATTGTTATTGAAATAGTTATTAGCATAAATGTGTTATTTTTTCATAAAAAAGTTTATTGCAAAATGATTCATTTTTTCTGTCCTGAAAAGTAAGTTAAATGTCGTAAATGCCAGTGGCTATAACGTCTAGCCACACCACCCAGGAATAAAACCCCTGATCAGATATTTTTTGTATGACTAAATAATGTTTATAAAGGACGAGAACATTACATTTATCAAGTGTTTTATCCCAGAAAAGCGTATTTTAGCTTTGTGCCCGTTAAAGGTTTAAGAATTAGGTACTTTCCTCGATTTTTTTCTGAAGACGCATTTATAATAATATCCATAATAGAAGAGGAATTTATTTTTTCAAATTCTTCAGTTTCTATCGTATTGCTAAGTCTGTAAACTGGTCTTGTCCAATGGAAGTTCTATATAAGAAACTTTTTAATAACTTTTAGTGTAAAACAGAGGAGATTTAAGGAATTTGGAGGATCCTGGCGGTAAAAAGTTTGAGGACTATGGTCTCAAAAGCCGAAAAACTAAAATAGTAAAAAGATTCACTGACCTTAAATTCTCAAAATAAAATGTATTGCTAATAATAAAACTCAACGGGTAAAGAAAAATATTAACCGTATTTAGAAAATTAAAAACCTTACTAAAGAGCTTATACAATTTTGCTATACATCATTACATCTTGATTTCTCTTTGGTAAATTCATCATTTATTTTTGCCGCATCTATTTTGTCCAAAACATTTTGTTCTGTATAAAATATGTCCATGTTGTTCAATTTCTTATATCTCCCATAGTACTTCTTAAATAATTTTTAAAACTGAAAAAGATCTCTCACCTGATGCATTCAATATCGGTATTGCTAAAAAATTTTTCAAAATCATCTCTTCTTTATGGAAAGTATATCTACATTAGGATTTTTCTTGCAACTCGATAAATTACTCTTAAAAATATTAACAACTGACAAATCATATCATCAAAATTAAAGGATTCAATATCGTCTTTGTAAGTTTCCTTTAGTTTTTGTGTAGCGTTCTTCTTAAATTCAGGTAATAATCTCTCGTCAAAAAATACAGTAAAGTGTTCTTAACAGTTCCATAAATCGCAGCTTTTCGTGATCGTTCAGCTCTTGCCCCATTGCATATGACATAAAATCAATTCACTATGAAATGTTCTCTCCTTACAAAAATTCATAACTGACTTCTTTACTTGTACTCAGTGGAGTAACGTACATCCCCGCGACTCCCATATCGCAGATGGATCCAGGATTCTACGGAGCCCAAAGCCTGCAATCCTTTGTAAGACCCGTCTTGTGGCCCCAAACCTGATTTTGCAGGAGGGGGAGGGCTTAAGACTTTCCGTTACGCCATTGCTTGTTCCGAAAAAAATCATTTTTCGCTTTTGCTGCCTGCGAGATTGTCCAGCTTCTTCTGCAGATGAGATCCCTGATGAATCAGTTGCTCCTTGTTCCATTTTTTCGAATTCATTTCTGAAATTTTGTACGTAGTTTTCTACAAATTTTAGTAGACTAGATCCTTTTAATCCATCACACTCAACTTTTTGCAATGATTTGCTAGTGGCATTTATATTCTCTGGAGTATAGTATTCCAAATTCATTTCATTTTTGTTTATCTGTTTCAAAAGAGAAGTTGCCTTCAGTATCGTCGTCCTTTTTTTTTCTCTCATTCGTACTATGGACTTCCGCCAGAGCCACTTTTACTAATCTTTATCCTGCAAAAAACATTTAGAATCCATCCATTGCCATGAAAATTCTTTTTCTGTTAAGATTGCCAGAGTTGAAATATCAAATACAAACCCAACCCTGACAGTCTTAACAAAAAACATTTTTTGACCGTGCTGCATTCAGAAACATTCTGGCTACTAGCTGCTTGCCTTTTATATTCATATCATCGTTGTGATGCGTACGGAGTACTTAGTCCTTCCGAACTCTAACCTCCTATCCTGGAATGAAGATGACTGTAAAATTTTACCATTGCCCATCTTAAAAGGATATGAAAGATTTAAAAATACATTGAATGAAATAAAAATTAAAGTATTAAGCTACATTAAAATAACACAAAAAGCTCTTTTAAGAGCTAAGAAATATTCTTCAAGAAATCAGGAAAGTGGGCGGAGTTAAACCGTCCAATCGGGGTGCAGGAAGGAACCAAGGATCAGAACCTTTTATATTCTAGTGGGGTCACGAGAAACGATTCCAATTGGCCGACGCTTGCCAACATTGAAAGTAATCTTTTAATACATTAGCGTAAGTTTTAAAAGAGATGAACTCCAACCTTGGCAAATAGTATGTTTTGAAAAAAAAAAAAAGGGGGGGGGGACCGAGTCAACTCTCGTTTTGGCTCCCACCTTTTTTGGTATCTTTTTTTTAAACTCACTCTACCAAATCGCAAGTTCTTTTGTTAAATTCAGCCTGCAACTTGTTAATTTGTTGCAGGTAACGTGCAAACCGGTATCATTTCACCATGGTGCACTGTGAAATGTCGAAATACTCGTGCGCATCATCGTCAGGAAGGCCACTGTCGTTCAAATCTTGGAATTTGGGCAGCGTCTCCAGGTTAATGGTAAATAGTTACAGCTCTTCAAAGATTGTTCGCTGGTACGATCCCTTCACGACGATGAGGTCCCTGTTTCCTTCATCCTGTGGCTATATACAGATTTGTGTGACGTATATCAACATGTTTTTTCATGGTTTTTTTTTTTAAGTAGATTTTTGAAACTGATTTGCTATAAAATATTTTTTATATCTTTTATCCCTTTCGCGAAGGGAATGTTATAAATGCACCAGTCTTGAACCCTCTTAGCGGGCGGTAGGCCGCTCTTTTTCGTTTGGACGGAGCTCTGCTACTGCGTAATTGTCTAAGAAGACGCTAAACCTAAGTTTCAAAAAGCGTTATATAAAAAAAATATAGGCCAATTTCTTTAATTATTCATGAAATTGTAACTACACATAATATAGTCATATGAAAACTTTCTGAAAGGGGGGAAAAAATAGTAATCTAACATTTTACGGTAAGCACATTAAATTTTTTTTTCAAATGAGGCTGTGGATTGGTATTTTTACTATTGCAGACCTAGTGCATTTCCCAGGAGTTGGCGTTATTTTTTTAGTGTGGAATCATATATGTGTATACCATTTGCCACAATGTAATTTTAATGCCCAGTTTCCTCTCCAGAGGGAGGCACTTGAGCTCATGAGGATGGAAATTGTACAAGTAATTTAATTTTGCCGAGAGCACCTAAGCCAAACAGGCACTCAAGGGACCTTTTACATGCCAAATAATTATACGACACGGATGCTGTCGATTTTATTGCATCATGTAAATCCACTGACTTAGGTCGGAGTTGAACCCGCAAACTTGTGTGTTTGGACGGAATGGTATTTTTCTTTTATTCAAATTGTATTTTAATTATTCTTCAAATTGTATTTTCATTAATGTGCTTTGTATGTTTATTTATATGCTATACATAATTTCTGTTCAATTCTCATTATTATTTACAATTTCTATTTAATATGTATTTTGTGTTAAATAATTATTTTATTGTCATCCCTTTCCCCAATGCCATCAAATTTATTTATATTTTGCGCGATCTACGGTAAGCTAAAATAGTTCAAATTCGGAAGGAAAACAGTAGGTAATCTAAACTATTAAAATCCGAAGGTAAACAAACGTATCTATCTATGTTTCTACGTGCGTCTATCTTTTCACGAACCGCACCACGCAGAAACTCGCCAAAGGTGCCAAACGATCAGGAATGATCCAAGGAAGCCGTTTTGACCCTTTATATTCCGATATTGCAATTAGTTGAAAAGATATTAATTAAAAACATGAAAACGCAACATTAATTTAACAATTTATCCTATTGTTGTGATCTAATTGTAGTGAATATCTAATTGTTGTCATAATTTTGCTCTGTCAAACTTTATTACTCGTGTTCTGAGTGAACAACAAAAAGTTTACTTTAAAATTACGGATTTTAAAAGTTTTTGTGTTTTCCGTCTAATATAGATCTATTTTTTGCAGTTTATAACATTCAAACATCCGGAAATAAGCAATCGTTTCAATAGCTAAAGGTAAGATGTTTTTTAATTCATTATATTTACCAATAAATTGATTTAAATTAATATTCAATTTTAAAAAAACTAAAGAGGTATTGTTCTTCATTATTCATTACTAAATTAAATATTCAATATTAAATGATATATTGTTTTTGCGGATAAAACTAGATTAGATTTTAGACACATTTTTAAGCTAACAGTATGTAACGATTGATTGATATATATAAATGAATGTTCAAAATCAATTTTATTATTTTAGATTCTAAGAAGGTAATTATTGTTAAAAATCAATGAATATACTTATGGGTTTCTTTCTTTTTTTTAATATATTATATTATATATAGAAATGTTTTCCTTTCGCTTTAAATAAATATTTTGTATTAACTAAATCAAAATTGTTTTTTGTAAATAATTAATCGAAAATAGAAATTTGAAAATCTTATCCATAGGGAAAAGGAGTTGTGAAAACAGTATTACACTCGAAAAAAGCCTATGCATTACCGGCTAAACGAGGGAAAAAGAAACTTGTATGATAAGGAAAAGAAGTGGACATAATATCGTAAAAAAATGTTAATGGCATAAATACAGAGCTTATTAACATCACCCCCTTGCAAATACATGCTCACAGAAGCGTTGGCATCGGGAGGGAAAGAAGAAATTTCCACGAGGAAAAAAATTTGCAATCGGAAAAAGCCCGTGCAACGCCAGGCTAAACGGAAGGGAAACAAACCTTTCCGATGAAGTCACGAGTGCTCAAGGTAATGATGAAATATTTTTATTAATTTGTATTATTTTCTTTTTGAATCTTTTTTTATGCAGTGAATGTAAACAAATTTCTGGGCTTCCCCCGATAGTTTTTTCTTTTTTTTTTTTATAATTACATATCTTTAATTGAATAATAAAACATCCAGAAATAAGCTGTTGAATCAATAGCTAACATTAAGAAATTTTCAATTCATTATTTAACAAAAATGAATATAATACTTTAAAAAAAACTACAGCAGCGTTGTTTTTTATAATTCATTACTAAATTAATTATTCAATACTAAAATCATACATTATATGTTCACTTTTAGATAAAACTAGATGTTTTGTAAGTTTAAATCGAAAGTAGAAATTTAAAGAAAGATTTCTCTCTGGGAAAAGTTTTATACTCGAAAATATGCCCGTGCAACGCCGGGCTAAACTGAGAAAAAAAGAAACCTGTCATTCAAGGAAGAGAAACTGAAGACATTTCAGAAAAGGGAGTTTTAATGGCATAAATATAGAAATCACATACATTAAGCATACACAGACACCCAGAAGTGCTGGCCTTCAGAAAGGGGAAATTTACATGGGGAATGAAGCTACACTCTTGAAAAAGGCCCGTGCAACGCCGGGCTAAGCGGAGGGGAAACAGACCCGCCCGACGGGGCAAAGACGTAGAAGAAATTTCTAAAAAGGAAATTTTAAGGACAAAATGTAGAAATCATACACAAACCAAGAGGTACTGAATACGAGAAGACAAGAGGTAATTTCCATTCGCAAAAAGTTATGCTCTTGAAAAAGCCCGCGCAGCGCCGGGCCACACAGCTAGTCTGCACTATTAAAATTCGTAGGTAAACAAACGTATCTAACAATCTATATGCGTCTATCTTCTCACGAACTGCACCACACAGAAAGTCGCCGAAGGTACCAAAAGATTGGGAATGATAAGAGGAAGCCGTTTATATTCCAATCTTTCAATAAGTTGAAAATATATAAATTAAAAACGTTAAAAATTCAGTTTTTGGCGCAAACTTTGATTTGTCTACATTGTTGTAAGAATGTTAATGTTATAACAACGACAAAAGTTTGCGCCAAAAATCGTTTTTCAGCCAAACTGGAATTTCTTGACGTTGCTCTATTGACTGTACAGTCGAACCTGTTTTTGTGCGGTCATTTTTTATGCGTGATATTTTTTTATGTGGTGTATGAATTTCAATGGCTTTGGCGCCACTGCAATGTTTTCTATCTATTTACCAGTGGTATAACGGAGAATGTTAGGACCCCTCCCCCCACTGAAAGTCAGGTTTCGCCTTTCTATTTTATAAATTGGGTAAATACGTATTTAGCGTAAGTCAGGCCTTGGTCTCCTAGAGTCCTGCCCCCTCTAGTGATGCGGGGGTGTACGTTACGCCACTGAAATGTAGACATTTCAAGACGCTCTGTTCATTTGTTATAAACAGTCTCCCGATAATGCGCGCATTCAGTTGCTTTCTCTCAACGCTCCAGCAGCCCGCGCTTGATTGAAGACAAAACTTTCAATGATAGTGACATAATCAATAATTTGATAAATTATGAAGACAGACAAGAAGCCAGATTTTTTTTAGAGCGGATAAAAGTATGCAGGGATCCAGATTTCCAACAAATTGGAAAAGCATTTTCTTAAGATAACAGTTAAGAAAGAAGTATAAAGTTCCAAAATGTGCTTCAATCATGTATAGCTGGTTATCGTGACATTTATAAGCAACTGTGTGTGACTACCCGTTCTTCGTCACAGAAACTTATCCCTTACTTTATGTTGCCCAAAAATAAATCGATTGATTGAATATTAACGTCGCACTGTTTAGCTACACAAGGGCTTTTGGCGACGGACCACGTAATTTTGAACCATCGTCAAGTGACGTGGACACCTGAGCTGGAATATAAGCAACGTCTAGGTTTTCTCTCCCATACATAATAATAATGTGAATAAATAATTTTATATGATAATACTAATATCCCCTTGTTTTTTATTCACCTAATCCCTGAATAACATTACAGAATTTGAAGTTATCACTTCTTTCGTGTGGTCATACGCACACACACATCTTTTTTTTTAAACTTTAGTTTCATTCAGTGGTGGCTAATCGGATAAATTTCTTGAAACACTGTGGAGTAGTCCTCTCCCCCCCCACACACAAAGTAAGCTTGTTTAATTTATATTTCCAATATATTTTAAGCTATACTTTTTCCATACATGCCAATTATTCTATAATATAATATGCATTTTATAAGACTGAATTATGTTTTTTAATGAAGAATTCACAATAGCATACTAAAATACACAATATCAGTACGAAAGAATTAAATATTGTTTTGATGCGCTGGTGAGATATATTAAATTTGTTAATGAATAAAAATTTGTCTTAAAAAAGAAACTTCAATTTCAAAGGTTTGCAGCAAAGATACTTTTAATAAATTTTACTTCATAACTATAATGAATTCAGTATTTAGCATCAAGGAAATTGTTTGCTTTATTTTCTTTTAGTTGATTAAGTAACATTTTAGTTAAAATTTAACTTATTAGAGAGTTCCAAGATTTTTTTTATCCATTTGGTTTTTTTTTCCAAATATTACTATTAAAAATATACTGGTGGCTTTGCCAATAATCAAGAATTTTGCTCTTAAAAAATTCGTATGTTTTTTCTCAATTCTATTCTGTTCTGGAGAAACTGCTTTATTATTCTATAAAATTCTTTCACACATATGTATTTATGTGTGTTCATAAGCTTAAAACTCATAAATCATCTTGTATTTTTATGAAATACATTTCACAATCAAAATATATTTTAGGACATATTTATGCATGTAATATAGATAGAACCTGTTGGATGAACCCGCTGTTAGCTGTACTTTGTATTCATAAAAATGGAGTCTTTAAAAAGCGATATTTTAAAAAAATAAAATTGAAAATACCTAATTTTCTTTTAATAAGTGAAGTCTCTTGCATTGCTAATCACATCTGACCAATAACATAGTTTTAACATGTATACAAAAAAGTATTATAGATTAATATATTTTCTTAAAAATAGACACATTTGAATTAACATTATGTATGTTAAAACAATTATTCTAAGTATACATGCTTATTGTTTTTTACTGTGAATTTTTAATACTGGAGAGTCAGGAAAACACTTCTCAATTTGGCAGAACTTAAAATATTTCTTCCATTTTCTTCTGGTAGATTAATATTTTTCTACTAAAATAATTCAGAATATAATATATCAGAAACTGTTGCTTGTTAAACACTGAATGAATTGTATATATATGTGTGGGAATCCAACCGAAATCTTCCAAAAAGATTGGATTCTTCAGATGGCGGGGTTTTTATGGCGTGGTGTCTAGGGGTTTTTAGGGTGTGTTAGTTAATTTCGAAATAAAATAGACAACATAGTTCAAGAAAGAAACTAGTTGAAAACTAAATAATTTATTAAGAATTATAGGGGAGTATTTACATGGGGAATATTTAAAAAGAATAGGAAAGTTAGATAAGCATATTTCGGAAGAATAGGAAAGTTAGATCACATTACTTTAAGGGAGGCAATTGAGATTAAATAGAATTCATTATGGTGCTATTAAGACTTACCGCCTAGCGCGGACGAATGATAGAACTCGTTATGGTACTATTAAGATTTACCGCCTGGCGCGGACGAAAGTGCGCTGACGCGCGAAACACTTCTCTCGACGAATGTTAGTGGGCCTCTGGCGAAAAAGGTTCATGTCGGCGTTTTTAAAAAGGACGCTAGATGGCGTTGATGTGGAATACTGTTTTGATTAGAATTGCCGACCTCGGTAAATGTGATATGATCTAACTTCTTACAAATGGAATATCCTACATATATGTTTTACATTGCTTTGGTCTTTAATGTTTTAAAAAAAAATGTGTATCTAAAATTATTTAAGTATAATATTCATTGGCACTATATATATACACACCCATACAAGTGAATACTAAAATTATATTTATAACACAGCATTTCTTAACAACTTTCAAAATAAAAGTATACACAGAATCCTATGTCCAAAAAACAATACATATTCAATTATGCTTTTTTGGGCCAGTGCTTACTTGAGAAACTGAACTGACCACAACTTTTACATTTTAATTCTTTTCTCCACATATTTTATTTTTCATTATAATTTTGAAAGAAAGTATAATTTATTGTATTTGAATTTATTAAATTGGGGCACTTTAATTAGGTCAAAATGTTCTGGCCCTATGCGAGCGAACCCAGTTATTTAAAATTAAGGTAATTTTCACTTTTGCTGATTGTCTCAGGTACCAAGAAGGAAATGCACATAGGTTAATGTTTATAACAACTATGGTAGAAGCATACTTTGTAGAGCTTACCAGTATAGAAAAATTTAGGAAGAGAGGTTACAGGATAGAAGAAAAGAATGGGTTAATAAAGAGTATTTTTGTACAACTTCTTACTGTTTTTTAAAGTTAATTTCTAGAGATCTGGCTGATATATTAAAGATATCACTTTTGAGAAAATGATGGTTAAGCATCTTTATTCGAGAAATTGAAATCAGGGCAAACTTTTCCTCAGGAAAGGAGAGAGTATCTCCAACATTTCGTCTCTCTACCTTCCAGCAATCAGGGAGCCTCTGTCAAAGACATGGTCTTAACACTGGCGTTTAATATCAAAATTCATTGTGGGACCTTTCTCTGGAAATGTGAATGCTGTTAATGATAACATTTACACGTGTTGGGGCCCCTGTATCATTCATATGGTGGAAGCTACGCCCCTGGGTCTTCATCTATCCTACATACCCGTCCTAACCAAAACTTCCATTTCCATGCAATTCTCATTCATGGGTGTTGGAGGACAAGTAGTTCTCTCAAAATTAAAGTACTTCAAGAACCTTTTTCAGTGGTTAAGGTGAACTTGAACCCATAAAAAAATAGAATGGTCCCCTATACTTAACTCGGCCCTATTCAATGTCTCTGCAGCATGAGAAACCGGCAGTGTGCAGAAAGTGAGTAGGATCTAAATAGGTCTTTATGTAAATAGAATTCTCTCATGTAGCTTTTTGGAAACAGTAACTCTTAAAACTTTGTTTTTGTGGCCGCCTGAAGTTCATGAGATATAGCTATTGCACTCCTAATACACCTTATTACAATGCACAAATACACTGATCTTTATATTATTCATTGTAGCCTTTCTCTCCATGAATCCAGTCTTATTGGGTTGTTAGTGACAATTATGGGCATTACATTAAAAGACTGATACTTACTCTTGCCTCAAATTCTCCAACTCACCATCTCATTCTATTACACAAACGTTGCTCAAAAGCGAATGCTTACATGTTTTGTTTGCTTTTGAATTGTACCTAATGCAGCCACAAATGTTACCAAGGTGTGTAACAAATGAAGGATGGAAATTAGAGAGCACATGCAAAGTTTGTCCAGTAAGTATTGAGATTCAATTTTTCTCTGACAAATGAAGTAGGGATGGGGTGAACAAGGGATGTGACAATAGCTAGTCTAAAAATATCATTTGCTCATGAGCAGTACATAGCTCTAAATGGAAGCATATAGTATTTGTATCATGAGAAAAAATGTAACTAACCGCCAAGCAGTGATATGCCATTTTTATGTGTCAAACTAAAATCCACTACGAAGAACTTTGATATGTGGGTGGATTACAGAGATAAAATCATGATAAGAAAGCTTGTTTTTCGGTGGGGCTCGCACACACTCTTAAAATATGGCATAAGACTTCAGAGATGAAAATAACGCTTCCCCAACTATATTTGGGGCTACAGGCCATATTTGACTGTTGCCTACTTTTCTTGGTTAAATAAAACTTGAAAGCACTTAATTTCAAGACAATTAGTCTGGTGCAATTGGTTTCGATGAGATGCCTGAACAGAGCTGTGTGGTTACTGATATTTTCAGGGTGCATATAAAGAAAGGAAAAAGTTCTGTCAGTGTATTCTACATTTTCTTTATTCTGTATTCGGGGTAATATTACAAATAATAATAAAATGTCTTTATATGAAAAAAGTGTTAATTATTTTTCAATTTAAATGTGAAAACACATTGAGTTAAGACATAAAAATGTATTTCTTAATATTTAGCAGAATTTAAGAAAATAAAGTATAATTATTTGAGCAAAGTACCCTAAAAATATACTTTATGAATGAAAATATACCATAATAAGATTTTTTTTATCTCAGTCTGCACAAAATTTTCAAGTTCATTAAACTCTCCTTTAAATATTTTATTTATATATTTCCTCTTTAGATGTGATAATCAGATATAAAGTATAATAGCACATCAGGCTCTAGAGTCAAGAGTATACAGCATAAATCCCCCTCGCGCTTATTGCTAGAGTAAGGCAAACTTAAATATGAGCAGTAGGGTAGTACGCCGGCTGCTCGCTGTTGATTGTTGACAACAGAATGCTCTCTTAGTGGGGGAGGGGGTTAATTGAGAGACCATCGCTGTATTTAAGGAATAAAAATATAAAAAGGCATTATGAAAAAAAAACCAATAATTTGAAATTCAATACAGAAGTGAAAGATGCTCATGGAATTGCAAGACACAAAACAAAAAATGTTTGGTTCAGCATTGCAGCAACCATCCAATATTATTAAAGCAAGCTATTCTGTTTCAATTTTGATTGCAAAAACATGAAAACACTTTTGGATGGTGAATTTGTAAAAAAATATTTGGAAGCTGTTGTAAAGGATATTTTGCCTGATAAAAGTAAACTATTGTTGAACTTAAATCTTGGGGAACAGTCTGGTGTCATATTAATGATATTTCAATTAAAATTATCAATAAATTGCATTATCTGATTCAAGATTTCAAACATTTTCCCTCGGCATTTCACAAAAGTACAGACATTTCAGAAACTGCTAAATTTGATAAGTTTGAAAGATGCTGTTTGCAACTTTTCCTGCAAAAAATATTTGTGTTTGGAAACCTTTTCTGGAATATATCAACTAATGGGGCACCTGCTACGATCTGTTAAGGATCAGTAAAATTACAATTCGATAAAAATAGCATCCAACACACACACACAACAACGCTAATAACTTCTGCCAAAGAGATGATTTAATTATAATTCACTGTTTGATTTATGTACAAAATCTATGTATCCAAGCTATGTCAATAAATAATGTTATGCAAATAGTCAAAAAAAAAAAAAAAACAGTGAATCGCATCCGAACACATGTACTTTCACATTGACAGTTTAAGAAGTTCCAAAAAGTATTAGATTGTGAATATGGTATGTTGCATACCTCAGTCGTCCCAGATGGTTGAGTCATGGAAAATGTTAACAGCAATTTTATGAAATATGATAAGAAATAGACTTGTTTATGAATGACAAGCAAATACCAGCAACAAAATTAAACGATGAATGGTTATAGGATTTGTTTTTTAGTAAAGTTATCCTCGAAAAAAATCAATTAAATACATCATAACAAGGAAAAGGTAATTAATAATTCATGCATTTAATCATATCAAAGCATTTCAGAAGAACTCATTGTTCTGTGAATCTCAATTGAAAAACAATAACGTTCAACACTTTCCATTGATGAAAGAATTAAAAAAATCCAAAATGTATAAGTTACTTCAAATATGCAAAAGAAATAAGCAAAGTTGCAGCTCTTTTGAGAGTTGTTTCACTAATTTAGACAAAAATCAAAAATTATTTGAAACATATTCCATCTCCCTTTCGTGTCGATTTCGAGTTGACCCCAGAATATCTCCTTGATTGATTGAATATTAACGTCGCACTGTTCAGCTACACGAGGGCTTTTGGCGACGGACCACGTAATTTTGAACCATGGTCAAGTGACGTGGACGACACCTGAGCTGGCACCCCCTCTCCTAACTACCACACCACACCAACGGGAGGACGTTTCAGCTCTCGACAGATTGAACGTGCATCGCTGCCCTAGTGACAAGGCAAGCCACGATCTGATACGTATACCACTCGGCTACCGCGGCCGCTCCAGAATATCTCCTAATGGAACTGATTGACTTACAGTGCAATAATGAATTAAAACAGATTATTGAAACATTGGAGTCTAAAATAGAATTTTATAACATTTATTTCACATAAGAAAACTTTTCCAACTTGAGAGATCTTGCACAAAAAGTTGTGGGCGCTTTTGGACACCCAGGAATTGATTTTTCCATACAAAAATGAAATTTATCATCAATTACAAAAAGCAAATACACACATAGAAATCGACTTGTAAACACTAAGTGAAAGAAATGAGAAACAATACATCACTAATTATAAATATATTAAAAATTATTTGATCATTGCATTATAATTAAATTATCCATGTTTGTATACATGAAAAATAGTAAAAATAAAAATAATTCATTCTATTTTAAGTTTTCATTCCAATAAATGCTTGTAATGTGTACAAATCTAGTATAAAGAAATATATTTTTACATGCATACCATTGGATTGTAATGTTTTCTTATATATATATATAAGTGTGGCTCGCAAGGTCATTTGGGTTTGCCACCCCAATTCTAAAAGAATACAACACTAATGTATTAAAAAAAATGAAAACTTCCCAACTCTAAAGAAAAAAAATAGCTTAAGGCTGTTTTCAGCTAATGTTGAAGAATAGGACCCGAATTCAGAATATTTTTTCAGATATGAAAGTACTAAAAAAAAAATATTAATATATTCTTTCTTCACTATCCTGTAAAGAAAATCACTTATTTTATCATAAAACTCATTTTTATCCAAGTTTACACATTTTTTCTTTTATAAAATGTGTCTCGCATTTTTCTCCTACACCTTAATGCTAATTGGGCTATCCCTTTACATCAGTGATTCCCAAAGTGGTCTATATAGACCCCCAGGGGTCTATGACAATCTGTAAAGGGTAAACACCAGCAAAAAGATAAATCGGGGGACCATGAGGTTAAAATGGGGGGTCTATGATAGTGTGGTTGTCTTTAAACCAGATCGTGAACTTTAAAAAAAAATTGATCTAAAGTAAACCAGATTTTACCAATTTAACTGATTTATTCACTAAACTTAATGAGGTTAATTTGTGGTTATTAGGTGACAGCATAAATTTTACTAAGACAAGGACCCTTTCAACATTTCTTTCCAGAACTAAGCAAAGGAAGTATAAAATTGAACATCGTGAATTTTCTCAATTTGTCACAGTTCATCTGCAGGACATTTTAACCTATGTTCAGCTTTACTCAGATTTTGAAACTAGGTTTGAGATTGCTTTTTTATAGTAATATCACAGTAGACAATGAATTCATATAGTCACATTGAAAAAAAATGTCATATTACAATAGGAACTGATCAGAATAGGCCCTAACAAAGATCTTAAAATAAAGTTTAGAAATGGATGTCAGCAATTTTGGTTTTAAAAAGACATACCTGTTATTGGTCACGAGCTATGGAATACAGTGTGAAAATTTTTAATTGTTTTTCTTAGAGAGGGAGTTTGTGTGTTTGCCAATTAAAAAAAAAAAAAAAGAAAGAAAGGCTGGAAAAAACTGGAGATTTATGGTTAAACCTGACTAGATTGATGTTAAATGTTCAAAATTTGTTATTGAAGCACCAGATTCATTCCTCTCATTAAAAACATTTGTTTGTATTCAGTTATTTTATGTATAATTTAATTTTAACTTAATTCATTAACATGTGCTTCTTAAGTTTTAAACACACACTATGCTTCACTACAGTTAGAAATTAAATTATTTTAAAGTAAGTAGCTCTGTACCAGAGCAGTCAAAAAGACATTTAAGTTGATAAATTTTCAAAAATTCAATATTAGATAAGCAGGGTTCAACCAGAAACCAAAAAGCATGGCGAGGGGTCTTTGGGATAAAAAAATTTGGGAACCTTTGCTTTACATGTTAAACGGAAAACTTATTATTTATGAAATATTTTGAAATTTTAAAAACACTATATTATAAACAAATGCATGAGTTAAAATGTCATGAAATTTTATAAGAATTGTGTGTGTGTGAGGCATTTTTTCTATTCAAAAATGTGCTCCACGTTAAGTTCACACTCTTGTGCATGTGGCGAAAACAGCCTAGTATGTTACAGTTTTTTTTTTACTT
Organism: Trichonephila inaurata madagascariensis; assembly: GCA_019973955.1. Classification (NCBI taxonomy): domain Eukaryota; kingdom Metazoa; phylum Arthropoda; class Arachnida; order Araneae; family Nephilidae; genus Trichonephila; species Trichonephila inaurata. Next base: position 519,137 of record BMAV01005869.1, read on the forward strand.
CATATACATTTCACCTGTTTCGAGTCAATTGATTCAAAATTATAACAATGTTGATTTTTGAAATGCCTTCAACTATTAATTGAAAAAGTAAAAATTGATTTTCAAGTAAAGTCTGAGTGAAAACTTTCTGAAAATTACATCAATTATGAGGCTTTAAGATTTTCTGGGTGTAAATTATTAAAATTGATTTTTGAAAAATAAACTGTTAAATATATTTTAATACAAAGCTTCAAATTTTTTTGGAGGCATGAATGCCTACAAATGTGTGTTTTAAAGTAACAAACTTGACAGAAAGCATTTTCAGAAATTACACATCATCAAGATTTTCTGTGGTATCGATCAGTAAATGTCTTTTTCAATTCCTACACTATTACCTGACACTCTCTATATATTTATTTATTTATCTTGGTGGAATTTTCAATTGTTAATAAAATACATTTTAAAGTGGCCAATTGAGCTGAAATTTTATATACATGATTATTTTGGATGACAATACAGTAATTTAATTATAATTAATAAAAATTAATTGATTAAAACTAATTATTCAAAGAATTACAAATACAGCCCCATTGGAATCATTTTTGGCAACTTAGCGACCATTTTTGCGACTTGTTTCAAAACTTGAAAAGGTTTTTTTTCTCACATTTTAAAGCATTCAGTTGCACTGAAATTTTATATACACAATTGTTTTGGATGACAATATGATACTTTAATGATAATTAATAAAAACTAATTACCATTTAATGTCATGATTCTATCATATGTATATACATATTTATATTATTTGTAACTATTTAATAATGGTAGCTAAAATAAAAAATTTTTTTGTTGATCTAAGTAGGAATTGACTTTAAAATTTTTTTTTCATATGACTTGTTATATAACCACTTCGATAGAAATCTATGCTGGATATTTCACACACTTGACACTTTTCTTTTGTATGAATGCATAAATATCATCATAACATTTCAATCCGATAAAAAGGCCAGCAGCATATTTAAGACATGTTATCCTTAAGAGAAATGATGGCTTTTCCTTGATATATATATGTAAATGTATATTTAAAGAACCATTTTGAGAGAAATTCTCTTAAAACATTTCACGAACATGAGGATTTCTCTTGGTATGAATAAGTAAATGTTTTTCAAAATTAAAACTTTGAGAGAAAGCCTTGTTGCATATTTGACAAACATGAGGTTTTACCTAGGTATGAATACGTAGATGTATATTTAAGACACTACTATGAGAAAAAGCTTTGTTGCATACTTCACAAACATGAGGTTTTTCCTTGGTATGAATACGTAAATGTATTTTTAAATGACTACTTTGAGAGAAAGTCTTCTTGCATATTTCGCAAACATGAGGCTTTTCCTTCGTGTGAATAAGTAAATGTCTTCTTAAAACACCACTTTGACTGAAAGCCTTGTTGCATATTTCACAAATATAGGGCTTTTCAATGGTATGAATACGTAAATGTACATTTAAGTTTCCATTAGAACTGAAAGACTTTTCCTTTGTATGAATACATAAATGTGAATTGAAATTACTACGATGACTGAAAGCCTTGTTGCACATATCACAAACATGAGGCTTTTCCCCGGTATGAATAAGTAAATGTCTTTTTAAATGACTAGATTGTTTGAAATCCTTGTAGCATATTTCACAAACATAGGGCTTTTCTTTGGTATGAATACGTAAATGTACCTTTAAGTTATAATTAGATGAAAAAGCCTTGTTGCATATTTCACAAACATAAGGCTTTTCTTTGTTATGAATTCGTAAATGTGAACTTAAATTGCTACTTTGAAAGAAAGCCTTGTTGCATATTTCACAAACATAAGATTTTTCTTTGGTATGAATACGTAAATGTCTTTTCAAATGACTAGGGTTATTGAAATCCTTGTTGCATATTTCACAAACATATGGCTTTTCTTTAGTATGAATATGTAAATGTACCTTTAAATTATAATTAGAAGAGAAAGCCTTGTAGCATATTTTACAAATATAAGGCTTTTTCTTGTTATGAATTCGTAAATGTGAACTTAAATTGCTACTTTGAGAGAAAGTCTTGTTGCATATTTCACAAACATGAGGCTTTTTCTCGGTATGAATACATAAATGTCTTTTTAAATCACCACAGTTATTAAAATCCTTGTTGCACATTTGACAAACATGTGGCTTTTCATTGAGCAGATTACCCAAGAGATGTTTTAAGATATGATTTTGAGAGGTGGCCATCTTGTTAGTTTACAAAGTTGAAAATCTCAGGTAAGATGACGTAAATCCTTATTTTATTTTAGGGGAAGAGAAGAGACCAGGTTGAGTCAGCTTCGCAGAAAATGGTTAATAATTTTATTTTGTATGAGAAGAAATATTTCTTTTGCAATACTGAATTCGAAAATATAGTTGTGTTTTAATTAATGCACAAAATGAATATTGTATTTTAAAATTAAATAATGCATCATCAAATTATTTTCTATTCAGTTTGCAGAGGATATTCTAAAATATATTCAGTGATTGCAAAGTTGAATGCACATGGAAATTTTTTATAACTAGAAGTATATTCTCTACTGGAATTAAAACCAAACCTAAAATACATGCCACAAAGCTTATGTTAGAGCAAAATTCAGAAAGACTACGGCACAACTCATGTTCAGCAAAACAATACGCTTGCAGTGAATGATAAATATTACGCTGCCCTTTAATAAATGGTAAATAATTGATTTGAAGTAGCAATACTGAAAAAGAGAAACATCTCTGGTGATGAGCAACGTAATTTTAAACAAATATTATTAGCATGCACTCAAAGACCTTTGAAATTATATAAAACCTTTTCTCTAGTTCGATAACTTAAGAACTTTTATAAGGCTTTAAATTTGAAAAATTTTCTCCAACATTTATATGACTAAACAGCTTTTCCATGAAACAATTTTTATGCAGAATGTTTTCAATAATTTTTTCTGTAGCTAATGATGTACTGTCTTTACTGAGTGATAAAACAGTAGTTTGAAATCTAAAAATGTACATTCGTAAAGCAGAATCTCTTTAACTTCCACTTAAGAACCTTACAAGTAAAACATAGAAAACTTTGTTACAACACTCCATTTTTATGTAGTTCATTTTCTTTTCTCTAAAAAATTATATACTTTTTATCACAGAGATCTTGTATTTTTTCTAAGCCTCTTTCTTTCTTCCTTGTATTGGTTTGATTCCGGAATTCTGCACTTGTTAAAATTCTTTTATTCCACTGAAAATAAAAACAGTCATGAACATCAAATATATAAATTATGAAAAAGCATAGTACAACAAGAATATATAGTTAAATGAAAAAACTTCATCACAGTTTTCAATTTTCATAGATTTCAGATAAACGATACCTCTTTTGACATTCTTTCCTGTAGTACATTATACCATTCAAAAGCATTTTGAGTTTTTGAATGCATATACTAACTAAAAATTTCGTGAGAACAATAATTTATGTGCACTCTTTACACAGTATATCATTCTAAATTGATAGACTCGAATAATTTCCGATTAAAGGAATATTTCATTTGCCCTGTTTTTTTCCCAAAAAAAGACGATCAACTCTGATTTTCAAAACTATATTTTGTTTCACCTAAACTTAACAGAATTGGGTAAGATAGAACTATTTCTCCATAGGTATGGTAGATTTTCTATCTTGTTTTGAAATTCAGAATAAAGCAAATGCTTTAGATATTAAGCATTATAGTTATGCTATTTAAAGTTTAAGTTTAAAAAATAACAAGAAATATAAAACGACGGCTATATAAGTATAATATACAATACATTGTCTAGAAAATACATACAATATAAACATTCTAAAAATAGTATTTTATTAATTTTATTGACATTGAAAACATGCGACCATCAACTTACTGAGCAATGTAAAATAGATCATGTGGCCCATAATATCTTAAGAGTTTGACAAAAATATTCAAAGTTAACCTTAAAACAAAGTGTGTGTTTGATACCAAAAATTCAATGTAGGCATTAAATAAGGTAACGAAATAAATAAATTGTAGTAATTATAAAGTATCTGTAATATCAAATTTTTGGTTATTTTTTTAAAAAAAAGAAAAATAAATTTCAATTCTCCCACCATTACTATATGTGAAAGAAATGGTAAATATCTTTAGTAACAGATTGTTTTAATTAACAACTGAATCAAGAGATGACATTGCAATTTATACTGATCAATACTGATAAAAGCAGTAATGACTTTGGATAAAGATATATAGATAAATATGTGTTTATATTTTTATAATAAAATATTATGTGTATGTGGATTATTCCATGCATTGAAAATTAAAGTCACAACCTAGTTAAATGAGAATCACTATCATAGCCCCACTCCTCTACACCTCATGGACTATGGATTTTCCCACGCTGACATTGAATTTTGTGGGTCATCATAGACTCCTGGAAGTAGATATAGACAGACAACTTTGGGAATCGCTGGTTTTGAGTAGGGGTCTTCAACCTTTCACAGCCAAGAGCCACATCAATAAATTAAGAAAGATCCGCAGGCCACGCATTTGTCAAAAAATAGTGTAGTCAGAAAATTTAAAATACCTTGTAACAATTTTTTAATTATTAAAAAAGTGAAGGTGTTTCAATACAAAATGATGTTACAAAACTCATTTACTGCCCCCAAAAGATATATACACTAGCAATACTGTGGAGGAGAGGAGATGGTAGTTACTTTAGTCTTAATGTGAAACGAAATTGTTTCCGCTTGCTTAAAGCTTTAATATTCAGTTTATTAATTGTTGTTGAAATTCGTAAAGTTTCTTTATGCCTGCCAGCCGTATTCTTGCTTTTTATTTTAAGTTCTTCATTTTACTAAAAAACGACTTTAACAGGTGTAGGTATTGACAATGATAGAAGACATGAACAATGTATGTTTACTAATTCCTGAATACTTGTCTTCGGTCATGTACTTCCAATAACAATTGATTAATGAAGAATTTTGAATAAACGCATATTCCTGCAGATTTACACAGCAAATCTATAAATTCTAATTGAAGTTTAAGTGGAACACTTCCAGAATCTACTGAAAAGGACAAAGAAAACATTTTTTAAAAATTTCATTTTCACGAAAATTGAAAAATTTGCCTTTGAATTCCTCTGTCGAATTTGAAATGTACAGCACGTAATCGTTGAATACTATGTTGTACAGTTCTTCACGCATGCTATCATTTGAAAATAAATGAAATTCTTAATAAGCAACTGAGTTTCTTATAGGATGATATTTGTCTCAAAAGCTGCCATACAGTTAAAGATTATGAGCAAACAGATCTCAATAGCATTGGTTCAAATCATTGTAATGACTTGTAATATGGATAAGAAATGCAAAGTCACTCAAGAAGTTCATGTGAACATATTTTCCTTATGATCGGTGTCTAATTTTTATAAATCTCCTTTATTTAACAGATGGCATTGTTCGCAACTTGGATGATGTCAAAAGCGATAATGTTTGTTAACTTGTAGCCTTTCATTACTATAGCAACGGGGTGAGGTTAAGAAATAATTGGCATATAGAATGGTTGATTTTAGAATGTATGCACTATTTAAAGAAACTGTTTTAGAGTAAAATAAACAAGCTGCTCAACACCACAGAGTCATCAAATGGTGAGGACAACAAGGTAAAGTGTTGAAATGGTGGGAAAGGGGGAAGAGAGTTATGTAAAAGGTGCTGTACAGATAGCCTTTTAGAATTGATACACAAATGGGAACACATCTTTTTTTTAAATCCATGCAAATATTTTGGGATCACATATTGTACTTCAGTGGTTCTGGATTCAGGTCAGAAGTATTTTCCCCCCCTCAAAGCTGATGAGGCTAATCGGTCAATATTTGTTGAAAAATTTAGAATATTTGCTTGGCTTAGGTATAATTGTGAGCTTTTTTCCATTCATCTAAGAAATAATTGAATGCGATGCACTTGCTAAAATATTTTGTCGTATGAAATACAGCATTTCAGGGTGAGCCTTTGATGGCAATACTTTTTATGGAATTCTTTCCTAGAGCTTTTCTGTCTCCTGGTTTTAGATGCCAATAATTTATTTTATTTGTGCAATGAAATATATCCCTAAAATGCTGTGTAATAAAATTATTAGGTTACAAAGACTTGAGAATTCGACTGCCCCCAGGGGCCTAATCCGACGTTTAATCTTAATGTTGTTAATCCGACAAAGGGTACGTGTTGTTGAAGTAAGAATAAAAGACAAAATTTTGAAAAGGTCTACAAATAGCATCACAATTCTGCCAATTGCAAGTTCAAAATCAGCTGTATAATTTTATTTTTTCTTCCCTCTTTTTTTTTTGGGGGGGGGGGAAGAATTGTTTTAATATATTTTGGAATATTTAACACTGAAAATTGTAACAATTTGTGTTTATTGTTAATTTGTAACAGTACACATTTATATTGATGTATTTGTAAATTTGTTATCTCAAAGTGGGGCAGAATATTATGGACTCATCTTGTCACCTTCCACCCCACTGGAGCAGGACAAGTGGAAAAACCCTTTTTCTATCTCCACAAATGACTAAAAAATAGTAATCTGAACAGCAAGAGGGCAGTTACATTGATAGCGGCTCACCAAAACATATTTTGCTATAAAACGAGGATAATGAGGGCATACATAATGTCTATAAGAGTCAAATTCAATACATACATTTAAAAAACAAGGTATGTGAAAAATTTTTTTGATTCTGTTACTGTACACAATGTTTATTAATTAAACAATTTATTTGTTTGAGAACAATAACTTTAAAACACAAGAATATTGCCTGTAATGTCATTATTTTGATGCAATTTGACAATGTTTATAATGCCTAATTTTACCTAACTAACCTAACTTTAAAACTGAAATTTTTAAATGTTCTATAGTTTATAATCCTTTCTTATTTTAACAACAATATATATCCATTCATCGTAGTCATTATAATACATATCCATTTGTCGAGCTTCAAAAAAGAAAAACCTCATCTCCAAAATGGCTTCAACACAAGAAAACAGAAAAACCGTTACTTCTAAAATGCAATAGTGCGAAAAACATTGTCCAAATTGAATTTATCAATGCATCCCCCTTTCTCTCAAATGAACATTCTTTCCGCAGTTGTTTCATTCAAAAAAAAAAAAAATTCACTCATTCCTTCACTTTTAGCTTTCTAGAAAAATGTACTACACATCCATCAAGATGACCCTCGAAAATGACCATTGTCCAAATTCTGAAAAAGTGAAAAAAATCCAGTCCGAGAAGGGTTACTATTTCCCTAAATTTTGCAAGGTTAACATATTGTAAACTTTATTGCCAAAATTTTGGTGCCCAAAACATTTGGCGACATAAGTTGGTTCTCCTAGGACTCAAACTTAAGTAATATATTAGAACAGTGCCCTGGTCTGTTTTATTCATTCATATGCTAATCACAATCATTCCTTTCTTATCTCTTTCATTCAAAAGAAGAAAGTGGCCGCGGTAGCCGAGTGGTATAGGTATCGGATCGTGACTTGCCTTGTCATGAGTTCGAGCCCAGTACCATTAAAGACCCGCCGTGTAGGGCAGCGATGCACGTTAAATCTGTCGAGAGCTGAAACGTCCTCCCGTTGGTGTGGTAGTTAGGAGAGGGGGTGCCAGCTCAGGTGTCGTCCACGTCACTTGACCATGGTTCAAAATGACGTGGTCCGTCGCCAAAAGCTCTCGTGTCGCTGAACAGTGCGACGTTAATATTCAATCAAAAGAAGAAAAATCCCCTTACCATGTTTCTGAGAAGAAAAACATGGTTTCCAAAATGGCTTCTTGAAGAAAACAGAAAAAAACATTGTTTCTAAAACACAATAGCACGGAAAAAACATCAAAAATGTATGCTTTAGATTGATCGATGCATCTTACTTTCTCTCAAGCAAGCATACTTTCCACATTTTTTCTTCAAGAAATTTTGGAAACCACATTTCTTTTCTTAGATGCATGACAAGTAGATTTTTTTCTTCTTTTTAATGAAAGAGGTAAGAAAGAAGGGAATGATTAGTGCAGGTTTGAGTAACCTTTTGTGGAAGAGTGTCACTATACTAAACCTAGATAAAATCCTAGAAGAGCCCACACCCTTGGCGACAAACTGAAAAAAGTGCCAAGTCAGAACGAGATGATGGCAAGTGAAACCGACAATGGCAGCATGTGAATACAGCGGAATAAGGTAGATGCGTAATTAAAATATATGTAAACAATACAGAAATTACACTTAAGATAAAAACAACACTTACTTTTTTACTGCTTATCTTTTCTGAGTGGAGGGTGCAGCGTAACAACAAATTTTTAAAAAGTCTCATCGCTAAGCGAATGATTGTGTGAGCGCCGCCATATATATTCTGCGAGGTAATGGTCGAACGGTTCAAGTGTAGTATGGGGGGGGCACTTGGCGCAGTTCTTTTTTTTTTGGCGAATAAATGTAAGTCGCCAAGGTATTTTTTTCATAATTATTTATTATTTACTTTAGAATGAATTCGATATCTCTTCATGACATTTAGATAAAAATCGCCAAATCCGAAGAAAAATCGTCAAATCTGAAGTGCCCCCCCCCCATACTACACTTGAACCAGGTCGAACATACCTTCTGCATAGCTGGTAAGATTTTGAAGAAAGCTCTTTCATACGTATAATCTCATTTGCTCATCACATTTAGGACAATCATAAGTTGAAGCAATCAATCCTTCCTTCATACACCATTCAATAAATTCAATCTTACCGGAACAAATTTGATATCAGGGGTAATAGTGCCAAGCACAGCTTGGCGTGATAAAGATCATGCCAAGCAGCACTTCTTGTTGCTGGAATGAAATTCAATATGGCGGCCTAGTGGTAATTTAATGATACACAATAATTTTAAAGAATTATTTTGAAATACATTGAAATGTATTTCAAATAAAAAATATAAGAAGAGATATAGAATAACCTAGATCAATCAATAAATAATGAATAATAATATTATGTAATAAAAAGTAACATGAACTAATAATAGTATTATAAGCAGCATATAATATATAATCTTATAATATTATTTTATCTTAATTATATATAATATTCATATAGTACGATTTTATAACTGTTATTAGAAATAATATAATCATATAATATAATTAAATATATAGTAATTATTAAAAAGAATAATCATCGAATTGTAAAAAAATAAAAATAATGTATAAGAGAACTCGTAATACATAACTATAAATAAACATAAGAATAGCTATAAATAAACAAAAGAAATAGTTCTAAATAAATAAGATAATAATTATAAATAAATAAAATAATAATTATTATAAATAAATAATAATTATTATAAATAAATAACAAAATATGTAATAATAGGTATATATAAATGCTAAAGAAACAATAATAAATAACGAATATTATATGATGATTACACATAGTAATAATTGCATTTTTTTTCATTATGAATAAAATAATTACATAATGTAAGTTAAAATTAATTTAGAATATCAATTACAAAGTAGTGAGAGTTTGCAATATGAAACTTGCACTGCAAGTTCCTTCAACGAGTATCATCGAACAAAGAACGTAAAAAAAACATTTTTAAAACGAAAATAAACTATTTATAGCGATAATTAAAAGCACAACACTTATTCTTTTAAGAAAAAAATATTCTAGTACTCACTCATTTTAGAAATATCCATATTCGAAAGTAGCCCAGAATTAAACAAAAGAAGCAAATAGAAAAATTAAACTGAAAATGGTTAAATTTTTAAGATATCGTCTGAAATTAAAGGATTATAGCGGGAAAAACGAATAAAAGTTATTTCTAATATACCTTATCCCCATGACAACCACGTCGACAGACGATAAAAATATTAAGCTAACCATATTGTAATATTATCGCCCATCTTGGCGAACATAAACAACAGCTTGGCGCTACTACCCCCGATATCAAATTAGCACGAAATGCTTTTGAGAATGATACACAGCATATGTATTAATGAATGGTACTTACTAATATATTTTTGCAAAAAAATTTCTTGAGATACCTGTATTGTGACTCGAGGTACTTTCGTTTTCGATTTCATTATCTTTTATTTCTCTTCAACACGCAGGATAAGACGAGCTATTTATACTTATGAATTAATGAAGCTATATACATGAAAAAAGAAATTATTTGAGCACACGCTCCGTAAACAAAAAGTATTATAACGTTAATTTTTCTTAACGTAAACTACTTAGAATATTCCACAAACATACTTAATTAAAAGACTGTTGCCAGATTTAGAGAGGTTTGAATATTAAATACAAGACAAGTATTAAATATTATCCAACAAAAGAAACGCTGAATATATTAGGAGTGGCAACAACCTGCTTTATATAACGCCTTCCCTTCTCAATACGCGCGGAGAATTATGAGACGGGATAGCGTAAGGGCGTGCAAGAGAAACGCTCCTGAATACGATTTTAGCCCTCAGTTCTCAGCGTTAGAATTTTCAAATTCTTCAATTGTGATTGAGCTCTTATTAAAGCAGCAAGCTTGGGTCGACGACCTAAATTTACCTCACACCTCAAACGACTTTGGAATTGATATGGAATTGAATATGGACCAACATCTGGATCATGGATATGGAATGGACTTATCTCTGCCACCCTCGGCACACAACTCCTGGCCCGGAACACCTCGACTCTCTAATTGTCAACGGCTTTAGGATATTGCCTATCAGATAAATAGAGAAACCATCCTCATCAGCTACCAAGAAGCTACCTTAAACGCCCTTCCAATCAATGGAATTGCAGATGACGAATCCTTGAATCTACAACTACAGATATTGAAAGACATACAAGTTAGACATCAAAGTGCGGTAAGTGAGTTCTCTTCTCTACCCCCCCCCCTGTGATGATACCCCCGGCTGTGCAGAACATAATACCCCGCATAACTCCCCTATCAAAAACTTAATGCAAGACTTCCCACCACTGCCTAAAACTAGTTCGACTAAAAGAAAAGAGAATGACGATAGCTTTACATCGCCCACTAATAGAAGACTAACTAAAAATCTTAGGACTAACTCAAATCCCGAGCTAAATTCTGAACTTAATTTAAACAATAAATTTGCCGCCTTAGAAAATATGGAACCCAGCATTGAACCTATTGCGGGAACCTCCTCCGACTCAAATACAACCATAGCCACACAGACCAAAAACACTTCTAATGTTACGCAAATAAAAAAAAAAACTACAAATGTAATTGCCAAAAATACTAACACCGCTAACTCAAACCTCCCACAAACCGTCATGCTTAGAATCACTCTAACATTCAGAGAACAAATGAAAACACTAAATGACTTAATGCCCAAACTCAGGAGTAAAAATACCGGCGAGTACATAAAATTATACACCGACATTAATTTCACTGCCGCATACTTTACAAAATGCAAAGATTTTCGACGTAAACAAACTATCCTACTTAACTGTGAGAGTTGAAGGATTTGATAGTAAAGGGGTAACCCAATCAGGGGTGGCTCTAGGGCCGGACAAACCGGACGCATATCTGGAGCGGCATTTGGACCGAATTTGAAAAATACTTTTTTTTTTACGAAAAAATTTGGATGCAATTATTTTCTAAAATATTATTATTAACATATTAGAAATGTGCAACATTGCTGAATTGAAAAGTCGAGCATTGCTAGTAAAATTTGTAACGATTATATCTAAAAAAAAAAAAAATTGTATTACGTAGCGATTTGACTGTGCAAGTGCATGGGCACCCGACATCGGGATACAAGTAGACATGCTTACCTTGACAAGATTTTCACTGCACTGATATAAAGAGGATTCCGGGAAATCGTCAAATTTCAGTACTTTTTGTATTCCCGGGAATGGCACGGGGCCTAAATAATCCATGAAGTAGCTATTTTTTACTGGGATGAGGATTTCAACCTCAGCTATAAGTTTTAGCTGCCCCTGCTGAGGCAATTTACGATCGTTCACTCGAAACTTCCTAGATAGAGGAATTTTCGTTCCCCCATCTGTAGGGTAAGTGTGCAATAAGAGAAAAGTAACACCCATGAAGAGTCGAGAATTTTTCCAGCTTGTCGTGGGAAAGAGTAAAACCTTGCACAATTTTTTGTCAAATCAGTTTATGTGGATAGCTTACCGTAAAATCCGGTGTATAACGCGCACCTATACTTTCAAGCTGCATTTTTTAGTTTTTAGGTATATTCGCCCTACAACGCTCACCCCCTTTTTTACGAAGGAACTTAAAAGGTACTTATACAATGCTATTATGTTTTGAAATCGTTTATTCGAGGTATTATCTTAGGTTTTTGAAAAAATAGTATACTTCTAGAACTCTACAACCCTTTATTTTCATTAAGAGTATGTCATTTCTTTAAAATAAGCAGTATTCCGATCAAAGTAGGAGTCTAATTTTTTTTTTATCATCATCTTACAGTGTCAGCCACTTATAAAAACACTAAACCTGTCACCATTGCATTAAATAAACATCTGGCCCTACTCGAAAAGTATTTTAATACATGAAAAATTAAAATCAACGTGAATAAAACTGTTGCGGTTTTATTCACTAAAAAGCGTCTACCTGTTACACCACCCACTCTCTATTCCACACGACTACACTGGGCTCAAACTACTAAATATCTAGGTGTTATTTTAGATAAAGGACCCACTTGGAGACAACACATGATACACACGCGTGATAAATTCCGGACTGCATTAAGATCAATCTACCCCCTCGTTAACCGGAATTCCAATGTTTACTTATATAACAAGTTACTTCTCTTCACTGCCGTTTTGCGTCCCATCCTCAGTTACGCTTGTCCTGTGTGGGGATATGCAGCAAATTCAAACGTTAAAATACTTGAAATGACACAAAATTCCATTATCAGAACTATAGTAAAAGCATGCAGATACAACAAAAATGTAAATATTTACAAAGCAACTAAAATCGATCCATTTAAATGTCATATTCAAACTCTAGCCAAAAGATTCTTTGATAATCTCCCAAATATAAACAATATTAACATTATCAATCTGGAAAACTACACGCCAATGGATCATCATAAGATGCATAGGAGAATTCTCCTAGACTCTTACAACCCATTATAAATATTTTTCCTGGTCACTCACCTTGCAGTGAATGACCTCCAAATTTGCTAAATCTTCATTATTCATTTTTCATATATATTTCTTTTTTACTTTCTGTCAAAATCTAATTTCCCTTCGCTGCACCCCCACCAGGTACCCTGTTTTGATTTTACTTTTCCCCTCATCTACACAACCCCTGTACAGCGAATAGAGAGGAGTCTCACTCAACTGCAACAACCAATGCCATTACTTCCTCTCAAACCATCCAGTTCCCAACAGAACTACTGCCAGGCACCATAAATCACCTGTCCTGACAGCTACGCCAGTAGCCTTCATTCTTCCCCTTCTACCAATCCATCATTTCCTGACAGAAGCAAACCAACTACTAGGAAACAACACACCCGACACGCGCCGACCAACAGACGCACAGTCACCGCTGCACTATCATCAATCATCAGTGACAGCCCTCGAACTTCAGCAAAAAAGAAACACTCCATGTCCAACTCTGAAGTCACGGCCCGTCTGACCAATCACGAAGAGTCTTCTCACTGCCTACTATTTTAGACGCTTGCGTCAATCACGAATTTGCTAAATTTAATGGACTTTTAATAACTTTAATCAACAAATAACGACTCTGATACATTAGATTTGGGACGGAGGGTTTTTATAAAACCCCGTTTCCCAGTGACCCCCAGCGCTTAATACGCGCGGAGCAAAGCACAATTCCTCAGCATGACAACACAACGATATGCCATGTCCGTAAAAAGATTTTTGCCAGAAACGGGATTGAGTGTTCTTTGAAACCCAGACGCCCGAACAAATTCCCGCAGATACGCGCGGAATAGCAGACGAGCTTCTCGTCTGCTTGCACGAATTTGGACTTTGATTTTTTGATACCGCTGAAACCAGTCAGTTTAGCCCCTCCCACTTTCTCCTTCCACGCCCACCAGTCAGGATGCTCGGAATCTATTCAGGCCTCTGAACGTCAAGAGCCCGATACATTCAGTATGGGACGGAGGAACGCTTCGTGTTCCAGTTCCCAATGATGTCCAGCGACCGCCTTAATACACGCGGAGAACAGCGGATACTAGTTGCAGTTAGAGTTTGTGTGACTCGAGAAACTATATTCTTTGATTTCAATATTCTTTTATTTTTCTTCGACACGGAGGATAAATGAGGCCATTTACGGTTACGAATTAATGAAGCTATATACATGAAAGAACGAATTATTTGAGCATACTCTCAAAATATCATACAGTTCTTTTCTTAGAGCAGAACATTTATAAGCAACTTAAAATATTCCATAAACTTATTTAACTAAAATTCTGCTGCCAGATTCAAAGAGAATAAGCAAACGCGAAACAAATATTAAGTACCGTAGAATCCGGCGTATAACGCGCACTTTTAACACAAAAAATGAAATCGAAATTTACAGGTGCATGTTATACGCCGGGTATAAAAATGACAGCTTTAAAAATAAATAAGACATGGACATAAAAAAAAAATTCTTTAACATATATCGAAATACTGTTTGTTTAAAAAAAATGACATTCCTTATGAACGTAAAGGGTTTTAGTTTTAGAAATATACTGTTTTTTTCTTAAAGCTCGGGATGATACCTCAAATAAATGACTTAAAAAAATAAGAGCATTACGCATGTGCATTCCAGGTTTCTTCGTAAAAAAGGGGGTGCACGTTATACGCGAACATACCTTCAAATTAAAAAATGCAGCTGGAAAGTATGGGTGCGCGTTATACGCCGGATTTTACGGTAATAGAAAACAGGAAATGTTGAACTAGTTAGGAGTGGTATAACATATTCTCCTCTTTTGTATGGACAAGTTCTACCGTAAAGCTTACTATGGGGACGTTTTAGTCACTAGAACCCTCATCTTTTTTTTCGGTTTCAGCAAAATAACATTGTTTTGTATAGATACTTAAACGAAAGTAATTTTAATTTTTCTTACATTTCTTTAGAAAATTTTTTTAGCCTTTTAAAATGAACAGCATGAGAAAGAACAAACTTGGAACTCTTTGTTCCGCATTAAGATTCTTTTCTGAGAACCTCTACGAATTCTTAAATCACCGCTTAATTCACAGCTGTCCTACGAGTCCATCTACACGGCTACAATGGGAGGCTACTTTGTAACTGAAAAATTGGTAAGCGGGAGCTAAATCTGTATTATTTAATAAGCATTTCATTACAGTTTTGTGTTAAAATGTGTGCTTTTTCGAAATAATCCCATGTATTTTGGTACAAACATTACACGATTCTTATTTCTGGTAACCTTGGCAGCAATTTTGGCGACATTTTTCACAATATGAAATAGTGTTCGATTAATTTTATTTATATTATTTACACAATCACTTATATTTGTATTTATTAGACATATGTTAAATAAAAAAAATAACCTGTTTCTATTATTATATATGAATATTTGTTGTATGAATTTAATTGTTTTTTGTGTTGCATAGTGGGTGTAATTACGTAACAAATAGAAATCAAAATTAGCTAGATGCACTAGTTTTGTTGGACTAATTTTAAAATTTCAAGTCGACATTGAATCAGTTGTGCCAAAAAAATAAATGCAATATGTTGTTTTATGATTTATAATATATCGTTTTATGATTGTGAGGTGATTTACTAATTCAAATGATAATTTTAACTAAGCCATTGTGTATTGCTCTTGTACATAGTCAACTATTATTAATATAGATCTCATGAATTAAGCATAGTCAATTATTATAGGAATTAAACTGGTTTGTAGAGAACTCAGAGCATTCTGATTATGTCCCTTCAATATTCGACTGTATGGAGGATCAAAGTTCTTCATACTTCATGAACTGATATGATACACATGAAATGTAGGAAAGTACAGAATGCTCACTTATTTGGTATGGTCAAATTTTATTCATATTGTAAAGTAATCCAGGTAATTGTACTAATTTGCATATTTATTTAATTCATGCACATATTTGTAAAACTGAAGAACATCAATTGATTTGTTTTCAATTTATTCTAAAATTAAATTGCATTATGAATTTTTTGACTGATAAATATTTATTTATAAATTTTACTTTAAAAAGATTTTTATTGCAGAAATTTTTTTCATAAATTGTAGGAATTAAGAATGAGCCCCAATGTAGTTTGAAGTTGATACCAAAGACCAAGATTGTTTTGGCCAAACAATTAAAATCCGGTTCTATAAAAAAAAAATTGTTTTAAATCTTAACTTTACTTAGTATTATATGAAATATAAGATATTATGCAAGAGTTCTCTTCTTTTTATGTTGAGTTACAATTATTTTGAGCTTAATTAACTCAAAGAATTGAATATTTAACAATTTGAATTAATATGAATGTGTATATATTTGAATTGTCATTAGTCATTAATTAATTTTATAATTGCTACATTATATTTGAATTAAAAAATTTTCAAATAACTCTTTAGTATAGGTATATGAAAATAAGCACTGTGTAATTCAAATAATTACGAATGAACAATATGTAGTTCAAATAATTACAAATAGAAAAATATATAGCCTTAATAGTAAAACACTGAGTAGTTCAAAGTAATGACAAATAAGCGATTTTTTAAATGTCTAATAGCCACAAGGTTACAGAATGCTATTCACTACAAAAAGGGAAATTCTGCTGTAAAGTGGACACTCAAACTCAGCAAATGAGCATTTTGTATTTCAAATGCGTACAAATAAAAAATATACTATTCCAATACATGCAAATAAAATCATTGTACTGTTTAAAACGGTTGCAAATTAACATTATATAATCTTAATTTATTGTTATTAACAGTGTATTTTTCTTTGTATTATTTTTTTATGAAGATGACCAAATAAGTTTATTTAAAATGTTTGGAATTTTTTTTATATTTCATTTTATATCTAGAATCTATTTATGTTATACATTTAAACTTTCATTAACCAATTTGTAAAATTAAATCTCAATCTTTTATAAGGAATCCATCATTGAGAAAATTAAAAGACTAAGGCAAGCATTACAAAACTAATGAATTTAATTACATGCATACTACTGATACTCTTTAAGCTGGTTCATTGACACTATCAAGTCTGTGCTCCTCATAATCACCACCCAAACTTGATATCTATCCTATATGATACCTGTCCTGACCAAAACTTCCATTTCCAGGAAATTCTCATTCATGGGTGTTCAAGGACATGTAGATCTCTCAAGCTGAAAGTACTCCAAGAATCTTTTTGAGTGATTAGGGGGCATCTGTGCCCATCAAAAAATAGGATGGTCCCCTATACTTATCTCAGAGTTCATGAGATATAGCTGTTGCACTTCTAATACGCCTTATTGCAATGCACAAATACTGATCTTCATTATTCGTTGTAGCCTTTCTCTATGAATCCAGTCTTATTGTACTGTTGATGACAATTATGGGCATTACATTAAAAGACTGATACTTACTTGCCTCAAATTCTCCAACTCACCATCTCATTCTATTACACAAACGTTGCTCAAAAGCGAACGTTTACATGTTTTGTTTCCTTTTGAATTGTACCTAATGTAGCCACAAATGTTACCAAGGTGTGTAACAAATGAAGGGTGGAAATTAGAGAGCACATGCCAAATTTGTCCAGTAAGTATTAAGATTCATTTTTTCTCTGACAAATGAAGTAGGAATGGGGTGACCAAGGGATGTGACAATAGCTAGTCTAAAAATATCATTTGCTCATGAGCAGTATATAGCTCTAAATGGAAATGTATTTAGTATTTGTATCATGAGAAAAAATGCAACTAACCTTCAAGCAGTGATATGCCATTGTTTTGTGTCAAACTAAAATTTACTGTGGAGAATTTTGATATTGTCTAGGTGGGTTACAGGGATGAAACCATGATAAGAAAGCTTGCTTTTCAGTGGTGCTCGCACGAACACTCAAAATATGGCCTAAGACTTCAGAGATGAATAAAACACTTCCCCAACTATATTTGGGGCTACAGGCTATATTTTGCCTACTCCTGTTGCCTACTTTTTTTGGTTAAGTAAGTTTGAAAGCACATAATTTCAAGGCAATGGGTCTGGTACAGTTGATTTCGATGAGATGCCTGAACAGTGATGTGAGGTGTAGCGAACATTATTCTGAAACCAGTTGATGACGTCAAAGACGAAGAGCGGATAGTGCGACTGCCTGAGATTCTAGGGGGACAAGGATTTCTTGCAATCCATTCTCCCTGAGTTCCAAGATAGATACCTCGAGAGGACACGTGTGAAGACCAGTTTTTGGAGGGATCTCGGATGGAAGCAGAGAGCAAAAACGAGGTCGGAGTGTAAGATAGCTTCTTGTATATATAAAGTTATATATATTTCTCTAGCCCGACTGTGTGTTTCGTATCCAATACGCCACAGTCTATTTAGTGTGTGGAGGCACCGAAGAGATAAATAATTACTTTAAATGTAATATTTGGCTAGCGATATAATAGATGATTTCAGATTGGAAAGAACAGAAAAAAATCGCGCCGTCCCAGCAATCAAGGATTTCAACTGATAGAAAAAGAAGATAGACCACCCTGGTCTTGAAAGAAGCGCCACCCCGGCAATCGATAATTCCTGCCATAGGACAGAAGATATAAGATCAACCTGATCTTGGAAGCGCCGCTTTGGAAACGAAGAGGCCCTTCCGGTGAATTTTTCGCTAAGTGTGGATATCCTTTCCTTGCAACCGCCATCTAGAAATCTCAACTATATAGTGTTCATCTACAAAAATATATTTCAGGTACGATTTCCTTCTCTATCTGGCTAAAATATTTAGATCACATCTTGTGCAGTTTTCTTTGCATTTTAAAATATTGAAATTTTGGTGACTAAATTGAATTTTATATCCTATGTATTAACCCTTTGTCTATCGACGATACTTATAAGTACCACTCACATTAAAATTACATAGAATAACCATTTTTACGAATACTCTGACAATACTTAGCAGGAGTTTTCTTTTAAGTACACTCTTCCAAGATATATGGCAGCATGAGTTCTATGATGAGTATTTTAAAGGGGAAGGTGAATAGTTTTATAGCAGAAATTGCGTTTTCAGGGGATTGCAAAGATTGTCATTTTTGTTCCGAAAAAGTAGTTAATGTCAAAAGGTAAGTATCTTATTTTTTTCGTATGTTAATGAAGACCTTAGAGAACGATTTGACTATTTATTTTAAGTAAACAGTATATGTAATTAATTTTGCATTTGGATATTTTTAATTAATTAATTAGCTCTAACGGATTAAATTTCCGAAAGTTCATTATTTTTTTTATGCATATCCCTTAATTTTCAATACAGTGATTACAAAAAATATTACATGAAAAAAACTGCAGTAAATCATAATGCGGTAGATAAAGGGTTAAGATTAGATTGTTCTAATGCTATTGTAATTTGTTCTATATTTATAAGCACATAATCTAGGGTAGCAAATTTTCTACTTGTGTATATATACACTCATGGAAAAAAATTAGCCCACCAAGAAGGAGTCGTCAAAATGAAACGAAATTTTACGTACGTAATGACTACTTTGATATAAATAAATGATTGGAAGATCAAAGAAAAAGAATAATTTATTTCGGAGAAAAAGGCAAAAGAACGGATGATTTAATACCCTGTTGAACCCCCTCTATATATAGCGCGATTGTACGATGCGATACGATCGGGCATTGAGGCATACAAGTTCTGTATGACGTCTTGAGACATTTCGTTCCATATTTGTTGTAACCTTATCTCTAGTTCGTTCAAACTCGTGGAATGCCCAACTCGCCATCCCAGATATGTTCGATTGGAGACAAATCTGGGGATAGGGCGAGCCAAGGAATGGTAGTAACAGTGCAGAGACAGTCTTGTGACACCCTTGCCATGTAAGGCCGAGCATTGTCTTGTTGAAAAATGGCTCCTGGGAGCCGTTGCATGATTGGCAACACATGTGATTGCAGGATGTCATGGACATACCACTGGGCTGTCATGATGCCACGGATCAATACTAGGGGTGACCGCGTATTGTAGGCAATGGCACCCCATACCATCAAACCAGATGGGGGAGCGGTGTGTTGCTGTAAAGCAAAGGCAGGATATAGGCGTTCACCACGGGGTCTCCACACACGAACACGATTGTCATCACTGCTGATATTGAATTTGGATTCGTCGCTAAAGACGACCTGGTTTCATTCCGCTGCCGTCCAGTTTCCTTGTGCGCGGCACCACTCCAAACGTTGGCGTCAAGGGCAGCTCACATAATGGGCGCCGCGATCCCAAATGTCCTTCAGCCAGGAGGCATTTTATGGTTCGAGAATATACAGGGGTTCCTAGAGAAGGTACAACCTGCGCCTGTCTGGCGGCCGATGAAGATGTTAGCTGTACGCGTGCATTTCTTACGATGTGGTGGTCTTCTCGACGACTGGTCTGTCGAGGACATCCTGAGCCTGGTCTTCGTGTAAATGACATCTTTTGGATCCACTGGTCCCAACACCTCCTCACAACATAATCAAAGCCACCTAATTGACGAGCTACTCGCCTAGCTGACCACCAAGCTTCCATCATGCCGATGATTCTCTCCCTCTCAAACTGCGACAGCTGCTCATGTGGACTTCGAAAATGGCGCAATGGCATGTCTACCTCAGCTCTTCCGTTGTAAACAATTCAGCACACTCAAACAAGCTTTGGTTACCTGTTTCATACTCCACGGAGAATGACGTTAAACGCCCTCTACTAGCTACACGTAACGTGCAATCACGCTGCATTTCTAACCA
This sequence comes from Trichonephila inaurata madagascariensis, assembly GCA_019973955.1. NCBI lineage: Eukaryota > Metazoa > Arthropoda > Arachnida > Araneae > Nephilidae > Trichonephila > Trichonephila inaurata. The sequence continues at coordinate 540,024 of BMAV01005869.1, forward strand.
TTTGCATATCTCGCCGACATGTACCTTCATGCCAAGTTTCGTTACTATCCCACAATTATTTCTTGGTGCGCTAATTTTTTGTCCGTGAGTGTATTTTTTTAAAAAATTGCATGAGTTACATCCTGTGATATAGGGAATATGATTAGTTATTTATATAGATATTTTTTTTTTTGGTGAATAGCATGATTATATAATATTGTGCATTTTACACATTGCATTGTGTGACGGGGCTTTATCGCGCCTTCTCATTAATTCTCTTGAGGAATCTTTGGGGCCAGAATGGCATTAATTCAATCCAATCCTCTCAAGAAGAAACCGCGATATGCAGATTAGTGAATAGATATATCTATAAGAGGGAGCTTTAGCATTCGCTAGTTAGTCAAATAGAAGTAAGATAGTAGTTAGATAGAAGTTGGATAGTGGAATAGAAGTCGAATAGTAATAGAATGGGAGAATAATAGTAGAAGAATAGAATACAAGAAGAAGAAGACATAAAGCTTGTGTGCTTATCGCCGTGAGATATTGGTAAGAGATTAATTATAAAAGTGTAATTATAGAACGGACTTTAGTGTATTAAGGAATTTAAAGCGGATAAGGATTCTTAGGATAGCTTTTCATAAAGATAGTGATTAGGATTCCAGGTGCTATTTACTTAGAATTGATAATTACGTAGTATCACTCCTGATCATATCCCACTAATAAGACTTGTGTTGCGTTGATCAATATATATTTAGACAATAATACATTAGATTTATTATGGAGAATTTGAGTGATCAATCATTTATATTCCTACAAATCTAGGTCGAATCCTGAAGGGATGATACCCCCGGGCTGTGGAGTACCACAATTTTTCTGTGTGTTTTTAGAATTGCTTTAGTTACTTGTAGAAAGGTTTCATATAAAATGTATAAGCAATTCACAAAAAATAATTTTTTTTTTCAAAAAAATAAATAAATAAATGAATATTAAATATTGATTCTAAGCTATTTTGTGTGAAAAATACAAAGTTTTTTTTTAAAATTTCGCTGTTGGTATTTTGCAATTTGTTGTTTTTCATGAAAATTAGTTTATTTTTATTGCGAAAATCCTCGTATAGTATTTGATGAAAGTATTTTTATATCTATGAATAGTGTTGGGTGTGTGGTACAAATATTATTAGTTTATCAGATACGTATTGGAGTTTTGCTATTCATAATTAAGTGTATGCATACATTTGCTTAAAGATTTTTTTTAGTGATTACCAATTTTGAACTTTACTATTTTATAATTATTTTCTTAAGAAAAAGTCTATACGTGATATTGCATTCATTCTAATTGTGGGCTTCGAAATATTTTTACTGTGACAACTTTTTGTCTAAAAATGGCTTATAGATATAGAAGAAGATATAGAAAGATATAGAAGAGTTTGTGAAAACATGTGATCTTCTCAGAGGGCAGGTAAGGCAAATGATCAGAAAAAAAGCACCATTGCAATTAGTTCCTGAAATAAGTGAAGTTTTTTCCAAATTAAACGTTGATACAATAGGGCCCCTTCCCACTACACCTACAGGGAATAAATATTTGTTAACTGTCATGTGCATGTCCTCAAAGTACCCTGATCCAGTGTCGGTGCCTTATACGGCATCCACTACAGTTGTGGAAGCTTTGTTTCAGATTTTCTGTAGAATGGGTTTTCCTAAGGAAATTCACACAAACGGACCAGTTTTGGTTGCAAGAAATTAAAATACTTGGGTCTGGTGATTAGCAAGGATGGGATTACCACTGATGAATCTAAAGTTAAGGCAATAATAGAGATGAAACCCCCAAAGAATGCTAAAGAAGTGTCGAAATTTTTGGGGATGACCCAATGATATCAAGAATTTATTAAAAGTTACGCAGATCTCTGCGAGCCCCTTTATCAATTAAAAAAAGAATAGGAAATTTATTTGGTCGGAGGGGAGGCAGGTTGCTTTTAGTAGTATCAAACGGGCAATTACGGAAGCACCGGTATTAAAACTATCGGATTTTAAAGGGCCATTCGAGTTGTTTACAGACGCCAGTGCAATTGGGGTTGGGGCGGTTCTTACACAACATCACAGGCATATCGCCTATGCGTCGCGCACGCTCAATAATGCAGAGAGAAATTACACTGTAACCGAACGTTAGTGTTTAGCGGTTATTTGGGCTTTAAATAAATTTCACACATATTTTGGGTCGCTGCCGGTAAAAGTGATAACAGATCATGCTGCCTTAACTACACTGCTGGCCACCGTAAATGCAACACCCTGAAGGAAGCATGCAAATAACATGAAATTTACAACATGCATTAGCGGAGGTGAGATATGCAAATGATTAAAATTTCAGCGCAGACACACATCACGCGCACCTGTGGCGCCACCTCAAAGCGCTATTTAAGGCTTGGAGATTTCGATGATTTCAAGTTCGGCAATTGTGTTTTTTCTTGTGGTCTTTTCAAAAAACGATCAGTTATGTTTCGTAGAAAACAGCGATCAGCTTTTTATCAAGTATCCGAGTTCGACAAAGGAAGGATAGTGGCCTACCGAGATTGTGGATTATCTTTCAGGGAAATCAGTAGTCGTGTTGGACAAAACCAAGCAGCTGTAATGCTGATATGTGACCATTGGATGCAGGAGGGTACGATGGACCAACGTGGTCGATCGCGTCCACCTCAGTGTACCACTTCACTTGAGGACAGGCAAATTGTGCGCGTGGCAGTGACGGATCGCTCAGTCCCATCACGAATCATAGCACAGCACATTGGTCTGTAACGCATCATTCAGTGTCTGTGCGCACCATTCGACGCCGTTTACAGCAGAGTGGTCTGTCCGCAAGACGTCCATTGCTTGGTCTGCCCTTGACGCAGAACCACAGACGTCTCCACCACCAATGGTGCGATGAAAGAAGGATGTGGGTGACAGAATGGAATGAAGTTGTCTTTACTGACGAGTAACGCATCTGTCTGCAACAGCACGATGGTCGGGTTCGAGTCTGGAGACACCGTGGAGAGAGGATGCTGAACAGCTGTGTTATGCACCGCCACATTTGTCCTGTAGCGGGCATTATGGTATGGGGCGATATTGGATGTCACTCTCGCACTCATCTAGTACGCATTGCCGGTACTTTAAACAGCCAGAGCTACATCTCCGAGGTGTTGGAGCCAGTTGTCCTTCCTTACCATCAGGGCTTGGCCACAGTCATATTTTAACAGGATAATGCGCGACCACACGTGGCACGCATTGTCCAAAGGTTCTTCGTCAATCACCAGATTGAATTGCTTCCCTGGCCGGCTCGCTCTCCGGTTCTTTCGCCGATAGAAAACATGTGGTCCATGGTTGCTCAAAGATTGACCCAGATTACACTCCCAGCTGCCACACCAGATCAACTTTGACAACGTATGGAAGCTGCTTGGTCTGCTGTACCCTAAGAACACATCCAGTCTCTTTGAACCAATGCCGAGGCGTGTGGCAGCGGTGATCTCCAACAATGGCGGCTACTCTGGCTACTGATTCTGGCACGAACCACACTTCTGAGAAGGCTATAAATTTAATCATTTGATACTTGGTCAACATGTTATCTACAAAATAAATTTTGTTGTGCTATCGCTTGTCTTTCTTGGTGTTGCATTTACGGTGGCCAGCAGTGTAGATTAATTAACGGTAAAAATGTATCCAGTTGAATGATTAGATGGGCACTCAAGCTAGCCGAGTTTAATGTGGAATAAAAACACCGTTCAGGAGTTCAAAATGTGGTGGCGGATGTTTTGTCTAGGAATCAGATCGAAAGTATAGTGGGCGAAAATGTATTGCTTGTGCAGTGATTAGAGATTCTGTACTTTCGTCCAGAGAGCAATTGATAGTGGAATAAAGAAATGACCTTGAGTTAGGTCATATCTATAGATATCTTGAAAACCCTGATTACAGCTCGGTAAATGCGACTGTCTGTGGGAATTGGTCTCATGATTTCAAACTAATTGATGGCTTGTTGTTTTATGTGAAGTATGCAACCACTCTTGGAGAACTGAGAGTGTACATTTCGCAATGACTGCGGGATGAGATACTGCGCGAATTGCATGACAAACCCATGGCTGGTCATTTAGGAAAGAAAAAAACTTATCTGAGGGTTATGGATGCTTGTTGTTTTCCCTATTTGAGAAAACATATATATCAATATGTTTTAACATGTGATTTATGCCAAAGATTTAATTATAAAAACGCATTACTAGCTGGTCGCTTAATACCGATTGTAACTAGTTATCCGAATGAAATAGTTTCACTAGATTTGTTAGGCCCCTACCCAGAGTCTCGACCAGAAAGGTTTAGATATATTTTAGTAATAACCGACCACTTTACAAGGAGGATTGAAGTTATACCACTCACAAAAAAGGCTTCAGCCAAAATAATTGCAAATACCCTGTTTGAGAATTATATATCGCAATATGGAGCTCCTGTAAAAATGATTAGTGTTAACGGCCCCCAATTTGTATCCGAAGTTTTTGAGCATGTAATTAATAGATTGGGCATAAATCATGTTAAAACAGTTGTGTATAGACCACAGTCAAACAGAACCTAAAGAGTTAATTGCGATCTTTTGCAAATGATTGCTAGTTTCGTAAATGACAATTATGAGACTTGGGACCAATTCCTGAAGGAGTTCGCCTACGCTTTGAGAACGGCAGTCCACGAAACTACTGGGAAAACGCCAGCAGAGTTATTTTGGGGCAGAAAGCTTATTACCCCGTTTTGTTTCAAAAACTAGTAATGACGACAGATGGTGCAGAATTTGTGGTTATCAATGTTGAAAAATTATTTAGGAAATCTAGGCAGAATACTAGAATTCAACATGAAAAGTGGGCGAAATACTACAATAGAAGGAGACGTGAAATTAACATTAAGGCTAATGATAAACGACGTTCTATTGTATGTATATAGTGTTGATGGAATTTTTTCTTGTACGTCCACTGATCCAGTTCTCATTTCAGGGTGGCTGATACTGATATTTTGTCATGAAGAGTAAGAAATATGTAACAGTAAGGTGTATGTTAAAATTACGTAAAGGTATGTGTTACGTGTTGTGTACGAGCGGGTCCTCCCCCCCCCTCAGGAGGATTTTTCTTGGTCTTCGTCCAAAAGGGGTACAACTTAGTAATATAATGTACAAGTGAATGTCTTACAAGTAAAAATAATATAAAATTATGGCTAGTAGTTTTTGCGTGTTTTTTAGTGTAGCGTTTTGATATATAGTGAGTTTAGAGCTAATTTCGAGTTAGAGAATTTTTGGTAGTTTACATACAAACTTTTTTCAACGTAATTTCTATCGGGTCATTAAGACCCTCAAATAAATCTCGTTTTCTTTTCGGAGGGGTTGGTGACGGATCTTCACGCGTCCTATTACTAATCCTCTTGGGAAATCTTTGGGCTAACATCCATGTTTAATTCACAGCCATCCCTCTCAAGAAGAAACCGTAATTTGCAGATTATTTGGACTATATAAAGTCAGGAGTTTTGTAATTATAGGAGGAGATTGAAGTTGTTACATTCGCTACGCAGGTGAGATTGAATAAAGTTGACTTTCGCATGTAGAGATAAAAAGTGGTGTTTGGCCACTTTGTTGAATTTGTAAAGGTTAGGAATCCACGTTAGATTATGTTAGGATAAATAAGTTACTTGCGCATATTTGCTCATTAATCATTGCTTTCTCTCTGCTACTCCTTTGACATTCACTTTCAGGTAAGCTGTTGTTGATTAGTGTATTTGAGTAAATAAATAATTGTTATCATGGAAATCTCTTGGTTCTGCTTTCATTCCTCCTACACCCTTAGGTAGGCAAGACACGGTGAGGGAGCAACTTCAGGTGTAAGTCACTCACAAACTATAATAAAATTTACTTAGAAATCTACAAATGATTGAAATACATAAATTGTATAAATTTTTATTTATCTAAGTTAATACAGGTATGTCATTACACGTAATAGTCATTCTAAAACAGAAGTGGTGAACCCGCGGGCAGTCTTGAATAATTTTGTGTGGCAAGAGATTCATTCCAACTTTAAAAGAAACGATTTATTTGTACAGTATTTTTGTTTTTTGTGTAGAGTTTTGTAACGAATATAAAAAAAATGCAATATCTACTTCTATTTTATCTTGTTGTTTCTGTTTTTATACATACGTAGAAGTGAGCAGTATTGCATAACAACGACCTCCCCCCCGGCAGGATCAAGCTTTTTGCTAGATTAAGGCAAATTAAATATGAGCAGTAGGGTAGTACGCCGACAACTCGCTGTTGACAAAAGAACGCTATATTAAGACCGTATCACACGTATACGTTTCAAGCAATTTTTCCTCAGTTCAATATTTGTCAGAACAATTTCTTGCTAGTGAGCTCAAGAAATTGTTCGAAATAAAAATTGCTTGAAATTCCAGCGAATAAGATTCTTCGTCTATTACACGAAAACAAGATGGCTGCCTCGACTTTATCACGCGTTTGCTCATCGTCGATGTTTTTGATGAAGTGGGATGAGATTATGGAGAGCTTTTTAATCGATGAGGTTGAAAAGCTCCCATATCTATGGAATCCGAAGCATCCTCATTTTGCAAAGAGGCTGAAAAAAACACATTGGATTCCAGCAGATTGCCATCAGGATGAGCGAGAGGTGGCCGGCACTCGAAGCTTTCCTGATGCCAGGTAAGTTGAAATATTTTTAACAATGCTTTTTCTTGTCAAACAATTAGTGTAACGTCTATTTCTTGTATTTTAGAAATAATATGTACTTTTGTTTTGTAAATGTATCTCATTGTTTTGATGAAATTTCGCCAATTTATCGCCAAAGCCAGTTTGACAGAGACAACAATGCTACAGCAACATGCTATGTATTGAAAAGTTTTTAAGTCGGTAATACAGACTCTTCTTATTTATTTTTATTTGTTATGCATTTGAATTATCTTCAGCAGTATTTGCGAATAACTTAACTTTTAACCATATGCGCTAGATGTATAATTAATGTTGGAGTAAAATGTTTTAAATATATATATGTATGTATTTATAAATTTTCCAGTTACATTACATAGTAGTAATTTCAAACAGCAATTAATAAATTTACCATATACTTCAATTAATAATAAAAATATATAACAAAAAATATTGTTTGTCAAAAAATTTAGTACAGCTTTCTAGTGTCCAAGTTACCTTTTCTCTGTCCATCCTGTGATCAAAATGGGCAATTTGTTGCACCAGGAAGGAATATTACATTCAAAATTTTTCTCACTTATGTAACAATGAGATATTATGATGAAAGAGTTCATCAAGTTTGCAGAAAAAATATTAAAATTTTAATTTGGGTTGAAATTTTGATGATTTATCAGCTGACTTTTATGTTTAAAAACAAAATGGAACTGAAATTATTTTAAATTTTCAGAAATTATCCATGTGTGGATCTGTGTATTTCTTGTTTACTTCTGGAATATTTACTTGATCGCCCAGTTATTTTAGTTATGAGGATTTTTTCTAAAAGTTAGTTATACAGCAATAATTAACAAATAATTCATTCTTTTCGACCAGCTCTAAAATTTAAACAGGAAATTACAGTTACCTGAATAAAGCTATATTAAAGCAGTGATCTACAATCTTTTTCGATTCATGGAACCCTCATACCTATAAGGTGTTTTCGGGGAACCCCATTTAAAAGAATATGCCTTAAAATAATATTTAAAGTAGATTAACATATGCTAGGTACTGTATGTAAAGACAAAAACCCAGAATAGTAAACAGAAAATTCAATTATTTACTAATTCAATTAAAATTCTTATTATTTTCAGAAGTATGCATTGTGAAGTTTCAGAATCTCTGCACCTACTACCGCAACGAAAAAAAGAAACCGTCGTCTTTTAGAAGTGGAACAGGTGCAAGAGATTTTGTTCCCAAGTGGGAACACTTCGCTCCCCTCCAGTTCCTTGATGATACTATCAAACCACTTGATAGTACCTCAAATTTAGACTATATGGTGCTGGAAATTAATGCAGTACGTATTTCCCCCCCTGTGTGTGATGTATATATATTTCTTTTCAAATGTATACTACTTCTAATTCTTTCATGTATTACAGACTGCATTGAATGTCAGAGCTGAGGATTTATTTGAGAATGTTGAGGAACCTCCTGCCATTCCATGCAGCGAATCTCAAAGTGAACAGCCACAAGGGTGTCCAACTCAACCGAAAAAAAGAAAAGTTGACAGCAGTCATGAAGATTTCTATGAAAGTATGCAAAAATGCTTGGGGGCTGTGGGCAAGAAAACACCCTCTGAGCTTGATAATTTGCCCCGTCCAAAGCAGCAGGCAGCAATACGTCGAAAACTATGCTATACACTCTTTAATTGTTTAGAATAAAATATATTTCTTACCATTTTAGCAATATTTTTCTCTTAAAAAATTATTTTATATAAGCTACGATGATTTTAATCGACTTAATTTTAAAAATGAATTAATTTATATACATAATCGTGTTTGTTTTATGTAGTTCATTATCCCAGTTGTTGTAGAGATGAGATTTTTTCCAAAGAAACATCTTAATTTACATCCAGCTTTTATATTCATGGTAACACTCAAACACATCTGGACAGCACAACACAAAAATACTTGCGCGTTTTACACGTTGACGAAGAAAAGGAGTGGAAAGTATTCAAATAATAAAGTTTGCAAAAATGCATCATAAAAAATACAGTCGCATGTCTAGGTGAAGAGGATGTTAAATCGTGGTTAGTAAGGTGCATGGAAACAATAATCTTGTTCTTCTTGGAATTGCCAATAAATATGAAAAATTCAAGGTCTAAAGCAGAGGTAGCACACGAAGACTTTTTGAAAATATAGTAAAAAATAATTTTTTTAAAAATGCACTTAATTGAATTAACTCAAACTGAGCCAGCCCATGAGGGCCAGGATCTACTGTGCACATCACAGTATATATATATATATATATATACGGGACCATTGGGCACTGAGGTGCATGAACTTAACTGAATTACAATAGAAAATTATCGTGTAAAGAATACTTCGTCGTTGTGTGCGTTGATTTTCGAAAGAAAGTGCATTCGTGAGATTTTGGAATTTGTGGGAGCATAATGCTGTAAATGTCTACCAAAGTTAATAATGCTCCAAGCTAAAATAGATTTGAAAATTTAATATTCATTTTGAAAGATGTATTCAGTGCTACATTAGATAAGAAAATGCTTATCTTTTCATAAATCCTCTTTCAATTTCTCTACAAAACGTTTATTGTTATCCACACGATTTGCCTGTCAGATATTATTGTAGTTTTGGATCAACATTTTTTTTTTGTGAACAAGTGTTTTCTAATACAAACATAATATAAATCAGTATAGTTAAAAATAAACTAATGTACACCTAAAACCATTTAATTTTGTTAATTTCTTGCAGAACTAATCTTAATATAGAATGACTAGGTAAAAAAATTACAAATTCAAAAGCCACATTAAGAGAAAGTATTGACTCTAAATTACAATTAAATGTTTAAAGTTAATTATTTTTATTTTATATCTAAAAAGTTTATTTTCAATAAAACTCAAGTATTTATTATGCTTTCCCTACTCAGACTTGTTCTAAGAAATATGCTATTTGTGTGAAAATACCATTAGTCAATATATAAGTAACTCTTTACATCTTTTTTTTGTTGTAAAAGTCAGAAGTGGCACACATAATGGTTCATTATCAGATAGCAGAACTCTTAACAAAAAGGTTGGTCACCCCTGGTCTCTAAAGAATCAGTAATAAATATACTAGCATAATGTTTTGGAAAAAGATTGAGACCCGTGTTTCAAAATAGGATTTATGAATTAGATGTTGATAATAAAGGAGATTTGAATTAAGAGTAGATATCAATGTAAGTTATTACATATATATAATATTTTGCTGTTTGCTTGTACCAAATACAAAGTAAAGTTGTATATTACAATTGTATATTGTTTTAACTTCATTTTTATTGACTTATGTTACATTACAAAAGTTATATTATGCATTTCATCTTCAGATATTTAAAATGCGAGTTTTGTTTTGATGACACAATAAGGCAATGCATATTACTGTAAATGGTTCAACACAAAATGTTTATTAATAGTTCCTTTTCGACAGTGATAACACAACAGAATATCTTTTTTAATGGAAAAAAATTTAAATGGAGGGTGATGGTTTTTAACAGGGGTGAGCAACGTATTAGCTTTGGAGTGCCAAACCAATCTACCAATATGATTCAGCGTGCCACACAGTAGAATATTTTTGAAACAATTTGATTCCCACTATAATGCATGTAGAATAAAAAAAAATAGAAGTCAATAATACAGATTTACAGTTTTATTATACATTAATTTTGCATCATTTAAAGATATTCCTTCACATAAAAATAAACAGCATAAAATATAACTTTTTTTTATCAACAAAAATTTTTAAAAATTAAAATTGCACTTATGTATTTTTTAAACATAATAAGAAAAAACATAAAATTAAAGTACTTCTCTTCATTACAGTTAAATAAAAAGATAAACAAAGATAAATAATTATACATTGCATTAATATATTATAATAAACAAATTTATTAAAAAAATATTAATGCAATGTATAATTATTATCCAAGCGCAAGAATCACTTTATCGTCAGATGCCATATCTGTTCTTGACTTTCAATAAAAGCTCGAACGGTATAAAAAAATAATAATGGATGGTTGTTTCCAAAGGAGAAAAACCAACGAGTAACATTTCAATGTGGTGAAAGAGCATGGATGACATCAGAGCATGTGGTTTTGTTTCCGGCAACCCTTCACCCTCAGTAGGACGAAAAATTGCACCAAAAAATCTTTGTGTGATACGACCTTTAGTATCAATCAAGAGACCATTGCTGTAATTAAGAAATGCAACATTAAAAAGGCATTACGAAATAAAATGTAATGATCATTTGAAATTAAAAACAGAAGTGAAAGATGCTCAGGGAATTGCAATAAAAGACACGAAACAAAACAAAAAAATGTTTGGGTCAGCATTGCAGCAACCATCCAATATTATTAAAGCAAGCTATTCTGTTTCATTTTTGATTGCAAAAACATGAAAACACTTTTAGACGGTGAATTTCTGAAAGAATGCTTGGAAGCTGATGTAAAGGATATTTTGCCTGATAAAAGAAAACTACTTTCGACCTAAAGTCTATCTCGGTGAACAGTTTTTTGTGGGATTAACGACATTTCAAATAAAATTATCGTAAAACTGTGGGATCCAACTTCAGATTTCAAACATTGTCCCTCGGTATTTCACAAAAGCACCGACACTGCTAAATTTGAAAGATGCTGTTTGAAACTTTTCATGCAAAAAATATTTGTGTTTGGACATGTTATCCTTAACAGAAATTATGGCTTTTCCTTGATATATAAATATATATTTAAAGAACCAATTTGAGAGAAATTATCTTAAAACAATTCACGAACATGAGAATTTCCCTTAGTATGAAGAAGTAAATGTCTTTTTAAATTAGAATTTTGAGAGAAAGCCTTGTTGCATACTTCACAAACATGAGGTTTTAACTTGGTATGAATACGTAGATGTATATTTAAGGCACTATTATGAGTGAAAGCTTTGTTGCATACTCCACAAACATGAGGCTTTTCCTTGGTATGAATACGTATATGTACTTTTAAGTTTCCATTAGAAGAGAAAGCCTTGCTGCATATTTTACAAACAAAAGACTTTTCCTTTGTATGATAACGTAAATGTACTTTTAAGTTTCCATTAGAAGTGAAAGCCTTGCTACATATTTTACAGACATGAGACTTTTCCTCTGTATGAGTACGTAAATGTGCCTTTAATTTTCTATTAGAAGTGAAAGCCTCGCTGCATATTTTACAGACATGAGGCTTTTCCTCTGCATGAGAATATAAATGTGAATTGAAATTACTACGGTGACTGAAAGCCTTGTTGCATATATCACAAACATGAGGCTTTTCCCCGGTATGAACACGTAAATGTCTTTTTAAATGAGTAGGGTGATTGAAATCCTTGTTGCATATTTCACAAACATAAGGCTTTTCTTTGGTATGAATACGTAAATGTACCTTTAAGTTATAATTAGAAGGGAAAGCCTTGTTGCATATTTCACAAACATGAGGTTTTTCTTTGGTATGAGAAAGTAAATGTACTTTTAAATCAGATCTCTGAGAAAATGCCTTGTTACATATTTCACAGACATGAGGTTTTTCCTTGGTATGAATACGTAAATGATGTATTTTTAAAGAATAACTTTCAGAGAAAGTCTTGTTGCATATTACACAAAGGTGAGGCTTTTCCTTGAAATGAATATGTAAATGTTTTATTAAAGAATCAATTTCACAGAAAGCCTCGTTGCATATTACACAAACGTGAGGCTTTTCCTTGGTATGAATACATAAATGACTTGTTAAATCACTTTGACTGAAAGCATTGTTGCATATTTCACAAACATGAGGCTTTTCATTGAGCAGATTACTCAGTTGTTGTTTTAAGGTATCATTTTGAGAGGTAGCCATCTTGTTAGTTTATAAAATTGGAAATCTCGGGTAAGATCACGTAAAACCTTTTCTTATCTTAAGGGAGGAAGATGGGCTAGGTTGCATTATCTTTCCAGAAAGTGGTTTATAATTATATAATTTTGTATGAGAAGAAATATTTCTTTTGAATGCAATACTTAAATCGAAAACATAGTTGTATTTTAAATTAATGCACAAAATGAAATCCAGCTGAATGTCACATTTTTAAATTGAATAATGCATCAAACTACTTTCTATTCAGTTTACGGAGAATATTCTAAAATATATTCAATGATCGCAAAATTGCATGCCCATGAAAATTTTTAATTAAAGTATATTCTCTACTGGAATTAAAACGAATCCTAAAAATATGTCACAATGTCTTTATTGCATGCAGTGAACGATAAATAGCATGCTGCCCTTTAATAATTGGTTAATGATTGATTCGAAGAAACAATCCTACAAAAAAGTAATACCTCTGATGACAAGCAACATAATTTTGAACAAATGTTTTTAGCATGCACTCAAACACCTTTAAAATTGTATAAAGTTCTTTTTTCTACTTCGATAACTTGATAACTTATAAGACTTTAAATTCGAAAGACTTTCACCAACATTTATACCACTAAACAGCTTTTTCCATAACTTTTAACCAGAAAGTTTTCAAAATTTTCTTTCCATAGCTAATGATGTACTGTTTTTACTGAGTGAGCAAACAGAAGTTTGAGATCTAAAAATATAAATTCCTAAGACAAGCTTTTTAACTTTCACTTAAGAACCTTGAACGTAAAACATAGAAAACTTTGATAAAACACTCCATATTAATGTGGTTAATCTTCTTTTCTCTAAAAAATTATATATTTTTTATCACAGACATTTTTGTATTCTTTATACGCCTATTCCTTTCTTCCTTGTATAGATTAGATTCTGGAATTCTGCACTTGTCTAAATTCTTTTATTCCTCTGAAAATAAAAACAGCCATGAATATCACAAATATTAAAATTATAAAAAAACATAGTATAATCAGAGTAAAAATTTAGACTAAATAACTTCATCACAGTTTTCAATTTTCATAGATTTCACAGAAACAATACCTCTTTTGACATTTTATGCTGCACTATATTATACCATTCAAAACATTTAATAGCATTTTGAGTATTCCAATATAACTTAACTCAGTGGCGTGACATCCCATGAGGGACAAGGCCCACTGTGCCCAACTCAGTATATGCGACCTTGGGCCCCGAGGTGCATGAGCAGATATTCTGGTCAGGTGGTCAGTCTGACACGAAAACCCCCAGTGTTAAGTTCCCAAGCGAGCTTGGTACTCATTTTATCAACCCATTGAAGGGATGAGTCAACCTTGCCCAGCCCGGGCTTTGAACCTCGGACCTGTGGTGTGGAAGCGCAATGCACTAACCACTCAGCCACTGGACTATTCCAATGCATATACTAACAAAATTTCACAAGAACAATATTTTATGCACTCTCTTCTCATAGTATATCATACTAAATGTATAGACTCAAATAATTTCCGATTATAGAATTATTTCATTTGCCATGTCTTTTTCCAAAAAGACAATCAACTCTGATTTTTTAAAGTATATTTCGTTTCACCGAAACTTGACAGGATTGGGTAAGATAGAACTATTTCTCCATCAGATTGGTACATTTTCTATATTGTTTTGAAATTCAGAATAAAGCAAATGCTTTACATATTAAGCATTATAGTTTAATTTTAATAAATAACAAGAAATATAAAATGACAATGTATGCATAATATACACAATACATTACCTAAGAAATACATACAATATAATCATTCTAAAAATCGTATTTTATTAATTTTTTGGACATTGAAAACATGTGGCTCCCAACTTACCGAGTTATGTAGAATAGAACATGTGGCCCATAATATCTTAAGCATTTGACAAGAATAATCTAAGTTAACCTTAAAACAAAGTGCATTTTTGAAACTAAAAATTTAATGTAGGCATTAAATAAAGTAATAAAATAAATGAACTAAAGTAACTGTAAAATATCAGTAATATCCACTTTTTGGTTAATTTTTAACTTTTAGAAACAAAAGAAAAATAAATTTCAATTCTTCGACCATTACTACATGTGAAAAAAATGGAAAATACCTTTGAAACAGACTTTTTAATTAACAACTGAACCAATAGATGGTGCTGCAATCTGAAATGATTAATACTGATTAAAACAGTAGTGCCAGTCTAGTCTTTGGACATCAAGAGGGGCATTCGATAAAATGTGGCATGATGGCCTCACATACAAATAAATCAAACTCAAGTTCCCTGCATACTTAATTAAAAATCTTCTCAATTCTTTACACAACAGAACCTCCTGGGTTCGTGTAAATTACATATACTATACTTATGGCTGTTATCAAAGTGGCACACTGCAGGGCAGTGTCCTTAGACCATACTTGTACAACATTTACACACATGACTTTCCAGATCACCCCACCATCAGTACTTGCTTATTTGCAGACAACTCAGCAACATTAACCCAGGGTGTTCATCTCAACTACACAATTAAAACTATGGAAAAAACTACCTCAACAAACTTGAGATTTGGCTTACAGGCTAGAGGACAGCAATTAATATTGATAAAATACATGCTATCGTTTTCAGAAAATGGGGCGTCATAGACCTCGAAATCGAACTCACACTTTTTGAAAACAACATCCTGAGGGTCTCGGTTGTTTGTTACACACGATTGATAGACAATCAATTAACTTACAAGAGACACATAAACTATCTCCCTAAAAATTCTGGGGTAGAATTACGTGTTAGCTATTTCCCTAATTAGGAAGAGAAGCTCTCCTCTATCCCTAGAAAATAAAGTCATACTTTACAAGCAAATTTTGTGTCCAGTGATAACATACACTTGTACCATCTGGGAGGGGGGGGGGGGGCGGCACCGCACCCACATGCACTAAATGCATTCAAGTAATTCAAAACAAAATTCTACGAATTATTGATACATTAGAAATAGAGTTATACACAACGATTTACAGATGGAGCCTATAGCTAATTACATTACTAAAACTGCTAGAAATATTTTTATTTCCATAGAAAATCGTAACAATTCAATTATTAAAGGGCAAACACTATTCATGTATTGCCATTCTAAATTAAACTTTGCTTATAAATCAACAAAGTGGTCTTTGCCTCTTAAACCGCTGTAACGCTAAATTAAAATTCAAGTTATACACTGAACAACATTCAAACACTTATGCTCATTGTTGAAACTGAGTCAGTGTATCAAAAGTTGTCCCTTTCTTCTTGCCAACCCTTTTCCTGCATCTGCAGGTTCTAGCTGTATTGTCGCTTCCCTTCCTCCATACTTGCCCCTGCGGATGTCCGGTTAGCTTCGTTTCAGCCGGCTGCTTTCCTCCATATGCCTCCCTGCCGGATGCTTTGCTCTTAAAATGGATTTTTTCTTTTTCACTTTTCTTCTGGGATACTGGGCATTAGCGATTTCTGCTGGCACCCGTTTCATCAAATTTTCGTTGTTTCAGTCTTTGCACAAGCGATCAAGACGTGGAAAATTAACCATATTTTCTTGCATCTTACACTTTCAATCATTTTTCTTAAACTTCTCATGTTGGTATGAAAGCATAATATAGGAACGGAATAACAGAATTAAGCAAATAAGATACAAAATTAACGCTTCTTTCAGACAAGGCAAGATTAATAACTATGCTTAAAGTTTTAGCTGTTTTTATTAGTTTTTTCTATCACTTCTCGTCAGTTCAATGTCATATCTTGCAGCTGTCATTAATTCAGCAAAACTCATTAAAGTTAGCCAATCCTTACTTTCCCTTTTTACCTTAGATACATTGCTGCAGTTTTTTTAAAGATAGTCTAGAGCAGAGGTTCAGAAACTTTTTTCTTTGGTAGACCACTTGTCCTGTTTTCAGGTTCGGGGTAGATTCCGACTTAGCTAATTTTGAATTTTTGCAAATTCATCAATTTAAATGTGCTTTTGACAGCTGGTGCAGAGTTACTTTAAAAGATTGAAATCTGTAGTGAAGTGAAAAAACCTAAAGAAACACAAGTTAGTATTAAGCTTTTATTAAATTGAAATTTAGTACTTGTTACATAAAATAACTGAGTAAAAAGCAAACGCTTTTAATGGGAGGGATAAATCTGATACTTCACTTAAACATTTTCAACATTTGGCATCAATTTTGTTAGGTTTAACCCTAAATCACCTCGGTTGTGTTAAATATTTTTTTCCAGATTGACAATTGCTATGAAACTCCTTTTCACTAGGAAAAACAAGTAAGAGTGCGCGCTTTCTCCCGATGTTCCATAATCCGGGATAAATAACAAGTATGTCTTTTTCAAGTTAAAATTGTTGATATCCGTTTCTCAAATGTAAAATAGTTTAAAATCTTCGCACCTACTCCAATCAATGCCTCTTTTAAGGTTTTTATTTTAAGTGATCATATACGTTATTTGTCTACTGTGGTATTACCAAGGTCAAAGTATTCTCAAATACTTTTTTTCCTTCAAAATCTGATAGAGAGCTTTAAAATATTAAACATAGGTTGCAGCAGATTTCTGTGATAAATTGAAAAATTGGGAAAATTCGCGATGTCTAATATTATACTGCTTTAGCTAAATCCTTGTAAGAAAGGATTATCTTTGTTTTAATCAAATTTAGGCTCTCATCTTGTAACTGCCAGTTAACATTAAATTTAGGAAATAAATCTGTTAAAAAATCAAAATCTGGTTTCAACTGGATTAAATTTTCTTTTAAAATCAGAATTTTAGCATTCCAAAACTCTAACACATCTCAAAAAATCTTGTCAAATATAAGCCTTTCAAGAGCAGCGTATTTCAGAGTGGAGGAGTTAGGCGATGAAAAGTTCTCATCATTTTCTACACAACTGCACAAATAACTGTGCATTCAAAGCATTGCTTCGAATTTAGTTAACTGTATTCATGACCAACTGATGAGATTTGTGCAATCTACCATTCAGATTTTTAGCAACTAAAGGTTGTAGGTGGATGACTCAGGGTATTTCTAATACATATTGCAATATCGCAGTTAACATTGATATTTATACTTTATGTTTAAATCTTCGGTCAAAATAAGGATAATAAAATTTGACAAACGTGAAAAAAGTTTTGTGCAAAATTATTAAATGTTTAATTTGTAGTACTCACTCATTTTAGAAATATCCATATTCGAAAATAGCAGAGAATTAAACAGAAGATGCAAACAATAGAAAAATTGCACCGAAAATGGTTAAATTTTTACGGAAATTAGAATTTTTTATTGAAATTGTCTGAAATTAATAGGGTTACAGCGGGAAAAAAACAAATAAAAGTTATTTCTAATATACGTTATTCCCATGGCAACCACATCGACAGACGATAAAAATATTAAGGTAACCATATTGTAATGTTATCATTCATCTTGGCGAACATAAACAACAACTTGGCGCTATTACCCCCGATATCAAACTAGCACCAAAGTTTTTTGTAGTATGTCGACAAAATTGTTTCTTTATATGTAAGTATTTATGAAATTTTCGAATATTTTTTTATGTGCGACTTCTTTTATGCGGTCCTTATCTATCGCACAAAAACAGGTTTAACTGTATTAAGGTTATAAACTCTCATCTCTCTACCTGTATAAGAATAAAAAGTAAAACATTACTAAAAATGTAAATAAAATTAAGTGCAAAACTTTATTTTTTGTCAGCTAATGGTTTATGATCGTGAAAAAATACTTTTAGAAAATAATAAACAAGCAAAAATATTACCTTTGAAATAAAAATACATTCTATAATAAGATAATCAAAACAACAGTATTTACTCAGAAAATATAATCTAATAAAAAAGTATTAAGGCATAAATCTCGTAAAACAAAAAGTGTCCTTTTACACAGACTACTCTAAATAATTAATTATAAATTAATTTTGAGGAAATCAATTTTTTCAGAGGTTTCGGATTCAATAGAGAATATGTCTATATCTGAAAGCCTTTTTGAGTAGTATACCTAAAAACTCTTCTAAAATTTATACCTTACCATCATTAATGCTCACACATCTAATAAACTTTATTTGTTCTTTGTGACTAATATCTAGAGTAGAGTCAAGAATTATAGTGTAAATTTTGCTTTTTTGACAATGCGTGTTACCTCATTACGAAAAGATTCGGCTAAAATACAAAGTATTTCATTTTGAAAATGCTGCCCTAAGTAGTGTGAAATACGTGCTTTGTTATTTTTGCATTTACTAACATTATTAAGGTGTTCTGAAATAACTGGATCAAATTTGGACAATATCTAAACTGCCTTTAACAAACTACTAATATCTCAACTTCGTACTAATTCCTTGGAATACCAAATTTTGACTGGCTAAAAATTGTACTTCAGCAATCACTCTTTCAATGATGGCGTGTCATCACTTTTTTTCCCTAGATTGTATACATGTTGCTCAGCATCTATAGTACAAATTTTTTCTAGCCTTGTCTTTAATTCGCCCCACAAGCTTATACAGTTTATGTGTTTTCATGGTTATTATAATTATTAAAAAAAAATACATTTTATTTCTCATTCCAATAAAATTCTGTCTTTTAGTTTCCTCAAAAAATGTCATTTGAGATATTTTCAATAACACTTAAATATTAACACATGCAATCTTGTTTGAAAATAAATTTATAATAATTCTACTAAATTTATCTCTCTTTAAATTAAAAAAGAAAGTTAACATTAAAATAACTAACCTATTATTGACATTAATTCACTAACTTTAAATACTCAGAAAGAATTTTTAAGAAATGCCTTTTCGATACTTTGATCAGCACACAATTACTCATAAGAATAAGTCGACACAATTACTTATAAGAATATATTTATAATTGCAACATAAAATTACTAAATTTCTCTTGATGTATAAAAAGAGAGAGAATATCATCTAAAAACGCTTGCGTTATATTGATTTAACATGATTCAGAAAAATGATCCAGAAAAAAATAAAAATTTACAATAAACAAGTCAAATAAACTGCATGAAGAATGAATAGTAATGAAGGATATGCATGTTTCATTCTGGAAGTGGAAGCTGTCTTATGAAAAAAAATTTGACATAAATTAATATTATTTTGTGATTTAATCCAAAGATAAAATTTCACAAACCATGTACTCTTAACTATAACTATGGATACGTATATACAAAATAATTTCATTGACATAAAATTAGCCAGTTTTCTTTTAGCTCAGTAATCCTTTAAGTTAAAATCATATGCACTTATGTGAATTTATTTATTACATGAATGTATAAGCATTTACTAACACAAAAGATTTTTTTTTAACTAAATATACTATTTTTATAGTCTGCTTTTTCAAGAAGGTAAATACAAAGAAAATATTCCTTACTACTTTATCTTAATAGGGTAAAAATATAGAAGTACCTTCCAATAAGTAGTCTTATGTTTGACACTATATGTCCTAGAGTCAGAAATTTAAACCCACCAGACCAGACATTGGGTACTTTGCCATTTAATGCTAAACAAATTAGTTTAATTAGAATTTCAAGTCGGGTTGATCTAGAAATAAATGATATACAAATAAATACCTTAGTCGCAGGTTTTCTCAAAATTTGAAGTTCATGAAAAATGAAAATTCTTAATAGAAAAAGTTTAATTTATGTATAAATATTTGAAATGAGCAATAAAATCCTTTACTCACAGAAATTTATTGAAAATATTCCGCTGTACGAACCTTTTTGAAAGCTGGTGCATTGTGTCCACCTAAGCTAGCATTTTTATTTCTTATATAAACCAAAAGAAAATGCGCCCCAACGAGATGCAATGGCCTTATTACATATTCTATTTTGTCTCTAAATCGAAGTGCAGAACAGACAATGTTGTAATTTTTTATTTCTCTGTTCCTTTTCTCTTTTAAATTACATTGATTTATTAGGACAGCACTATAATGAATTTATTTAAAGAGAAACACAAACTTGTATTTGAAATCTTAAAAGAAATTATTTTTAGTGTCACTTAAATAGAATATCTCTTAATATATTATTAAGACTTAAAAAATACAAATTAATTCGAAATTTAAAACATAATTACCTATTGCTATTTAAAATGAGCTAAATGTAAGAGATTAACTGTGCCAATTTCAACCGGCCATTTCGATGGTAGAGATTAAAATCATTTATTGTAACTTTAAATAACATCATTCAAGACTGAAATATAACATCTCCCATGGCTCGCTATCTTACAAAAATTCTTATTGCATCTGTCCCCTTTAAATTAGCTGGCACCGGACATCCTGTGGGTGGAAATTATGTCCTTTGTGATCCACTCGGGATGGGGAGGAAAGTTACTGAAGAAAATATGAAAAAACATATCAAATTTCATGATTTAATGTACACAACAGCCTCAAACCCTTCAAGGTTCAACACATAAGAAAACTGACTTTAAATGTACACAGTACAGAATAAAAAATAAGATACATGAAATGAAATACCAGATTCACATTGCTAGATACAAATATATAACTGAAGATTTCAAAAAGATAAATCAAAAGTCTATTTAAAAATAAATTCTGTCAGAAAGCCAGTCAAAATATTTAAATGGGCATGTAAATGCAAGTAATTTTTTTATAGAGATATTTATAAATCAGAAAAGTGAACAATAGCTTTTTAGCAAACATAATTTTTGATTCTACATAGAAGCAGAATTTTGAAGAACTGTAATTTGCCAAACACTGCTCTAAACAAAATATTGGGAACTAATTTGATAACGGGGGTAATAGTGCCAAGTGCTGCTTGGCGTGATAAGGATCACGCCAAGCAGCGTTTCTTGCTGCTGGACTGAAATCCAATATGGCGGCCTAGCGGTAGTTTAATGATACACAATTTTAAAGAAATGTTTTGAAATACATTTAAATGTATTTCAAATAAAGGATATAGGAAGAGATTGAGAATAATCTGGATCAATCAATAAATAATGATTAATATGTAATAAAAAGTAACATGTACTAATAATAGTATTATAAGCAGCATATAATAAGCTCATAATATTATTTTATCGTAATTTTATGTAATATTCATATAGTACGATTATATAACGGTTATTAGAAACAATAATCATAATATAATTAAATAGTAATTATTAGAAAGAATAATCGTCGAATTGTAAAAAAATAATGCATAAGAGAACTCGTAATACAGAACTATAAATAAATAACATAAGAATAGCTATAAATAAACAACAAAAGTAGTTATAAATGAATAAGATAATAATTATAAATAAATAACAATATTATATAATTATAAATAAATAACAATATTATATAATTATAAATAAATAACAAAGTATGTAGTAATATTTATAAATAAATGCTAAAAGAAACAATTATAAGAAACGAATATTATATGATTAGTACACATAGTAATAATTGCATTTTTTTTTCATTATGAATAAAATAATTACATAATGTATGTTAAAATTAATTTAGAATATCAATTACAAAGTAGTGAAAGCGTGCAATATGAAACTTGCACTGCAAGTTCCTTCAACGAATTTCATCGAACAAAGAACGTAAAAAAAACATTTTTAAAACGAAAATAAATTATTTATAGCGATAATTAAAAGCACAACACTTATTCTTTGAAGAAAAAAATATTCTGGAACTCACTCATTTTAGAAATATCCATATTCAAAAGTAGCCCATAATTAAACACGAGACGCAAATAGAAAAATTAAACTGAAAATGGTTAAGTTTTTAAAGATATCGTCTGAAATTATAGCGGGAAAAAACGAATTAAAGTTATTTCTAATATACGTTATCCCCATGGCAACCACATCGACAGACGATGAAAATATTAAGGTAACCATATTGTAATATTATCGCCCATCTTGGCGAACATAAACAACAGCTTGGCGCTACTACCCCCGATATCAAATTAGCACGAAATATTGTTTTGT
Source organism: Trichonephila inaurata madagascariensis (assembly GCA_019973955.1). Classification (NCBI taxonomy): domain Eukaryota; kingdom Metazoa; phylum Arthropoda; class Arachnida; order Araneae; family Nephilidae; genus Trichonephila; species Trichonephila inaurata. The sequence continues at coordinate 562,556 of BMAV01005869.1, forward strand.
GCACATTTGTCACCCTTAAGGTTGTAATACCATATACAAAAAATAATCATATGTACCTGTATCCCGATGACAGAGGCCCATATACTTGCTACAACAAATAGCACCAGTGTAATTTTTACTTTTTGAAAAAAGATATAGTCATTATAAATTTTACTAGCAGTAGTCGGCATTTCTATCTAATCTAAAATAAAATTTCAGGTATTTAAATAAGGTACAAGGTTTTCAAAGTAAAAATAATACAAAAAATATTTTCATATAAATTTTTTTGTAACAAAAAAAAGTAATTTTCAAATTTGGTCCAAATGGCAATTTTGCTGCCACAGATATAGGTCCACTTTCTCCAGCCCTAGAACCGCTCCTGCTGCTAACATAGATATATATAGATCAAGATTAGCTTTTAATATATGTTTTCTTTTATTTATGTTTTTTAGTGCTTGTTGTGAATCACTTGATTATATAACATCGTTGCAATTAGGACTTAAAAAAACCTGCATACAACTAACATTTTTTTTAACGTAGTACCTAACGTAAACTAATGTTCCATAAGTTCCTACAACATAAAACTAAATTTAGAACTTCACTAACATTAATAATACTATGTGAATATCGAAGTGTTTTTCAAACAGGCTTTGTAATGAAAATCACTTATTCAAAAGTCAAAACAAGCAGCAAGATTTTTTTCTCTTATAACTTAATATCAAATAATACTTCAAGAAACTACCTTTTGATACAGGTATAACTCACTAAAAAGGAAAATGGACATTGTTTATAAGCATTGTAGAACCATAGGCAAAAATCACTTCTTTCCACTATTTTGTTTTTCTAAATCAAAGGTTATTATTAAATTGAAAACTTTTTTTAATTTCCCAAAATTCATATTGAATTTAAACATTATTAGATAAACTGTATTAAATATTTTGGTAAAGCAACTTTTGCAAAAATCCTTTTTGAGATGCCTATATTAAGCATCGATCCACAGTGCGCTGCCAGTGATGCTATTAAATGAAACAAAACAAAAAAAAAAAACTTTTCTAATGCGGTATTGTAGGGTTCACTACGAATTTTGATATCAGATGAAGGATGTTTGTGAAGAGTAGACATTTATGGACAATTGACCAACACACTGTGCACTAACATTCTACTTAAACTATGCTGCGTTATCGGAAATCGGGACTTGATTTTTCAATACTATTCAAGATTCAGCATTTATTCAATTCATTTTATTTTGAAAAATTTGTAAAAATTTTTGTTTGATAGAATTATATATATGGCCTGCGGACGTCTGCGTGTGGTGCATGTGCTGCACTCCAACTTGGATCGGCCCTGTGTACAGGTAAACTGATATTTTTGAAAAATTCATCATTTTAAGAAAATATCTGAAATGGATATCAAGCAATTAAATATTTTAAATATCTAGAATAAAAGAAAAAATAGTTTTACTCCAAAAAAGATGACAACTTTTCCAGAAATTGTCTCAAATTTAAGTGTGGGGCCAATGAAATTACTTCAACGGGTCATTCATGGCCCACGGGTTGGGAGACCCTCGGTTAAGGTAATATCAAACAATTAAGTTATTTATAAAAATAAAAGTGGTTTTAAAATTTTGTTGTCAAATCTTTCACATTCTTAATGTTTGTTTTTGAAACAAATCACAATATTTTATTTTAATTTTTTCCCCAAACGGTTCCCTCCAAAAGTACTTAGAAAAGCAGGATTGTTTTGTTTTGCAAATTTTTAGTCAACACATAACAGAAGTAAATATATATATATATATATATATAAGTCGTTCAGTAATTTGTAGTCTTTCATAAATAATATATTTCATTACTTTTGAGCATTTTACTAATTTAAGATAAAAAAAAATCAGAATTGAATGAAGTAAGATCCTTTAAAAAAAGGTGATTCCTTTCAAAAGAATTTTTTGTTTATTGCAAATTTCCAGTATTTCCATATTATTCTCAATTTCTTAATTCTTTTCTTTCTTCAAATCATCTCATCAACTTTTCTTAGAATGTACTACATTTTTAAAAAAAGTTGTGGAGGGAAAACTACTACATGCATTACAATACATATATCTTTAAAGACTCGATATCATGCATTTAACTGTCTAATGCCTTACAATGAAAGGCATTCAACAAAAAGAAAAACTGCATTTTTTAAAATGATAATTTTAAATTTAAAATATAGAATAAAAAGAGGCAAAAGAAATAAAAAGAGTAAGAGACAAATGATACAGCCTTTAACATTATTGAATTATGTTGCTAATATTAAATTAATCAAATATTTTATGTTTAGAATTAACAATAAAAGAAACACAGCTCATAAGCTTATGCTATAAAATAATCATTCTAAAGAATGCAAAACTTTGCATACAATTAAGGATATAAATAATTTCCTAATTCATAAATTCAATATAAAAGAAAATATGCTATGTGTTCCACTGAATATTGCACTATTCTTTTTATAAATATGTCTAATTTGGAAGTGTTGAACACATATTTATTCAATGTTTTAGTAAAATGTTCACATTATTTATGAACATCCAAATTGGAAATGTTAATATTAAAAAGCTTTAAAATAACAAAAATGTGTAGGTCTATTTTCAGACTAAAACTCATTTTTATAATATAGCTATATTGTAAAAATTTTGGAAATATTTGTACTGCAAATATTTTTACAATTAAACTAATGATTTTCAAAATAATAACATTGGGAACTGTCATAATTACTCTGAATTTATAAACAAACATCATAATCAAAGGTGATTCATATCTTACAAATAATAAAAATTTTTAGAGAAATTACAAATAAAAAGGTACAGGTTTTATATTAATGATTTCAAAAAACAATGCTACTAAACACACAAATTACAAAATATACTGAAAATTTTATAGCAAAAATTGTGTAAAAATAAACATTTCGCATTAAAACTTCAAAATTAAGTTTTAAATACATATGTTTTTCTTAACTAAACAGGATTTTTGACCCAATTATATTGTATTTTTTCTCTCTACACTGCATCTCTAAATATATAAGATCTAAAATTAGGTATTCATTCTTCCTTTTCTTTCTTCCAACAAACAACTAAGGTGGTATCTAAATTTTAAACTCCAATTTGAAAAGATGCATATCCCCACAAATGACCAAAAAATAATAATCTGAACTGCAAAAGAACAATTATACAAAAATAGTAGCTCACCAAACCCTTACATTTTGCTATAAAACGAGGATATTAAGGGCATATTTAATGTCTATTATAAGAGTCAAATTCAATATATTTACAAGGGATATCTGATTAATATTTCGATTCTGTTACTGTGCACAGTATTTATCAAATGATTAAACATTTGATTTGTTTGAAAACAAGGTTAAAGTGTAGTATAGGGGGGAGGGGCACTTGGCGCAGTCCTTTTTTTAGGCGATTAAAAATGGTCGCCAAGGTACTTTTTTTGGAATTATTTATTATATATTTTAGAATGAATTCGATATCCCACCATGAGATTTAGATAAAAATTGTCAAATCCGAAGAAAAATCACCAAATCAAAAAGTGGCCCACCTATACTACACTTGAGCCGCAATACCCTTTTCAGCTAAAATGTATCAGCATAAAAACTAAGATTAAATTCTGAGATTGATAATTTCATTGCAATCTTAAAACTGAAACATAATGTATTTGGAAATGGCGAAATTAGTAATGGTTCGAAAATTTCTTACCTGTTTTGTTGTTTGTTGAACTCTCATATGAAACGCCATCTCTTGCTGCACCCAGAGTTGCCAGAAACTTATGCAGCAAAGTAGCACGAAAAGGAAAAAAAGTAGCGAATCGATTTTTCACTTGAAATTCATAAATATAATTTTTTTTTAATTTTGTAAAACTGTTTTAAAAGATACGTAAATATGCTTTATTTAATGCATTTAAAATTCATTCAAATTCTCCCTGCTTAGTATCGTGATCTGCTGTGTCTTTTTTTATAAATTTCTGAATTATATCGAAGCATTTGTGGCGATGGAATTAAACCAACGCAGCAAGTCCCTCATTTTGACTCAAACAGTGCGAGGCACATTCGATTCCTTAATTTTGTCTTTTTTTACGTCACTCTGGAGAATGCCATTTCCACAGAGGCATTACTTATGGGTAGGCTGTAAATCGTTAAAGCAAATGTACCTAAATCTCTTAAAAATAGGTTTCCAACTGCGTCTTTTATATTAAAAATATGTCCCCAAAAAATAATTCTCCATCATTTAAAAACTCAGATTCAGATAGAAAAACATTTTTCAACGCGAAGTCTTCAATAATCAGGGTTTTCCCGACACTTCAAAATGAGCTAAAACGCCAAACAGAGCGAGTACCATTCAAATGTGGCTGTCGTTTATTAGATCTTATTACTTCTGGTTACGTCAAAAAATTAGAGCAACACGTAATTTAGAGTTAGAAATAGGTGGTGGAGTGTGGTTTTTCCGCAACACACATAATCTAGTCCGAAATATAATTACATTTTTTAAAGAGAATAAATACAAGAAAAAAAAGGAAATTTTAATGTCTGTTTGGGGTTTATTTTGAATGCTAACAAATTTTTAAACAGTCTTAGAATAATATTTTTAGTATAAATTAAGAGATTAAAATAGAAGAAATTTGTATAAAACAGTTCCTTCACATTTATTCTTTTTATAAGTAAAATTTCCAATTTTCTTTGGAACAGTTGATATATATTTTTTTAAATTTAGGAATTCTTGTTACTTAAATATGAAATTAAAAATGATAGAAATTTGAGAAAATAGCATTGAATATGAAAAAGTTTAATTTTTTAAAGTTTTTCTCTATTATCTTCTGTATTCATTACATACTGTATATTTTATAAATTTTTTATATATTATTATTTTTTATATAATATTTTTACAATAAAACTATTTTTGACTAATTTATATAATAATTTTTAAGGTAAAAATCAATATTTGATTTGTACAAATATGCAAATAAAATATTGATATATATATATATATATATATATTTACTGAAAATTTTATTTCAGTGAAAAAGTTTATAAACTTTTCTTCATTTTTTTTTAATTTGGGGGCTTTTTTGTGAAAGATTAATATAATTTTTTACCTTCTTAGTTGGTTTTCCTTTAATAATTCACTTGAATTGAATTATACATGGATTATCGATTTTTATAAGCAGATTTTGATAATTTTGAAGACATGTTTTATAAAAAAAGGAATATTTTTTATCACTGACACTCAATTTTTCCTAAATAGTTTTTTCCCCCTTTAATATCAAAGAATGTCAAATTTTTAGAGGATACACTTGATAATCTAATGTATTATTGAAATCCTAAAATTAACTACTTTCTTGAATAATTTTATTTACATTTTTCAGGCTTGTTCCAAATTAAAAATATGTTGGTCAATATTTAATGATTTGAAATATTATCTCTGTAAATTGTTTTAAAAGGATAATAATGATAACGAAGATGGTATTTCATTCTTCTAACTGCCAGACCACACCACATTCACTATAGGGAGAAAAGAATCAAATTAAAATATTATAATCCTTTTCATTGCCTTTTTAAAAATTTATTTATTCAAATGCTAACGTAGTTTTAATGTTATCCTTAAAAATGCAGCTATCTTTCTAATTGAAATTTTGGAAATATTTCTAAAAATTTCAATGGCTCTCTCTCTGTCTTTCTTTCTTTTTCTTTTTTTTCTTCTCAAAAACTTCCACAAAAAGTACACTTAGTGTGCTATATGATTTCTAAAATTTTACTATTAAAATTAATGCAATTGTACTCTTTTTTAATTATTTAAATATAAAAAAATAGTCTATTAAATCAATAGTTAATTTTTAATCAATATTTGATTATTCGAAATGTTATCTCTGTAAATTGTTTTAGATGGAAGACGAGATAACGAAGATAGTATATCCTTTTTCTAACTGCCACCCCACCCCACATTCACTATAGAGAGAAAAGAGTTAAATTCAAATGTTATAATCATTTGCCTTCAGTTTTCCAAATTTATTTTCACAAATACAAGCGCAGTTTTAATGTTATTCTTAAAAATGCAAATATCTTTCCAATTGAAATTTTGGGAATATTTCTAAAAATTTCTATGGCTCTTTTTTTTTCAAAAACTACCCCAAAAAATACACATTAGTGTGCTATATAATTTCTAAAATGTTATTATTAAAATTAATACAATTGAACTTTTTTTGAATTATTTAAATATATTTAAAAATAGTTTATTTTTAATTAATATTTAATTATTCGAAATGTTACCTCTGTAAATTGTTTTAGAGGGAAGATGAGATAACGAAGATGTGGTAAATCATTCATCTAACTGCCTCACCACATTCACTATAGGGAGAAAAGAGTCAAATTCAAATATTATATTCCTTTGCATTCCATTTTTCAAAATTTCATTTAAAAAAATAATTCTTAACTCTTTGGGGGGGCCCACACTAATTAACAAGAAAATGGGAAACAAATGCTATTGAATTTCATTGTTTCAATACTTACCAATGAAAAAAAAATTTTTTTTTAAATATGTTTATTAAGATGGACATCTTAATTTCATGATTTCAAACAAGATTTTTATTTTAATCTAGATAGTAAAGAATATTTTAATGAAATTGCAATAAAATTCATTCAATAGTTTGTTTTTCTATAGAGATCAAATACAAATCTATCCTTTCTGTTAAGTAGACTTACAATATATGTATAACAATTTTTTGTGTATATAAATCCAACATACTGGGATTCTCCATTGACTTCAAATACAAGAGATTGAATTCATTACATTAAATTCTTAAGCTTAGACTGAAATATAAAATGGTTTTAAAAGTATTGTTTACTTTTTTCTACCCCATATAAATTCAGAAAGAATTATAATTACTAAACTCCTTTCATTAGAAAAAATATTAAATTTTCACAAAAAGGAAATCAGATAAATTTATTTTGTAATTTAAGTATTTTATAAAAGTGCCACTTGTATCACTGACTGTAATATATGCCTTACAACTTTCTACTTTTGACGTATTTCGTATAATTGGTGCTTCGTCTCCACTCTTGTTTTGGCTTTTCCATGTTTTTCTTTTTTTTCTGGATTTCTCATGAGGATATCATATCCTTATTCAAAACTATAAACCTTGCATTATCTAAGATAAAGATTTGTCGATGCAAAGTAAGAGAGATAGCCGATGGACAGGAATTAATTCTGTTTATATTTCCTTCCCATTCAAAAGGAAAACCGTCTCCTTTGATTTATGGCCACTACCAGCAAACGTTTTACGGCCTTTTCTGGAAGTTATTCCTGCAAAGGGAGTATTGTCCATCATATTGTTCAAACACTCATAACTTGCCACTTGTGCTCGTTATAGAATGACCTCTCCCTTTTTTTCGTATTTCAAACCAGCAGATAACAATCTGTTATAGATCAATTCATTTCATGCATTCATTATTTGTGTCGTTTCCTATGTTGCTGTTGCTATCGAAGGAAAGTGAGAAAACTTCTGAAAGCGATGAAATGTGTCGGTTTCTTTTTTCTTTCTCATCCAAAGCAAGGCTATCCTGATTCAAAATGGCTTTGCCCAAAGTGATTCTTGAACGATTCACTTTGCGAATGCGGTGCATTTTTCCTTTCAGATGACTTAGATGAGAAATAAGTTGATCTTATATAGCTGGGACTAAATGTGCCTGTGAGAAATTTTACTGCATTTCAATAAATATATAAACCAATTTCTAAACTTAAAATTAACGTATTTCGAATATCGATGTAAAATTTAAAGTTGTATATTTGCGTATATACAAAATAGAAGATATTAAAATTAATGTGTTCCTCAATCCACAGTTTTCTAAAAGAAGATAATAAACATTATATACAAATCAGAAACTTGGAATATAATTTAAAAAGTATTTTATTATTTTTAAAAAAGACGACATATTATATCACCAGAGAAATTTTACGAAGTGAAAATGTTCAAAAAAGAATGTTTAAGAAATTACTTTTCTCCTTTCAAACAATGGATGTTTTAGTCAATGCCGGATTAAGATTTGTTCCTTGGTCATAGCAAATAAAAACATGATTAATAGCGTTGGGTGAGTTTCAGAACTTAAAATGTGAATAAGTAATAAAGCAATATTAGTGGCGTAACGTGCACCTCCGCATCGCGAGGGGGGGGGGGACAGGGTTCTAAGGGGCCCAAAGCCCGAAAGCAAGCATCGTCTTCAGACGGATGCTTTTCCAATGGGGGAAGGAGTAAGACTTCTCTGAATCACCATGTGCCAGATCGGCCATCAAATAATCCCTTGGGGATTCTTCAAAAGGGAAATACGTCAACCGCTCAAAATGAGCTGCGCGGCTTGGCAGAACTCGGTTAGACTTGGGATCCGCCCACCCAACTTATATAAAGTGTGTCTCATTTTTGTTTTGTAGTGTGTATATGTTTTGAGTAATTGTTAAGCTAATAAATTTGTTTGGCTAAATCAATGAGTGTTTATTCAAATTATGCACACTTTACTCCGCTAAGTACCCTTTGAAAAATCCAACATGGAAAACCAAAATCTGACTTTGCGGGGGGGGGGGGGATGCGTTCTTCGTTACGCCACTGCACAATATCAAATACTGTATCATATTCGATTCTGTCATTTAATATCAAGGAACTGAAATAGCGTAAGTTTTATGAATAGAGTATAAAAATGAAAAATAACTGATAAAAAAAAGGGGGGGGGGAATATACTTAACTTTGGAACAATCATAAATTTCTCTTAATTTGTAAAGTTTGAAAATTTGCTGATATTTATTATAATTAAAATGAAATAGTATAATTTTCACACTAGTCAGAGAAAGTTTATGAAATTTGAAATTCCTCCTTCTTTCTTTTTGTTTCATGTAATAATTAGTACTCGCTGAATTTCACATGATGAACCTTTGATGAAATCAAGATTTGAGTCTCGACTCACCTAATAATTAGAATACTTTTCTGAATATTCCCTTTAAAAAATAAAAGCTATAAAAATATTTTTAATATAAAATGGAAATTAATGCGCTAATTAAGTAGAATTATTCCTCATAATGCAGATTTTTATATCTACGATTATATTATAGAAACCTATCATGAAATGGAGCTTTCTAAATATAAAAGGAAGTTGAAAAATGCAAATGACTAATTTTAAGGCATTAGATAATTAAGTATTACAAAAAGGAATAGATTTCGTTTGAATGAATGGCCTGATTTGGAAATACCAAATTATGTTAAAATTTAATTGCAGGACTTTTTGCAAAAAAATTTATTTTATATTTGTTTTTTCATTAAAAAATTAGACATATGCAATGCTTTTATTTTAATTTTTATGTTTGCACTAGAACTGATGTTTGGGTAATGGAAGTCTAATGGGAAGTCACAAACAATGGGCTTCTAATCACGCCACGGTTTTGAGTTTTCATTTCATCAATAGTCCTTCATATTAAATATGTGAAGTATACTCGTACATATATACGAGCTCTGGTATCATCCTTGTTACTAAACTGCAGTTTAGAATTACGAGATCCATCACCTATCCAAATAAAAATTCATATTCGGGAGTGATTTTGAACCAGTCGCTTAGTTCTTATGGTAATATCATCTTTAATAGCTAGGTATTGTGTGCAGAAAACGATAATTCAAAGAATAAAATTTTGAAAATCGCTTCTATTGAATAAATGCTATGGTAAGTTAAGGCTTCGACCAATTATTACATTTCTGTTTTATAAATTAATGCAGAGCATATTACACAGAAGTTATCAATATAGCTGAGTGGTAATGGCTGAGCGATAGCGCATCGTGCATCCCCACCATAGGTCAGGAGTTCAAACCCTGGGCTGGGCAAAGTAGACTCGGCCTTTCATCCCTTGTGGGTCAATAAATTAGTACCAAGCTTGCTCTCTGGGGGTTTCACGTCAGACTAACCACCTGACCGGAACATCTACTCACGCACCTAAGTGCCCAAGGTCAGGAAAACTGAGACGGGCACAGTAGGCCTTGGCCCTCAAGGGTTGTTGCGCCTTCGATTTGAGTTATCAATACAAACCATTATTATACAGACTATTCCAAAAAAAATTCAGGTGTTTTATATTATGCAATCAATCATATTGGAAAAATTTTAATGAACAAAATTCCTTAATCATAAAGAACATGAATATTTTCAAAAAATGCATTTAATGTATCTTGAAAATTATAAATCCACTTTAATTTTTTATCATTCATTCAGTTGATAATCATAACATTCCCAGCGGGCTATTGATGTGAGCTCTAAATTATTTCACACCTTCTTTTGCAATACAACATGAAATTATAATTCAATGAATTGATTCCATTTATTTAATACCTAAATCCCACAAAGAGGTATTTCTTAATTAGTTAAATAATTTCAAGAGGCACTGAAACATTTTAAGATTACTCTCTCTTATCATCTTCTAGCTCTCTCTATAACCCCATTACCTGCATTTTTTCACTCCTGAAGACGGGTTTAAGACGAATTAGGTTTAAAAAATTTACGGTATTTAAATACATTACGGCAACGAGTAAAAATAATAACTAGTGGAAAAAAGAACAAATGAGAAAGAAGACGTCTCTACCAGCACCTATATCACATTAATTAAAAATTTTTTCTTTTAAACAGATATTTTGTTAAAAAAATTTACTTTTTTTTTTTCTCAATAAAATACTTTTATCATTACATATTGTCTATTTTTTTTCTTTACTGATCAAAGAAACATATTTATTTCATTATTCTGGATTTTTGTTTCCCTTCAGTCCTTTAATAGTCATCCTGTTTTCCAGTGAAGCTATACATTCCTTAATTTAAAGGTGTCATTTTTATATAAAACATTACGTAATTATAACATTAAAAATTAGAAATGCCTAAAATTTTCCTTGTACGAGACTATTTAGTTAAAAGAAATACAAGAAAATACAAGATTGAATTATGTATTATTAGTTCTTATTTAATACGGCAAGTTATGAGATAAGGTCTTTCTCTCTCTACATGATTGTGGATACATCTTGGAGTCAAAATTTGTATTTGGCCTACAACATTTTCGTATTTAATACTAATAATTTTTTTCAGGCTTCATTTAATTATAATTATGAACAACATTTGCAGAGATTTTACACTTTTCAGATTCCTCTCAGAACCAGCTATCTATAAATTCTTCAGTATATAATTTAGATGACTCGTATAACCTAAAAAGTAATTTATTTGAAACAGCATTGTTTGAAAAGCATTTGTACTCATATTTAGTAACTCCTAAGACATGCTGTTGATTTGATAAAAGTAAAAAAATCTGTTTAATTATGTACCTTTACACATTAGAACTTTCTATATTTAAAATGATAATGTATATTACATTAAAACATAAGCTAAGCTATGCTATACAAATAAGAATGGAGTTGATTATAAAGTGGATTATATCAGTGGCGTAACGGAAAATAATTGCCCCCCCCCGCAAGGTCAGATCTTGGGCCCCAAGCCGGATATATATATATATATATATATACTAGCTGACCCGGCGAACTCTGTTCCGTTTTAAAGGCAATAAATAAGCAGATTTTTTGAATTCATTAAGTTTTTTTTTATTAGAAAATACAAAAAAAAAAAAAAATTAAGTACCTACATTAATCATTCATTATTATTTCTGTATTTTAGTACATAGGTTGCTTTTCACTTAAGTACCTTGTGATACACAACATTTTTTGTTTTATTATCAGGCGCAAAAACAAACAACGCAGATGGTCTTCCGACCCGTGAACATGCCACATATAATTGACCATGGGAAAAACATGGATGTTCTAGATTCAAACCACAAACTTTTAAGGATTGGCCTTGTGATTTGTTGATGGTCATGACAAATGCAAGACGGATCGGAAATTGCAGTCTTTTAAATTCAAACGGCATATCGGTTGGGATCATCGGGATCCTCGGAATGAGAACTTCCTCACCTTTGAATTTTCCTTTCAGTATCGTCGCGTAAATTACATTGTTAATCAATTTTCTAAAACCACCAAACGCGTACCGTTGCACAGTTTTGGTTGGTTTATGTTTCGAAGCATGATTACTACGGAGCCAACCTTTAGGCGTAAATTATGCGGTGGTAAGCCAAACACATCCAAAAATTCAATTGGATAGTTGGTGGCTTCATCTTCATTTGTGACGCAGTCAATAGATTTGAATGAATGCATTGTTCCAATGATCTTATTTTGAATTATGTAGTTCAGGTCATCTACATCTTTATTCTTAGACGCTAAAATTGCTCGCTCACTCAACCATTCATTATTTTTGTAGTTAGAAATAATGTTTGGAAATACATTGTTGATAAGTTCGTCTTTTGATGAGACAAAATTACAGAAATTATTTGGAAATGATATCAATCCGCTCGATTCATCGACAGGTACTTGACCATTACCGATAGTCAGCAATTGCTCAGAGAAATCTTTAGCAGATGTACCATTAAGCAATTCAAATCTCATGTTAATTGTCAGCTGCAGTTTCTTCACATAGCGCCATAGATTCGACGATTTGAGGCAAGCGTTTATTTCGTCGGCAGCCGTAGATCTTGGAATTACTGGCAGTGTTTGGCGGAAATCGCCAGACAGTAAAATCATTGCTCCTCCAAAACATCTCGAGTCATTGCGTAAATCTTTCAATGTTCGGTTAAGTGCTTCTAATGCACGTTTATGCGTTTTAATATTGATTTCTTACAAAAATCAAATTGTCATCCATACGTCCATTACATTACATAGCTATCATTTGCGTTTTGTTATTCGAAGTCTGATTCTTTTTTGTTATACCACGTTTTATAGTGACTGACGTTTTATGTCAAGTCACACGGAAACGCTGTCGAACGGGATAAACAGTATCCTATGTCCGTCTCCTGGCTCTAAGCTACCTACCCACCAATTTTTAGCCATATCGGTACAGCCGTTCTTGAGTTATAAATAGTGTAACTAACACGACTTTCTTTTATATATATATATATATATATATATATATATATATATATATATATATATACAGTGGACCACAAAAGTGATCATACACTTGCAATTTCTTATAAAATTTAATGTTTTCGACTAATAAAATTTAATATATTGAAATCGTAATTGTTTTTATGATATCTGCAACTTATTCTTAATGGAATGACATAATTAACTTTTTAAAAATAGTATAACTATTTTTTTTAAAAAATTAATTATTAAAAAGCTATTAAAAAATTACGCCACAAAAGTCTTCTATATAGACAAGAATATAAAATCAGTTAATATTAAAGTGAGCTTGATTTGTAACATATTACAATGCATTTTTATTTCCATCTAAATGGATTAAAAGGGAGTCCCAGTAGCTCGGTTGATGAGTGTTGAGAGCAGAGGTTGTGTATGTATCGATTTAAACAAAACAATTGGTAAAAAAATACTTACTCACCTAGGGGCCTAATCAGGCTTATTTTAGTCGGGTTTCTAAGTTTTTTTTTCTTTCATGTTACATAACATGTAAAGAAACTATTCCTTTCTTAGTTTTATGCTTAGAAATTTTTAATAAGAAAAGTCTGTTATTCATCGTAATGTTTCCAAGACACTTCTTAATGAATGTTTCCCAGATACTTATAGAAAGACCGATTTTACATAAAAATTAATTTTCTGTGTGTATAGGATTTTAAAGAGACAATATATTGCTTCTAGAAATATAAATATAACTTTTAATGAGCCAAATTGCTTACACATTTGTTTAACTATAGCATCGAATCTTTTTTGTTATTTTCAAAGATTTAAATTTGAGGTATAAGCTCAAAAATAGTAGTTTATTATCACATAGCAGTTGCATTTTTAAAACTAAAAATTATATTTTGTTGTCACCTCAAAAATATTGGCGACATTATATAAAACGAAGTACATGGTTGTTAATTCAGCACGTGCGAGACATGGCGAATTATCTTGAACTTGGCGAATTGTCTTGAACGTTGGCACTTTTGCGATGATACGCAAGTACCTTTTTGTAACCCAATAAATGCAAAAAGAATTTAGATTTTCAAAGTTAGGTGGTAAAAACTTCAGAAAATGTAAATTAAATAATATATAAGAGATGGAAAAAATGAAATTTACAACTTAAGTATCACATATTTAGATCCCTTTAAATTTGATTTGATATATATTTTTATATTAAAAATTTGTATTAGATACAACAGTATCGAAAATAAAAACCATACATACTCATATTTGACCCCTAAAAACTCATAGTTGAGTGCATTACACACTCACTTTGCTGTTATATTCTCAAATTTGATCCAGTAAAAGGTTCAAAAATGAGTATGTGATGTTTTCAATTTTGAGTACGTAAACATTGCCAAAGCTGAGAATACTCTATTCTCAAAGTTGAGTATGTTTGCATCGGAGCTATTTTGAGTATGTGACGTATTCAAAAGTCAGTATTTTGTACTCAGTTCTGAATACTGGTTTTTCGCAGTGAATGTCTGCTTGTGGAAGAGAATTCCATGTTGCTTGTATGCGCAGCAAAAGTTCGTCTTTTGAAGCAACAGGACGCTGATCACGAGCGAGATGCTGACCAAACAAATCTCAATCCAATTAAAGGCAACATATCCGTCGAATAAGCAGGCCAAGGAAAAAGTTGCATGTGTTGGGCTGAACAGAAGTCTCGAACAGTCTTTGCAACATGTTGGCGTGCATTATCCTGCTGAAAGATAGCCCCAGGGATGCCTTGACAGAAGGAAACGACTTCGGGCTGCAGCATTTCATGAACATACCTGTTGCTATTGAGATTACTCTCATTTTGTAGCAAATTGGATCGTCCATGATACGAAATCTCACCCCAAATCATAACTCCAGTGTTAGGCCAATATGTCGTTCGATGACGCACTCTGGAAGGCAGTGTTCACCGGCATAGCATCTAACACAAATGCGGCCATCATGGCCCCACAAATTGAAGCGTGATTCATCTGAAAAGACAACTTGGTGCCAATCAGCTTGCCAGGCTCTGTGCTCATGAGCCCATCACAGACGCAGCCGTCGAGAGTTTGCCATGAGGGGGAGCCTGTATAAAGCACCCTTGCACATAATCCACGGTGCAGTAGACGTCGACGAATTGACGAAGCCGACAATAGTACACCTGTAACAGTACACCAACGTGCTGCCAACTGCCTGGAGGAAGTTGTACGGTCATTCCCCACCATGCGGATCAAGTGTCGATCGTCGCGCTGACGTCACTGTCCGTCGTCCACTGCTAGTTTTTCGAATTGTTCGGTCTCGTCGGTCGAGTGCTTCCAAACTCGCATCATTGTGGAACTGTTCCACTGCACACGAGCTCCTATTGCGTGAAAGGAAAATCCTCCTTCTCGGAGGCCAATAATCCTCCCCCGTTAAAACTCCGTAAGTTGTTGGAATTTCTCCTTATTTTGTCGTGGAGGCATACTTAGGTCTCACTAAACGTTCGACACTAACAAATAATTATTAACTGTTTTAATGTTTACATGAATATTTAAACTATGTCAATTATAATTTTTAGTGTAATTGTAGTTGTACATGGTTCAAATACTGAAATATAAATTTTTCTAAATAGAAATCACTCATTTTCATTGAAAAGAATGCTTACATCTTATACTTGTTTAGAAAAAAAATATGCACATAAAATCTTACTGTGTACATAAAATTTTATGTACACAGATGTATATAAAAGTATTTTATTAAATAATTCAAGAGATTTAATAAAGTTTTTCTTAAGTTGATACAATAATAATAAAAACCATGTAGAATTATAAAGAACAACGAAATTTCACACACAAAAAGACATTAGGAAATTCTAATTTGTTTTATAAAAAATGTTTAAATTTTGATATGTTAATTTGATAAATATATTTATATTTCCTGTTCAGTCAAGTGGTGCAGATAAGATATCATTTTACATTCACCCCTTTCAATAAATCCGATGTTCTAAGAGTCGTTATGTTTCGGTTGTTAAGAATTGTAGATTTGGTACGTGGATAATTGAGGACTATTTTCATCACATTTACTTAAAGAATTTTATTATTTGGAGCAGAAATGAATTTTCTTATACTATTCACTAACATGTAATCTCAACAATTTTTTGTAAATTACTATTTTTTCAAAAAACTATAAACAAAAAAAGAGAAAAGTAATGAAAAATGAAAAATAAAATACACTACTGCAAGTATATATTCGCCTCCAAATAACATCTTTTAACTATTACATCGGAAAAAAAAACCTCAGTAGGAAATAATCTTTGTTGAGTATTTATAAGTGTACGTGTTAAGGAAATAATAATACCTAATTCAGCCACTTCGATTTAATTACCATTTAAAAATGGATTACATTTAAAAGTATTTACAAATAGTACACATCTAAAAATATTTACAAAAGTTTAAATTTTTAAATTGATTTCATTACTGCTTGCACGTGCTAACTGTCTGGATAGCGGAGATGTTTACAGTTGCACCTCTCTCGACGAAAATTAATGACGAACTGCCAGATCCTCTTTTTAAACGCTTACTTTACTTCACGCGCCTCAGTCTCTCTTCACTTTTTCCTTCGGCGCTCTGTTGGTTCATCTTCGCTACCAATGTCATCCAGTGACGGCAGCACTCCACAACCACCACAGGTAGCCCCCCACCAGCGATAGCGAGTCTTTTAGCTATACTTGGGGTTAAAACGTACTCTGCGGCCAGAACGGGTTGTGGTTTCTTGTCTACTAGAGCTTTCTCTCGGCTTTTCTTGTTCCGACTTTTGAATTTCCTCTGGTTGAAGAGACACTTTTTCCTTCAGGTTGACTTCCACTGGGAAGACCTCCGACTCTTTGGGGATGTAAGCAGGCTTCAGTCTATCGATGCTCACCGAAACCTCCTTTCCATGCCTCAAAATCCTGAACACCTTTTCTGTACGGTCGACAACTTTATAGGGACCTTCGTATGGAGGTTGCAAACCTTTTCTGAGGGAGTCTGTACGCAGAAAGACATGGCTACATGTGGACAAATCCTTGCTCACGAAGATTGTATGTTGACCGTGATATCGGCTCGTCGGGGGGTGAGAGACGCGGCATTGACTCCCTAGTCTCTCCACAAAAGTAATAGGATCTGCGCTTGATTTTGATGGGCATAAAAATTCACCCGGAAGCCTGATATGAGCTCCATAAATCATCTCCACAGTTGTGGTCTGTAGATCCTCTTTCCAAGTGGCACGGAATCCCATTAGTATGGTAGGCAATACTATGGTCCACTGAGCGTTTCCGTGTGCCATTATAGCCGCTTTCAACTGTCCATGAAATTTTCTACTTGGCCGTTTGCGGCTGGATGATATGAAATTGTGTGTTGCCTCTCTGTGCCTAATAACTGCGATAGAGCATGAAACAGAGATGCCTTGAACTGAGTTCCCTGGTCAGTCGTTAATCTGAGAGGAGGACCGAATCTGGAGATCCAACCAGTGTAGAAAGCATTGGGCACGGCCTCTGCAGAAATCTCCACCATTGGAAACGCCTCCGGCCACTTGGAGAACCGGTCTACACCAGTGTTTCTCAAACTGTGGGGCGCGCCCCCCTGGGAGCGGGATAACCTTACGAGGGGGGCGCGAGCATATCGAAAATAAAAGATTTAAAAAATAATTAATTTACTGGAATGAATAAAAACAAAATACTTTCAGACATAATAAAAAATGCACTTTTACTCTGATATAATTTATAGGCGATATTAAGTCATCTCTCAAAAATAAAAACTTCTTCAATACCTAATTAGCTATCTTTGATCCTATAACCAAATAAAAAAAAACTTTTATTTGATTTGCTGTAATCCCATGATGAGAGATTTTGTATTAGGTTTTCTTTTTAAACCTCTCTCTAACATATACTGTTTTTGAAAAAAAACAAACAAATTCCAGACCCAGAATCGAAAAAATTTAGGAACATAAAAAATTCATCACTGTGATTATTTTTGAAATATTGCACATTATAGCTGTAATCTGTTTTTGCTGATAATCTGTTTGACCTTCTAAGTTATTGGTACAGTTAGTTATGACCCCTCTCTTATGTGTTTGTTTCTCATTTAGAGAAGTTGTAAGTAATGTATATTTCTCTTTTGCGCTTTTTTCCATGCAAAAGAGTTTTATGATATTTGGAAAACCACGGAGAGCAATTTGAAGGATTACTTGGCCAAGACTTATTTTTATGAGTATTCTCAAACATATAAAGCATAACGCGAAAAACATTTTATACAATTTTTTTTAGCAGTAACATACATATTATCATAACGAATACACTTTTTACCCGGAAGTGGTCGCGTGGGACACACAGATAACGAAATCGTTAATTCTGGCAAAACTATTTATTTGTTACCAAGAAAAATTTAAAAGTCCTTGAAAGTAGGTAAGTTTACTTTCTCTTAATTAAATTATTCACTGGAATTACGATTTGTATCGTGTACAATAAAATAATAATAATAATAAAAGGATTGGGGTGACTCAATAACCCCGCTCGACCGTATCGAGTGCGCGCCTGCTTCTGGGTTAAAACATGTTGAAGTCTTTTCGCTTTAAATATTAGAAATAATACAATTATTCTTCATCGGAATTTTATATTAGTGTTCATTATTTAACATCAATTATAAATGCTAATTCTGTGAGGCTTAAAATTACAATTCGCTTAAAACTAATTATAATTTGTGCAATCATTTTAAAAAAATCATTTTACATTTTTGTAAACATTGTCGCGCACTTGGCTTTACTCTCCTTACAATTCAGCTATTATATCAATACTGTTTTATTTTCTTATAAATGAGCTTGTGCAAAGAGCGGGCACTTCAGCTGTTATACTTTTAATTATCAGTGCTGCACAGAGTATTTTATAGCTAATTAATTAATACTAAATTATGAACAAGTTTAATAAGTATTAACGACTTCCATGGGCTTGTCTTGCAAAGCAAAGTTTTTATAAGGAATGCTTATGATTAGAAATTGACCCTATGAGTTCTTTTTCTACATTTAGCTGATATCTATATTTTGTCTCCTAAGCAGCCACCGCATTTTGCAATATATTCAATTTAAAAATTAGAGAAAGGAAAAATAACATAACAATTATACTATTTTTTTTTTGCTTAAAAGTAACGTATACAAAATTTAATACTTATGTTATTAATTTGTATGGTTTATAATTAAAAGATTGCGTATTGTAGCTTTAGCGTCAAAGTGCATTATTATTGCATTCAGTAGATTGTTAATGTATAAGGGGTGCGCGATAAAAATTGTGTTTGAAAAGGGGGGCGCCAGTATTGAAAGTTTGAGAAGCACTGGTGACACAGGTAAGGCAGAAACGAAAACCCTCTGATGGAGGCAGGGGGCCCACAAGGTTGATATGTACATGTTCAAAACGAGAATTAGGTAGCTCGAACTTTCCAATTTCACTTTTTGTATGCCGAGCTACCTTTGAACGTTGGCATTGTAAACATGTACGAGCCCATAAGGCAACATCCTGTCTCATTGCCGGCCACACGTATCGTTCAGCTACCATTTTCAGGGATGCTCTTACTCTTGGGTGTGAGAGTGCGTGCAAATTGTTGAAAATTTCCCGTCTGAAAATCTCTGGCACAAATGGATGAATGTGATCCGTTGACACGTCGCAATATAGTGTGATTGGAGGCTGTCCCACGGGGAAAGGCTGAAGCACTAGGGAAGTTCGACAAGAACCAGCCAAAATATCCTGCAATTGGGAATCTTTCTGCTGCTCTCTAGCCATCTTGCTGAAGTCTATAGATGGTGTGTTGATAGTTGAGATGTGGATGCACGATAAGGCGTCGGCCACCACATTCTCAGATCCTTTCAAGTATCGAATGTAGGTCGTATGAACTGCTCAATTAGATCTAAATGTCGGAGCTGTCGCGGAGTGCATTTGTCCTCCTTCTGCTTAAATGCATATACCAGAGGCTTGTGGTCAGTAAAAAGAGTGAAACTCCGTCCCTCCACCATGTGTCGGAAGTATTTGATGGCCATGTAAGCTGCCAGCAGCTCTCTATCGTGCGCACTGTATTTCCGCTGTGCTGGAGGGAGAGTCTTCGAGAAGAAGGCGAGAGGTTGCCCCCCTTTGGAAGTTTGCTGGTGGAGTGCAGCACCTACTGCTGTGTCCGATGCGTCCACCACAATGGCAAGTGATGCATCTGCTGAGGGGTGGTATAAAACCGTGGCCTCTGCAAGATCTTTTTTGCACTTCTCAAACGCAGCAGCAGATTCCTCAGAGCATAAAATAGGTGCTCGGTCGTTCTTTTTGGCTCCCTTTAAATAGTTGTTTAACACTGCTTGTGTTCCAGCAGCGTGTGGTACGAAACGCCTATAGAAATTGTAAATTGCCAGGAAACGACGAAGCTCCTTCACAGTCTCTGGTTTGGGGAAGTTCGTAATTGCTATGACCTTCTCTGGTAATGGAGAAATGCCTTCTGCAGTCACTAAGTGCCTCAGAAATTTTACTGTAGTTTCTCCGAGTACACACTTAGAGGCATTTAGCACCACACCATATTCCTCGAAATGTTGGAATACTTGCATGAGATGGCTTAAGTGCTGATCTTCATCTTCAGATGCGACTAGCACATCATCAAAATATGGCACACAAAGTCCATCCCTCTCAAAACCTGATGGGCACCCACTGCTAAGGTTACAGAAAAAATCTCTTCTGGTTTCCCAGGGGGGCAGACCCACCGGAGCTGTCTTCCTGGATATTCGAAATTTTCGTCGTGTCTGGATCGTGGGCTCATTTAAAACTGATCAATTAAACTTCCCTCCCTCCCCATTCTATCATAAATTCCTATCTCGTCAATGGATATTATCAGGTCAGTTAATAACATCTCTCAGACACCCATTTCATAAACATAGGTTGTCCCAAGGTTCCTTTGGGCCCAATTTTTTTCAATCTCTACATCAATGACTCCAACACACCCACAAACAATGTTAAACCTCTCGCAGATGACTTTTTTATCACTGCCTGTTTTAAAATATAACACTATCCTCTCGCGTTAAACGGCATCTCTCTCTCCTGGAAAAATTTTAATGACTGGAAAAAAAAAAATTAATGTCGAAAAAACTGTTGCTGTTTTTTTTTACCGGGAGGAGAAAATCCACTCCACCCCCACTCTACCCAACTTCACTGGTCTCAGGTACTAAGTATTTGGGTATGTTGGACCATAAAACTCATCTGGAAACAACACATCTTACACGCACGAAATAAATTTCCCGGTGCGCGCGTAATTTCCCCAAATTTAAACCGGGAATTCTGAAATGACTATCTCAAAAAAGGGTACTTCTCTACACTGCCGTCTTGGGGCCCCTATATTTACGCCGCTCCTGTGGGGGGTTTGGCAAAATATTAAAATTCTTGGTGGCTCAAATTCTCTCATTAGAACCATAGTCAGACCTGGCAGATACGTTAAAATTTTTTTAATTTACAGGATTTAAAATCCTGCTTTTAAACTTTCAAAATCTCGCCAAAAAATTTTTTAATGATATCCCATTTCCAAAATTTAAATCTAATTGACATTAAAAATTATAATCTGGATGATAAAATTAAGGGGCCCGGGGGAATTCCCTTACTCAAACCCCAATTTTTTTTTCTTGTTCATTCATAATTTTTGAGTGAACCATAAAACAATTCATATGTTTTTTTTTGTTTTAAAATTTTTTTTTTTTTTTTTTTTTAAATTCTTTCGCTCCCCCACCGGGCCTCCCCCTCAAATTTTTAAAATTTCCCCAGGGAAACCAAACAGAGGTTATTTCTCACTTACTTCATCCTCCATACAACGCTCCACCTACCAAAATTCATTTCCCTGCATCCATCAATCATTTTCTTCCCGCCGAAACCAGGAGGTTCGCCCAAGACTCTGACGTCATCCGTGTCCTTTCCACCCACCAATCGCATGCCAGCCTATACTCCAGGAAACTTTCAGTCATGTCCCCACTCAAAGGGACATTAATCATTCAGATGGGGGAAAGGGGGGTCAGTTCGACCCATTTCCCCAAAACGTTAATCTAAACTCTAAACTAAAAAACCTGATGGATGGAAAGTGGCCGCAGCGTTCGAAAAATCCAAAAGGGATATAAAAAGAAAAGTCAAAGGCGTTGTCACACGTTTCAAGTCCTCTTCCCCCCCGGAATCTGGGTGATACCTTTTCCAAATCAGCGTTGAAAAAATCCTTTTTTTTTCTAGAACCTGTAAACAGTCCTAAATGGAGGCACCGGGTACCCATAGGAATTGTTGCCTGTTTGTTTTCGAAATTTCCCCGGACGCCATCTCCTTTCTTTTGGGAAACCCAAAAGCGGGGTGGAATGCCCAACA
Organism: Trichonephila inaurata madagascariensis; assembly: GCA_019973955.1. Classification (NCBI taxonomy): domain Eukaryota; kingdom Metazoa; phylum Arthropoda; class Arachnida; order Araneae; family Nephilidae; genus Trichonephila; species Trichonephila inaurata. The sequence continues at coordinate 584,918 of BMAV01005869.1, forward strand.
CTTTGGGGGGTCTACAAATTCCGGTTACAAAAAATGAAATTCCTGCTTTGCTGCCTTTAGCTTTTCCGGGTGTAGTCGTCGTGGCTTGGAGAAAACTGGAGGTCCTCTGGTTACTATTGTGTGCTTCACCTCGTGCCTCAGCTTCTTAGGGGTTGAAACAGCTTCAACAAGAGAACTCAGCGAGCAACCGATGAAATTTGGTGTTGCCATTTACTGTCTTGATTCCAGAAGTATTCCCTTGCTGCACCGTGTCCTGCGTCTGCAACTTTGTCAACGAGTCCACCAGGCCACCATGACGAATGTCAACAAGCAACCCAAAGTGGCACAAGAAATCTGCCCCTATTATTGGGTGCGAAACTGCGGCAATAATGAATGGCCATTTAAGCACCCTGTGAAGTCCGAGATCAGGGGTTACAAGTTTATGACCGTAGGTCAAGATGACGGTCCCATTTGCTGCGAAAAGTTGGAGAGAAGCAGGTGGAAGATGCTTTCATACCGTGGTCAGAGGGATTACCGAGACGTCAGCCCCAGTATCAATCAGATATTTTGACCGGGAAGTCCTATCCAAGAGATATAACCGGTTGATCACCATTGTGCCGCCACTCGATGCGTCGAGTGATGGCTGCTCTAGTTTCCCGTCTGGAAGGAACATGGTTTTCTGCACTTTGTAGAACGTTCCTTGAAACGCCTGTGGTACCAACAATGCTTATGAGCTCCGGATTCCCTGCTGTGTGATCGTATATGGAAACGTCCTGCTGGCCCACGTGAGCTTGATCGTTCTCGGGTCTTCTAGCGAGACAGGTGTGACGAAATTTCCATCAGCACGGTTTTCAGGTCTTGGTTCTCGGCGTCGATCACGTGAATCGAAGAAGTAGAGCCTGAAACTGCCATGATTCCATCCACCATTTCAGCCAGCTTGTTGAGCTTGTCGTTTGAAATGGCCAAAATCTGCTGCACGTGAGTCGGCAAACGCTGTATAAATAGGGACTTCAGCAATTCCTCAGATATTCTACTACCCGCCTTGTTCCCCATTTTCCAACAAAAGACGCAAGCTTACGATCACCGAGCTGCATTCCTGAAATCAGTCCACGTAAGCGCTGCTTCTGTTTCAGCATATTGCGAACAGAGTCTTGTTCGGAGATCGGTGTACGGCTTTATTGCTGGAGGGTTTAAAATTATATCTCCAACAGGGGCGGCTCTAGGGCCGGACAAACCGGACCCATGTCCGGGGCGGCAAAAAGGGCGGCATTTGGACCGGGAAATTTTAAAAAAGCTTTTTTTTTTACGAAAAATTTGGATGAAATTATTCTAAAAATATTATTATTTACACTTTGGAAACGTGAACATAATTATTTTGTTTTAGACTGAACTGAAAAGTCGACCATTGCTAGTAAAATTTGTAACGATTAAAAAAATAAATATTGTATTACGTGGCGATTTGACTTTACGAGTGTATGGGCACCCGACCTATGGATACAAGTAGACATGCTTATCTTGGCAAGATCTTCACTGCACTGATATAGAGCGGATCCCGGAAAATCGTCAGATTTCAGTTTTTTGTATTCCGGATGGCGTGGGGCTAAATAATCCAGGGAAGTAGCTTTTTTACTGGACTAGGATTTCAACCCGGCTAAAAATTTTTTAGCTGACCCTACTGAGGCAATTTATGATCGTTCACCCGAAACTTCCTAGACAGAGGAATTTTCATTACCCCGACTGTGGGGTGAGCGCGTAATAAGAAAAAAAATATCACCCACGAAGAATCGAGAATTTTTTCAGCTTGTCGTGGGAAGGAGTAAAACCAAAACTTTTGGTCAAATCATTTCCCTGTTTTTTTGAACATCGCTTCCTGAATTGAAAGTATTTAGTTTTAAAGAAATAGCATTTCGTAGAGAGAGAGAGAGCCTTTGATCAAAGTTTCGAGATCTTTATTTGCATGAATAACGTAGTAAGTATTGATACTCAGAACTATTTTTATTTAATTTTTTTAAAAAAAATTTCGGATACTTGTCTTTATTATGAGCTATTTAAGTGAAAGTAATTTGAAGAAGAGAGAGAGAGAATGAACCACCAAACTGTTTTGGGGAGATTATTTTTATGCAATCTCGCAACTTTCTTTATTCATTATTTTTCTTAAACAAACTTTCATGTGTGGATTTTACATTAATATTTATTTTTATGTAATATTAATACAGCAACTCCATAAACAAAAATCAGTTACACAAATAAAATCTTTAAATATAATAATTAATATTTTTAACGTACGTAATTTTACTTACAAAATTAAATTTCAAGTATTTATATAGTATATTAATATTTATCTCATAGTAGCAACATTAGAGAAATAACTGATTCTTCTTCGACAGATTAAATTTCAAACTCATGTGTAATGGAACATTAATTTTAGATGCGAATTTTTTTTTTCGAGATTTTTAACTGTAACATTTTTTTCTATGTTGTTAACAATTCTTGCCTTTAGTCCTAAAAGAGATAAATTTCATTAAAAAAAATTATAACTTTTAAATTTGGGAAAGATTTGTCCTCTATGTCAGTGTTTTCTCACCGGGTCGCGGCCTTTGGGCGCGATAACCCCCAAAGGGGCCGGGGAGCATTATCGAAAATAAAAGGTTAAAAATTAATTTACGAAATAAGAAAACAAAATACTTTCTGATATAATGAAAAATACAGATTTACATTGATATTTTTATATTTTCATCTGGTAAAAAAGGTCATCAAAAAAAAAAGTTTTACTTTAACCTCATTAGCATTTTTGACCTATAACTAAAAAAAAATTTTTTGTTTGTTTTGCTCAATCCTACGATGAGAGATTTTTATTACGTTTCTTTTAATCTAAAATATTTTTTGCTGGCTTTCGAACTTATGGTAGGGTTACCTGCACCCTTTTTAGGGAAGTTGTAAATTTATATATAATTTTTTTTGGGTTTTTTTTCACAATGCAAAAGATTTTTTATGATACATGGAAAACATATTGAGCACTTTGAAGGATTAATTGGCCAAGATTTTTTTTTATGGTATACTAACATATAATAAAAAAATCGTTAATTCTGGGAAAACTTTTATTTGTTCCAATGACCTTCACAGTTAATCCTCAATATGACAGTCTTAAGGGAAGCTAAAATGAATTAAAACATATCTCCTTTTTGGGGTGGCAAACGTTTTTAGAATCTTAAGGTACTTGTTTAGACCGAGTTTCCGGCACGACCACTATTTTAAAAAAATATTTTTTTGAACATGCTGCTTTTTTCCCCATAAAAACTTAGGTTTTTAATTGTGTTTACGACTGATTAGGGTTTTAAAAAATGTAAATGAGCAGAATAAAAAATTGGGCATCGTGATCTCTCTAAAAGGGAAAATTGAAGGATCAAACAAGGGAAACACTTGCTGAAATAATGCATATTAATCATGTCGGAAAAAATTAGAAAAAGCAAAAACATGAAAAAAAAGGGAAAAATTTTCATTAGCTACTTTAAAGAATTTTTATAAAAAAAAATGAAGCCATAAGGTACCGAAAAATAATTTTCCCCCCGTAAAAAGCACAACAAAAAAAGTTAAAGGATATTTTCGATCATAAAGGATTTAAAAAACTACAATAACGTGAACATGTGACAGTTTTGTTGCAAATAACTTTCCTGTAATGTTAGCAAAAGTGTCTGTTGATTTGTGCCCTTTTTAAAAGGTCACGCACTTTTGGAACAATTTAGTTCGTTTTTTTGGATATTTTCTCAAATTATAAAAAGAAAATAGAAAAATCCTTGAAATAGGAAAGTATATTTTTTTTTAAATTATTCATGAAATTGTGATTTTTTTTTTTGTTTTTGAAAAAATTAAAAAAAAGAATGGGGGTGCATCACTCGCGACAACGTTAGTATCGAGTGCACCCTGACCCCGGGCTTTCGTTTTAAAATAAAAAAAAAACAAATTGTTATTCATTAGAATTTTATATTTTTTTTTTATTATAACATATTTATTCTAAATGCTAATTCTGCGAGGCTTAATTTCAGTTATTCAAAATCGTTTGTAATATGGTATTCATTTCAATAAATCATTTTACATTTTGTGTACATTGTCGGGCCGGTTTTACTCTCCCAATTAAGTTATTATATCAAGAATAATGTATTATCATTTTTTAAAAAAATAAACTCGTGTTAAGAGTGGGTACTTCATCCAGTATAAAAACAAATTTAATAATTATCATGACTTCCCATGGGCTTGTCTTGAAAAAGTTTTTTAAAAAGGGAAAGGGTAAAAATTAAAATTGACACTCAGAGTTAGATATTTAGCTCAGATCTATATTTTGTTTCAAAATAGTCATTGTAGAAAATCCGGGTTACAAAGGTTGATGTTAAAATGGTAATAGTATACGAAATGCTTTTTTTTTTCAGTGCAAAAAATTAGCATCACCCTTTTCCAGAATTCAAAAGTGATTTATTACAAAAAATTGCCCTTTTTAAATTTTGTCACTGAATGTGAAATCTATGAAGATTCTTTTTTTGGCAGTTGAGAGCCCTTCAAATATTTTGAAATGGTCCCTAACCCATTCGTAACTTGCTATCAATTTCCCCCGTCTGTGTATTTGTTGATGCTTTATTATTGTCGAATGCTCGCAGTGATTTAAAAAATATATCTATGATTTTTTTTTAATCCCTGCCGTAAATATAAAACCGTGAATTACAATTAACGCGTGAATTATGAAATGTACTTCAAGAGATTCGGTGCTAATCGATTTTCGCGTAGAATTGAGAGGGAAAGATTTTTTCATGTTTTATGCGCGTCTGTTTTTGCCTAGACTCCCTGAACCCTTCGCTAGAATGCCAGATGTAATGGATATGATAAAACAACATAGATTAGGCTATTTTTTTGACTTTTTTTGTGGATCGAAGGAAAAAATCTTTAATTAAATATTATTTCTCAATCTTTTCAATTTAAAAAAATTTGAGAAAAAAAAAAATAACATTAACCTATTACTTAAAATAATTTACTTAAAATATATATTTCTTTAGAGTAACATTATAAAAAAAATTTAATACTTTTCTTATTAATACTGAAATTAAAAACAAGTTTAATAAATATTAGCGACTTCCATGGGCTTTCTTGCAGAGCAAAGTTTTTTAAAATTTTTGAAATTGACCCCCTGAGTTCTTTTTTTTATATTTAGCTGATATCTATTTTTTTTCTAAGCAGTCACCGCATTTTGCAATATTTCCAATTTAAAAAAATTTGAGAAAGGAAAAATAACATCATAATTTTCCCATTACTTAATTTTTTTTTTTTTTTTTTAAAAATAACATATACAAAATTTAATACTTATTTATTAATTTGTACGGTTTATAATTAAGATCGTGTTTGAGTTTTAGCGTCAAGTATTATTTTTGCATTCAGTAATTTATTAATGTATAAGGGGGGCGCGATAAAAATTGTGATTGAAAAGGGGGGCGCCAGTATTGAAAGTTTGAGAAGCACTGCTCTATGTATATGATAAAGTTGAAAATAAAAAAAATCAAGTTGGTAACAGCATCTGCAAAATAAAGATATTGACATATTTATTTATCATAAACTAAAAAAAATTCTTTTGTATTCGAATTAGTAATAATTTCTTTCTTCAGAATAATTATTTATTCCTTCAAAAATTTCTTTTTTACAGATTTTGCTACTAACTAAAATGAAAATTATTTATCAAAACATTTGAGAGATTTCATTTGAGTTCAAAGGTAAATTTAAAATTTCTGTCTGCCTCACAAAATTTTACTAAATTTGCAGGGAGCACGGATGAAAATACATTTGATAAA